>OY723263.1:1875226-2423701 GCA_963210315.1 Rhynchopus euleeides | reverse complement strand
CACAGCTCCAGGTTTTCAAGAATCTGAATGCCCACAGCTCCAGGTTTTCAAGAATCTGAATGCCCACAGCTCCAGGTTTTCAAGAATCTGAATGCCCACAGCTCCAGGTTTTCAAGAATCTGAATGCCCACAGCTCCAGGTTTTCAAGAATCTGAATGCCCACAGCTCCAGGTTTTCAAGAATCTGAATGCCCACAGCTCCAGGTTTTCAAGAATCTGAATGCCCACAGCTCCAGGTTTTCAAGAATCTGAATGCCCACAGCTCCAGGTTTTCAAGAATCTGAATGCCCACAGCTCCAGGTTTTCAAGAATCTGAATGCCCACAGCTCCAGGTTTTCAAGAATCTGAATGCCCACAGCTCCAGGTTTTCAAGAATCTGAATGCCCACAGCTCCAGGTTTTCAAGAATCTGAATGCCCACAGCTCCAGGTTTTCAAGAATCTGAATGCCCACAGCTCCAGGTTTTCAAGAATCTGAATGCCCACAGCTCCAGGTTTTCAAGAATCTGAATGCCCACAGCTCCAGGTTTTCAAGAATCTGAATGCCCACAGCTCCAGGTTTTCAAGAATCTGAATGCCCACAGCTCCAGGTTTTCAAGAATCTGAATGCCCACAGCTCCAGGTTTTCAAGAATCTGAATGCCCACAGCTCCAGGTTTTCAAGAATCTGAATGCCCACAGCTCCAGGTTTTCAAGAATCTGAATGCCCACAGCTCCAGGTTTTCAAGAATCTGAATGCCCACAGCTCCAGGTTTTCAAGAATCTGAATGCCCACAGCTCCAGGTTTTCAAGAATCTGAATGCCCACAGCTCCAGGTTTTCAAGAATCTGAATGCCCACAGCTCCAGGTTTTCAAGAATCTGAATGCCCACAGCTCCAGGTTTTCAAGAATCTGAATGCCCACAGCTCCAGGTTTTCAAGAATCTGAATGCCCACAGCTCCAGGTTTTCAAGAATCTGAATGCCCACAGCTCCAGGTTTTCAAGAATCTGAATGCCCACAGCTCCAGGTTTTCAAGAATCTGAATGCCCACAGCTCCAGGTTTTCAAGAATCTGAATGCCCACAGCTCCAGGTTTTCAAGAATCTGAATGCCCACAGCTCCAGGTTTTCAAGAATCTGAATGCCCACAGCTCCAGGTTTTCAAGAATCTGAATGCCCACAGCTCCAGGTTTTCAAGAATCTGAATGCCCACAGCTCCAGGTTTTCAAGAATCTGAATGCCCACAGCTCCAGGTTTTCAAGAATCTGAATGCCCACAGCTCCAGGTTTTCAAGAATCTGAATGCCCACAGCTCCAGGTTTTCAAGAATCTGAATGCCCACAGCTCCAGGTTTTCAAGAATCTGAATGCCCACAGCTCCAGGTTTTCAAGAATCTGAATGCCCACAGCTCCAGGTTTTCAAGAATCTGAATGCCCACAGCTCCAGGTTTTCAAGAATCTGAATGCCCACAGCTCCAGGTTTTCAAGAATCTGAATGCCCACAGCTCCAGGTTTTCAAGAATCTGAATGCCCACAGCTCCAGGTTTTCAAGAATCTGAATGCCCACAGCTCCAGGTTTTCAAGAATCTGAATGCCCACAGCTCCAGGTTTTCAAGAATCTGAATGCCCACAGCTCCAGGTTTTCAGGAATCTGAATGCCCACAGCTCCAGGTTTTCAAGAATCTGAATGCCCACAGCTCCAGGTTTTCAAGAATCTGAATGCCCACAGCTCCAGGTTTTCAAGAATCTGAATGCCCACAGCTCCAGGTTTTCAAGAATCTGAATGCCCACAGCTCCAGGTTTTCAAGAATCTGAATGCCCACAGCTCCAGGTTTTCAAGAATCTGAATGCCCACAGCTCCAGGTTTTCAGGAATCTGAATGCCCACAGCTCCAGGTTTTCAAGAATCTGAATGCCCACAGCTCCAGGTTTTCAAGAATCTGAATGCCCACAGCTCCAGGTTTTCAGGAATCTGAATGCCCACAGCTCCAGGTTTTCAAGAATCTGAATGCCCACAGCTCCAGGTTTTCAAGAATCTGAATGCCCACAGCTCCAGGTTTTCAAGAATCTGAATGCCCACAGCTCCAGGTTTTCAAGAATCTGAATGCCCACAGCTCCAGGTTTTCAAGAATCTGAATGCCCACAGCTCCAGGTTTTCAAGAATCTGAATGCCCACAGCTCCAGGTTTTCAGGAATCTGAATGCCCACAGCTCCAGGTTTTCAAGAATCTGAATGCCCACAGCTCCAGGTTTTCAGGAATCTGAATGCCCACAGCTCCAGGTTTTCAAGAATCTGAATGCCCACAGCTCCAGGTTTTCAAGAATCTGAATGCCCACAGCTCCAGGTTTTCAAGAATCTGAATGCCCACAGCTCCAGGTTTTCAAGAATCTGAATGCCCACAGCTCCAGGTTTTCAAGAATCTGAATGCCCACAGCTCCAGGTTTTCAGGAATCTGAATGCCCACAATGCACAGACCAAGAAAGTGTTGGACTGCCACGAAGCAAAGACAAATGCAGATCGCAATGGTGTCACGTCACGCTCCGCCGACCCTGCTGCTCGCGCGTTCCGTCTGGACTGGACTACGATCCTGCCGCATCATGCTGTGAGTGAAGTTCGCAGGGATAGTGATCACGCACTCCGATTGCATGTGAAAACCAACGGACCAACCTCCTGTGTTGCCGACGTAGAAGCGAGGTTAGGGACGCAGGCAGAACTTGGTTGTTCCTCAAACTATGTCCGCAGAGTGTTTCCATTGCTTACTGAGACTTCTTGCCACCGGGCTTCGACGCAGGCTTCGCCTGTGCGGCCTTCTCCTTCTTCGTCAGGGGCTTCTGGATCTCCTTACCGGCATCCTGTTGGAGTCGTGGTGGTATTTGGAGCAAGGGGATGGGCACAAAGACAAAGAACAACAACACTGAGTCCGACTGAGCTGGTCTTGCCGGGACCACGCAACTCGACGTGCCACAAACGCTGTGACGTACCTTCCCACGCAGGTGGATGCCGAGAGCACGCTCCATCTTTGAGATCACCTGGTTGTTCGGAATCGCCTTCCCGTTCTCGTATTCCTGTGAGGTGATGACGGAGTTGAGGAAGGAAGCATTTCTTGCACGTACCTTGATGATCTGCTCACGCTCCTGGCAGTTGTGAGCCAGCTCCTTCTGACCCCAACCCTTCTGCTGACGAGCGCGCTGCAGTGTCAGGCAGAAGTTGTGGCTGACCGTCTTGTGCTTGTAGTTCTCATTGTCATCGTCCAGCTTCTTGTGGTTCGTGCTCCCAGTGGCATGCTGAAAGGGAGGGAGAGTGTCCAGATCCGACGAGCGACGGCGCGGCGTGCGCGCCATGATCGCGCGACATGATCGACTATCAAGGCCAAAGACATACCTGCTGGTTGAGCGTCCGCCCTCCTGCCGCCTGGTGAGGGCCCGAGCGAGTCACAAACTTCGAGCCACCCGGAGGCGGGGCGTTGGGGTTCCCAGCGCTCGCGGGACGGGGACCACCACCACCCCTCCCAGCACCACCCGGACGCTGCCCGAGCGTAATCGTCGCCCAATCTTGGCTGACGGGTGTGAAACGGCTCATATTGAGAGTTCCCTCGAAACTGAAATGAAACAAATATGCGCAAGGCGCACCTGGTGTGGAGTGGAGTCGAACCACCTTTCTCTGCTCACGGGTGTCTGCTGCATGTCGAGGCGAGAAGCAAGGTGACATTCCAAGCAAGGAGAGGGGGTTTGGGCTTCTGACCGTTCTGCTCTAGCCTCTACGTACATCTACTGAGATCTTCTGAGAGAGGGGAGAGCCGTGAAGGTGACTGGATCAATTCGCTTTTCTTCTCGAACAACAGCCCCGCGCATCAAGATGCTGTGGTGCGGACATGCGGGGCACCTCTGAACAGGTTGCATACTTCAGGAGAGCGTTTGAACCTTCACTTCTTTCCCTTTCAGTGTGGAGAGACGTGCATATCCGTGTGTGTCGTGTGTTCCCGTAGGGCTGCATGTGAAGTG
The DNA here is from genome assembly GCA_963210315.1 of Rhynchopus euleeides. Lineage (NCBI taxonomy): Eukaryota > Euglenozoa > Diplonemea > Diplonemida > Diplonemidae > Rhynchopus > Rhynchopus euleeides. Next base: position 2,419,729 of record OY723263.1, on the reverse strand, counting down.
CAAGGGGTTGCGGCTGCGAGGAGGCGCTGTCCGACGCACATGAGGCGGTGTCGGGAATTCGAGGGTGTTCTCGTGGCGGTGAACGAAACCCTCCACAAGCTGCAAGACACTTCACAGTCTCCGCCAGGAGGCGCACTACGCACATCCAGTCAACACCGGCACTGTCGCGCTCGTGAGCAAGGCAGCTAGACTTCACAGAATCAACAAGGACTTTGATCGTCTGTCAAGAGTGGAGTGGCAGGTCACAGAAAGAGTGTACAATACCTGAGCTGAAGAAGACATCGGTGGTGGCAGGCACGACGCCGATACGTCAGCTTCTGCAAGTACGTCCTGCTGGGTGCAGTTTGCAGTGCACTGTTTTGTCCGGCACATACCAACAGAAGTGTAATTGCTGTTGTCGAGACGGCCGAATCGCCCGAAACAGGCGGGGATGGAGATGCCTGTCTTTCATCGAGGTAGTCGTTGACCTGTTTGATCAATGCCTCATTTTCTTGTCGCTCGACAGACATCGTCCTGAGCTCGACTTGGAGATTGCGAACCTCCGTCGCAAGGGCATGTGACTCAGCTGTGGGCAGGGTGGGATGTCAGCTCGTCAGCAGCAGGGCGTGACGAATTGTGGTCACAAACTGAGAACTCTAACAATCAGAACCCTTTCTGCACCACTCCACTGACGACACACAACGATTCCGAGTTGGCGTCAATCAATATCATACATTCCATCCTTGCTGTGGTATCTTTAAACGTCATCCCCAGTTGCTCGTACTGTGAGAAATGCCGCTTCTTCTCTGTTTTAAGCTGTTCCTGAAGGTCCTCAACGTTGCGCCGGTAATCATCACGTTCTCTTTGGCAATCTTCGAGGTCAAGTTCAAGGTTCTGTTGCCGTTTGCGGAGAACAGCCACTTCCGCTCTTTCGCGCTCCAGAGTTCTTGTCAGGCTGTTGTGGAGGATCATGACACACAGGATGTGCAGGTGCGGACATACGCATTGAGGGACACGAAGTCAGCATTGTCAACGGAAGATCGGACATCTTGCGGATCTTCGCTGTCTCCTCCCGTCGAAGGGGTACCACAACTCATCCTGGGAGGAGGTGGGGAGCGTCATGCAGTTGGCTGAGAGCAAAGCGGGCCGTGGAACTGTGGGGATCTCACTTTCTGCTGCTCCGACACTCATGCGACAGAACGGCCTGCGGGTTAGGTTGCAACCATGGCACGGACGTGGGCAAGGCAGAGAGTTTGATCATGCAAGCTGGCATGCTGAGGGGCAAGTATTGATACGGAAAACCGGGGCAAGAATAACGAAGCGACGAAAGTGGCTTACAGTGCCACCGAAAGCGCCCCTGCCCACTGCAGACAGAAGGCAAGCACCAAGACACACCACAGCGCCCACTTCCACTTCAGCACGAACGGAAGATCCAGCGCGACTGACCGAGCAATCGTTCCACGCGGAGGGACAGGCAGCTTCTTGCCATCCTTGAAGTGCTTGATCAGGAAGTCACCCTCGCCTTCCATTTCATAACCGAGCTTGCGGTAGTAGTTGCGCGTCCCAACACCTGCGATCACGGCCAGTTTGTCGAACCCCCTCTCGAAAGCAATGTTCTCCGCCTCCGCCATCAAGTGCGTCCCGAAGCCCACATGCTGAGCGTTACTCTTCTTCTCGTCTGTTGCAACGAGCTGACCGTACACATGCAGCTCGCGAAGGAGCCCTGCACCCTGCAGTTCGGGGAAAAGGCCTTCTGGGAAGTAGGCCCTGTTCGACAGTCGCAGCCGTGCAAACCCACACAGCACGTCGCCGGGTGCCTCGTATGAAATGAAGTACTCGTCCCCTCGGCTGCCTTTGTAGTGTCGTGTGGTCAGTACTGCTTCACGAGCCTTCTGCCGAGACCGATCCTGCGCCATCTTGCCTTCCCTGTTGGCGAGGCGCTTTCCCTGCCCAAGCTGCTCCGCGCCCTGCTGCCAACCTCCAATGTCGCCACACTCCCTGCAGCGAATGCACCTGCAACGCGACCCTTCCTTCCGCATGTTCGACAGGATTTCTTCACGGAAGTTCGGCACGGAAGACCCAGCGACGATGTACTGCACCGGGATGTCGCGCACAATGCGGTTCAAACGGATCCAGGGATGAATCTTCCCCTTGACCCGTGCAATGAGTTTTGCCATTGCTGCCTCTCCGTACGGCTTGTACTCACCCTCGCGGTACCACTTTTCGATGCGCGTCCACGGGAGCACTTCGCATGGGTAAATCTTCCACTGATCAGCCTGGAGGTCCTCATCTCCAAGCACACGGTCAAACATTGTGTTGTCCATGTCGACAGTGCTTCCAGGGAGGTTCGGCATCAGGTGAATGTCCATCTTGTAACACGCGTCCTTCAGCAGGCGAATTGCTTCAACTGCGTCGTCCACAGTGTGACCGCGGTTGATGTGCTTGAGTACGCCATCGTCAGTGTGCTGAAGACCAAGCTGGACACGGGTGCATCCATATCTGCGCAGGCGGCGCAGCTCTTCCGCGTTGATGCAGTCGGGGCGCGTCTCCAGTGTAAGTCCGATGATCTTACATTTTGCGTGCTCGTTCAGGTTCTGCTCCTCCTCCAGGGACAGCCGCTCCCTCGACGGCTGGAGAAATGTGTTGGCAGCGTAGAACAGGTCGCGACAGAAGGTCTCCTGCAGAGGATTGTTGGCGAGTGCTGCACTTTGTCACACATACCTGGTACTCCAAGGGGTACGAGTGCCATGTTCCCCCCAACACGAGCAGCTCAACCTTGTCCGCGGGGTGTCCATTCTGATACAGGACGTATGCCCGGTCCAGGAACTGCAGGACGGGGTCGAACTGGTTCTGGTTCGCACGCCGGACGGCAGGCTCATCACGGAGGTAACTACGGGGCTGTCCGGGCTGGTCCGGGCAGTAGTGGCAGTCCCACTTGCAGCTGAAGTTCTGTGGCTTTCCTCCCTCCATCGTCGGTGTCGGGCTTGTCAGCACTGTGATGACAAGCACCCCGCTCTGGCTCTTCGACGCTTTCGTCACAAGACACATGCGCAGGTCCTTGCACAGTTCATCGATTTCGCCCAGCTTCACCATGCGGAGGTACATCTGCAGGATCAATGCCTTTTTCGGGGCGAAGCGGAGGTCCCTGCGGATCTTTGTGATCTTCTTGTGATACTCGTTCTCGCCCTCCGGAGGGTCTGCGAGCAGACGACGGACAACTTCCCGATACACATCCTCCTGTGGTGTGCGTGAGTGTGCATGCGTCGGTGGCACAATGTGCAGCACCCGCATACCTGCTCCGCGGGAACGGGGTTCTCGTACCGCGCATACAGTTCCTCGACGTTGCGGTTCTCATACCGCAATGTGGATTCTCCGAGCTGTCGAGATTGGGTTGTGGGAGTGCCTGTTCACTGGCAAAGGCATACCGCTTCATTGGGCTGCAGGGGCGCAAAGGGAGACACTCCCTTGCTGCACATGGTTGCTGCACCCCACCCACCCACCTGTGTGCAGGGATTGGAACACGGAGGGAAGCCGCATTCGAGTCATCATCGAGGTCAATAGCACGAGAGGGGGTTTGCCTGTCGAGAGTGAAAGGCAAAGCATCTCCCAGCACCTTCTTGCAATGTTAGTCCTGCGAGAGGGGGGCGAGTCAGCCGGTAGATCTTTTCTACTGCACAATGCCGGCGCGGAAACTTCCGCGCTTCTCGTTGAGCACACAGAGACGTATGCCATGCCTCCGAGACAGAGGCTTCTATCATACTTGCGGTAAGAGTGCGGTACTTCAGGGAAGAGATGAGTGCACCGCATCCACATCTACAAAAAAACAAGGCGCGGTATGCGGCGCCAAACAAGAGTCTAATGGCAGGGCGTGCGGTGATCACCACACACTTGACCCGAAGGGGCTCAGTAGAGGTCAACCACAAGGTCGCGGTTGAAGTGCTCCCCCTTCTTCACGGAGATGTCCGCGTACGGGGCGGCCTGCTCGAGATTGACGTGCCCCTTCGTCGACAGCACCAACAGGTCCATGAACTTCGCGGCAGCCTCGTGCCGCTGCGCTTTGCCAGGCTCAGCAAGCTGGCCGAAGGTGATCGACTGCTTCCGCTTGAGGTCACCCCGCAGCGACTCCAGCGTTTCTCCCGCGGTGGGTGCCTCCACACGCTGCTGGGGAGGCGTCGGCAGGTGCCTGGAGACCGGAGAGACGGGGTGGATCGGGAGAGGCTCCATTTCATCCGTGAAGGGGGTCGGCATGCCACCACGAGTAATGTCAGACGGGGAGCGCGTGGAGGGGCGGAACGGCGTGTGTGACTGGCCCTGTATGTGGTGAAGTGTGGGCCTCAGAACGAACAAAAGGGCATACCAGCTCAGACGCGATGACATCGAGGCGCCCATTCACTGCGGTTTCAAACATGCTGCAGGATTGCTCCGTGTCCTGCAAAGCGTGGGGATTGGTGGTGGCGCAGGAGGGGTTGTCACATACTCCGATGAAATGACAGGTCGGCAGCCCTGTGATGTCGATCCTGCGCCGTTTCGGCGGGTCCGGGCGTACGATGATGTCGTCCAGCGCGAAACGCTTGTCCTGTTGCATCGACAGCTCCTCTTCGGTGCTTGGAAGCATGACGGCCTTCCGTGTTGTGGCAGATGTGTTCGCAGTCCACTTCTTGATCGTTGTCGGGTCAAGGGTGGTCTCGGGATCACGCACCGTGATGGTCTTGACCTTCTTCGGGGGGGGAGGGGCAGGGGTGTTCTTGGTGGTCGGCTCCGTGTCGGTGTCGAGGAGGGGAGATGAAGGGAGAGGGGCTGTTGTTGCGTCCACTCCACCGCCGACAGACCCACGGCCTGTGGACGACCTGTCGTATTCAGGAATGACCGGATCCAAAATGTCAGGATCATCAGTGTGCGCGACGTGCACCCCGCGCTCCAGAGACGAGCGCTTCTTCGAACCACTGTCAAACGGGACGGGAAGGTCTGGCTCGTTGCCCCACCACTCTTCAATGTTGAAGCCCTCTGCCACAGGCAGCTGGTCAACCGACGTGGCGAACACTTCATTCACGTCGAACGACGCGATTTCCTGGATCGCCACCAGATCCTGCAGGCCGCTGGCCATGGTGACCTTCTTCTCGTTCACTTCACGCTTCTCAGGCTCACCCCCCGTCACCACCGGACCGGGAGCGGCAACCGGCCTCCGGATGACCAGGGCATCGACACTCTCCTTCCGCAGGGCCGACACCTTGCAGGCGTAGATGCGCACACACCCCAGCAACAGCTCGCCTTGTGTCCTGCAGGAGATGGCAACCTCAGGCTCGCGAATCATCAGCACGTACTTGCTCAGGTCGATCTGGGTGAGGGTGGGTGAGATTTGAGACCATCAAAGCAATCGCAGTACATACCACCTGGACCTCCTGCTTCGTGAGCTTCTTCTCCCAGTGGGCAGCCAGCCAGACCTGACCGGGGTGTGTTGAGGACAAACTCTGCATCGGGTCGGCATACCTTGGCCAGAGCCCCCTTCTTCGTGAGCATGTATGAACTAAAAAACATTGTGTGTGTGTGCCCTCACTCAACCTAACCTGTGGCGTGAGTGGTGGCGGAGCACACTGAAGGCTTCAGAGAATTATGGCAAACTGAACACAGGACTACTTTGAACAACAGCGACCACAACAACTGCGGAGACGCAAACACGAGGAAACATCGAAAAACTCAGCAGGAGGGAGTGGATGGCTCTTCATTCACTTCATTTTTCCAGTTCTACAACTTCCCGATGGCGTACAGCTCGTCTGAAACGAGCATCCCAGCACATGAACCAATCGCAGGGATGAAGGTGAAGTCAGTGATGCCGCAGTGCAGCATCACCGTATGCAGCAGGACGAACTTGGGAACCACCATCGCCGGCGGATCGTGCTTGGGGCTCAAGTGGCACATTTTCCGCAGTTCCGAGTCCGCTCGCCCACAGGTGCGGGCAAGGCAGCCCTCCACATCGGCAAGGGAGACTGTGGACTTCCCGAGTGTCCGAGAGGCGAGGCAGAACGTGCTGTTGGGCCCACCCACCGCTTCGACATGGCCCGAGAGCCAGGAGGGGGGAGGGGCCAACTCTGGCGCGATGAGTGCACCCAGCTGGGAGGCCTCCTCTGGGGTCACAGGATTCGGTGTCATCGTGCTCGTCGGCTTGACTTGCTGCAGGCACATCGCCGTCACGATAGACGACCCGAACTTCCCACGGTACGCCTCGAAGACACCCTGCTGCATCGTGCTGATCTGGAAGCTCGCACCCCCCGTGTCCCAGGCAATCACGTTGCGCGTGTCAATACTGGGATCGCACAGCCCAGTGGCAGTCTTGTAACCCAGCAGCGCCTCTTCCTCCTGTGTAACCATGCGAATCTTCAGCCCCAGCTCGCGCTCCACGCGCTTGAGGTACGCGTCTCCATTTGAGGCACGGCGGAAGACTTCTGTTGCAATTGCGGACACCTGCTGTGCTTTGTGCTCGCTGAGAACATCCATGAAACTCCCCAACACTCTGATTCCTTCATCCTGAATCGAGTGACTGAGGGCACGCTCGTTGCTCTTGCTCATGTCAAGCGCGAAAAAGACCTGTCGCTCCTCCCCGAACAACACCTTCTTGATCTTCCCAGAGGACACATCGACAACGGCCACCTGCAGCTTCGTAGCTGCCGAGCCGATATCGAATGCGCCACGAATAACCAACCCCATTGTCTGCAGGATGGCTGGTTGCATTGACAGCACGTGGACAGAACACAGGCAGAAAACAACGGCCAGAGAGACGGGGCGGTGGCTTCCGGACTACTTATTTTCAGTTGTCGGTAGGAACTGGCAGGATTGCGCACTGTGTGGGGGAGCGAGTGTTGGCAGGCTGTGTCAGTGAGAGACATACAATATCAGTAATGCGCCGCATCGCTTGCCTGAAGAAGGTCACACCGATACCCTGCTCGATGGGGTTCGGGTTCAGGCAAGAGCCCGTTCTGACCTGTCGGGTGCAGGGACATGATGCAGTTGCCCAAAGGTTTGTCAACTCATACCGAATACCCGAACTTCTGCAAGAGCCGGATGTACCCCTCTACCCCACCGTGGATGGACCGCCACAACTCGCTGTGGATGACGGGGAGGCGCCCTTTTTTGAGCCACAAGAGAGTGCCGTTGAGGGCTGCGTATTCGCTGCCCTCGAGATCCAGCTTCATGAAGGACACCACATAAGGGGCCTTGGGGTCCTGCTCCCACACGTCGTCGAGCACGTCTCCCAACCGGCTGACTGGGACCTTGAAGGCACGGGTCACCGGCAATGCAGAGTCTTGAGTCTTGAGCTGCCGCAGCTCATCCGCACTCCACTCCACGCTCCGCCCCTCGAGATCGCAATGGATGTACCCATTGCCAACGTTCTGTGTCGTCACCGCGAGAGCACACGACTGTAAGATGTGTAGAAGTGTCGAAGTGTAGAAGTGTCAACGCGTCAACAAACAATAAATACGAGCGAGGGGCAGTTGCTGCTGAATGGTGGAGTGACTTTTCGTGTAGGTCCGAGCGAGCTCTGGTGCTCGTATCTCACACACATCCATGGATTCACTATCGCTGAAAGGCAAAACACCAGACAGGCTGATGGGCAGTGCGACGACAAAGGTGATGAACAACAAGAAGAAATGGAACACTATCGACATAGGGTGAGCGCCGCGACGACTGCTCGATGGGGTCAAGGAGACTGGTGCGGTCCATACCCCTTCGTGGGTGCCAACAAGCTTGTGCTGCAAGTTGATGAAAGGCGCAAGTTCAGGGTTCAGGCACATCGACACTCGCAGAAGCGCGACATTCATCGGCGATGCTTCAATCGCGACAGTCTGTTGAGGGAATGATGTGCAGCGGAGCGCAACGGAAAGTGGCATACCTTCCAACCTCGGGAGGCAGAGTTGAAGGACCACCACCCAACGCTGGCGCCAACATCGATGGCTGCATGTTGGTAGCAAGGGGGCTGCGCGCACTTCTTCCAAGAAGCAGGGGCACGCCCAAGAGATGATGCCGCAAATTCGAGGGCGCGCGTGCTCATGGATCCGTCCCACATTCCTTTTGTGAGGAGCTCCGCCGAAGTCGTGTCCTCCACACCTTTCTTCACATCGTACACAGCGAGAGAGAACCCTTTAACTGTTCGCGCAATGGCAATTGGGATTTTGAGTTCGCGCACCTCCTCCAGTTGCACCGCGCACCGGGTTGACTCTTCACTTGTCAGTTCCCTCCTGCCGAGTTTTCGGGAACCATGTGCGCAGCTCAGTAGTGTGGCGACACAGAGCAACCACCTGAGGTGCGCCATTGTGTAATGGCTGTTGTGGGATGGTGAATGGTGGCCGGCTTGGCAGTAGAACGCCTACTGTGTTCGGCAGATCACACCCTGAGGGTGAATCCTCAGAAGGGAAGTGGAAATTCGAAGACGGGGAGGGGAGAGGAGGAGGTCTAGTGGTTGCCGTTCTTTGAGTCACAATCACGCCAGTCATGCCGAAGGACATCTGAGTCCGTGTCCCAACAGGTGAGCAAACGGCTGTTGCTTGATGGACAGTCTGAATAACTCGACAAATTGAACAATAAAACAATGGAAGAGCCGTGAATCAGGATAACGGGAAAATGAAAAAACAAAAAAAATGAGTCAGCAGTCCTCGAGGACGGCTTTGAACCGCATTGCTGATATCCAAGAAACAGATTATCTTGAGGGGATGCTTGCATTGACGGTACCCGATTGACTGCACGCAAGACACCAAGAAAGTGATCTTCTGTGCTATGTGAAAGGCAAGGGTCAAGTGGTTTGCATGCAATCACGATGAATCATTCAACAAATATCGTTGTTCTTTCTAATGTTTCAACCAGTCAAAGAATAAGCCCACGCCGAAACCGTATTCCAAATATCCCGTGATCCCACCCAGGCAGATGGGTTGATTGCTGAACATGCACTCGGCATGAACGGTCTGCCCACTCCCAGGAGGATTGGGACACTGGGTGGTCAGGGCTCCGTAGTATTCCTTGTTTTGAGAAAAATATCCAAATTTTGTCAACTTGATTTGGTTCAACTATCACGTTCTCCTCTGCAGCGAAGATGCACATACTGCTTCATCTGTCTCGCATTCCATACATTGTCCTGCACTGGCGAGCACACGTAGTGAAACCGGCGGAGAGAGCACTTGCAGTGATGGTAGGAAACAAGGAGCAGTGCTAATGGATAACTTGTCCCTGAGTCAGCAACAAGCCCGGAGAGCCGCAGGGGTGATGGCCGTGTCACCACGGCATCATCACTTGACCTGCCTGAAAGCGGCTGAGACAAGTTGGGCTCGTTACCAAATCAGGACAAAAAAATACGCAGCAGCACGGTCTTCTCCAACTACTCTTTGGCAGTTCTTGCTCCTAAAAACGTGACGTAAAAAACGGAGGAGTTGGGGGTAGAGGGTTATTTCGTTTTATGCGGCAGGACGAGAGAAGGCGTGATGATAAGGAGAGTTTTGGCGTTTCTTGAATCTGCAAACAAAACGTTGTTCATTCCAGGGCGCTGACAACGGCCTGAATCCACATCACGGCGGCCACGGCACCCGGGTCCGGCACGCCCTTGACCTGGTCATCAGCAAAGTAGGTGGTACGTCCGTGCGAAGCGACAATGTCGGCAGTCGAGTCCCTCCCCGCCTGCGCGGCGGCAAGCGCGTCCTTCGCCGTGGCCCCTTTGCTGAGGGACTCAGCGGCCGGGAGAAGCGCGTCCAGCATCGTGCAGCTGCCAATGGTCGCACCGCCGTAAAAGGCAATGGCCTCGACAGCCTTCGAGAAGGCCCCGCGGAAGCCCCCGCCGTTGCGAAGAGCGGCAGCCGCAGCCTCAGCAGCAATGACGTACAGCCCGCCCGACGTGCCACCCATCCCATGCTCCATGCTCGCGGCAAGCGAGTCGAACACACTCCCGGCATCCCCCCAGGTGAAGGTGTCGGCATCCGCGAGAACCTGCTCTGCCCCACGCTTCATGGACGAGCCACAGTCGCCGTCGCCAACCTTTTTGTCAAGGTCGTTGAGCTCGTCTTCAGCGCCACACAGCACGGTGCACGCCGCTGCCAGGCACGTGCGCAGAAGCTTCGACTCCTCGTCACTCAGGGGGACAGGAGCACGCGTCCCAGCCGTGGCTGTGTCGACGACCACTGGTGCCGGGCTCGGGACCTGTCAGGATGAATGAAGTTTGAACAGCTGGAGCACAGGAGACATACGTTCTTGATCAGCGGTTTCCACACAGGGCAGGCGGCCGGAGCCAGGAGGAAGTCCATCTCGCGCTGCCCCACTGGCAGGAGCGACAGGCTGAAGCCGTGCATGTCCAGCGACGTCACGAAGGCGCCCGCAATGTGGTGCGTCACGGAAAGACCGTTGGCCTCACACGCTGCCAGGGCATCGGCAGTGTAGCGCGTCACTTCCAGTGGAATCGACGTCCCGAGGTTGTTCACCAGAAGGACGAGGCCGACGGCATCGTTCATCTCGATGTGCTCCTTCAAGGATGTGATGATCCTGTTCGCAAGGGCAGAGGAGCTCTCGAGATCGATGACCTGCCTGCCAGGCTCACCGTGGATGCCCAGCCCCAGCTCCATCGTGCCAGGGGCAAGCCGGGTTGGCTTCTCCGAAGCCGCCGGCATTGTGCAGTCGGTGAGAGCCACACCGTACGTCTTGACCATGCCCGCGACAAGGCGTGCTGTCCCTGCGACATCCGCCACAGAGGCAACCGCCTTGCCCTGGGCAGCGTGGCCGCAGCACGCCTTCAGTGCCAGAAGGGTGCCAGCAACACCACGCGGCGACTTCACGGTGATACCAACATCATCGGCGACCACGACAAGCTCGACCTTGTACCCACGGGCACGCGCCTTCTCGACTGCCTTCCCAAAGCACAGCCTGTCGCCCATGTAGTTCATGACAACCACGACGCACCCTGCCTCACCGCACACAGCCTCGATGCAGGCGAAGACGGCGGCCGAAGTCGGCGACGCAAACACGTCGCCGCAGACGGCACCATCGAGGAGACCGTCGCCGACCATGCCTGCGTAGGCAGGCTCATGACCGGAGCCACCGCCACAGATCACTGTCACCCGCTCATCACGGTAGGACTTCACATCAGCCCGAATCACGTTCTTGATGCACTTCTCAAAGCCGTCCAGGCGCGCGACAGCACCGCCGCTGCACTTCACCAGTGCATCAACAGCCTCTTCGACCAGGCCGCGGCCCACCTCGTTCAGCAGATACTTCCCCATTGCAAAGACGTAAGTATGAAGGACGGATCAACCTGCAGGGTGTGTGGTGTGGAAACGCTTTGCAATATCAACAGGTACCGGCAGGGTGAGCAATCTTTGGGGTGAGAGCATGACTCCTTTTGCGATCCTCCGGCCACTGTCTACATTCTAAGAGTGAAGAGAGGCCCTTACACCTCTGCATCGGGGTCGGCACCCTTCCACGTGAAGCGGGTGCCTTCATCCAACTGGTTGATGTCACTCATTTGAGACGCTGAGAGCTCAAAGTCGAACAACTTTGCGTTCTCCCGGATGCGCTTCGCGTTGCTCGACTTCGGAATAATCGAGACTCCGCTCTGGATCGCCCACCTGAGCAGCACCTGTGCTGGTGTGCGGCGGAGGCTGCGCGCAGCTTCAACAACAGGCCGCAGTGCCATGACACGTGCGTGCCCTTTCGGATTATCGCCAGACCCTAAGGAGGCAAAAGCCTGCACCGCAATGCCATGCTGGGAACAGAACTCCCTCAAGGGCCTCTGCTGCAGAAGCGGGTGGCACTCCACCTGGTTGACGGCGGGCTGGATGCGGCAGGCTGCGAGGAGCTCCTTCAGGTGCCGCACAGAGTAGTTCGCAACGCCAATCCGCTTGACGAGCCCCTCGTCGACAAGCTCCTCAAGCGCCTTCCAGGTCCCCGTCACGCGCAGTTCCGGGGTCCATTCGGGCGGACAAACCGTGCCCCTCTTGAGCGGCCAACCTGTCTTGGGGCCTGGCCAGTGCACGAGCACAAGGTCGATGTACCCCACACCGAGAGCGCGGGCGCTCTTCTTGACACTCTTCATTGTGCGATCGTATCCATGGGATGACCGCCACACCTTGGTTGTGATGAAGATCTCCTCCCGCGGAACTTCAGATGCCTTCACAGCTTGTCCGACAAACTTCTCATTCCCGTAAATCTGTGCTGTGTCGATGAGCCGGTACCCGGCTTTAAGAGCAGCAGCGCACTTCTCTTCGGTATCCTCTTTCGTCAGCTTGTACGTCCCGAAACCCAGCTGCGCGATTGGAACCTCCTCCGTTTTATCCGCCGTTCTCTGGCGCTTCCTTACGCGCGCATCGTCATCCATGACGTGACGTGGAATCAACTGCAGTGGCGGGGGCCCGGGTGTGGAAGCCAAAGAAGAGCAGAAGGTCGAGAATGGGATCGGGGGACAGGAGGCCAGCCTTCCAAGATCGTGTTGTGCGAACTGACTATCTCCCCCCTACACTGCACCGGAGCAGATGATGCACTTGACTTTGAAACTCCGTCGAGTAGAAGGGGAGGGCGCACAGCTTGCTGACGACCCTCATCAAGGCCAGCATGCGCTCAAGCGGCTCCCTCATGTTGCTGAGCGTTGACACCAGCTGCATGCCAGAGGACTCCGCCCCACCCAGGTCCCGGTCAGAGATGTACAGAGACGACGCATACACACAACTCTGCTGTGCAATGTCCCCCACGTCACGTGCGCTAGACAAAGACTTGAGACACGTGGAGTTCCTGTGCTCCGAGAGCAGCACCCCTTCTTCGAGGAGCACTGCCCCCGACTGCACCTGTTGCTGCTGTGTGGCCATTGTGGACACCAGCTCCTCTGACAGCACAGTAAGGTTGAGCGAGAAGAAGTGCATCAGGTAAGCAGGAGGCGAGGGTGGGTGGGTCGGAAGCTGCAGCAGGGTAGCTTGGTTCCGGCAGACGGGGCCAGAGATGTGTGTGAAGGTGACAGCCCCAAGAACCCCGTGCTTCATGAGGATGCGCAGGTTGTCCTGCACCTCCGCGCTTAGGTCCTTCTGCTGATAGCCAGGGCACATCATCACCTCGATTGTGGCAGACGGCAGCTGCACAATAGTTGTGACGAGGAACCCGAGCAAGCCATCCACGTCATCCTGCACCGCAACAAGCCCAACAATGTGGACATCAGCCTGCAGGTGCTGGCGCACGCGCTTCCGGAAGTCCAAGAGGAGGTGCTCATCAATCTCACTCAGGTACGTATCGTACTTCTCGAGCCCCTGTAGTGCGGGTGGGTGCGTCGTCACAGAAGCAACAGTCACCATACCTTGTCCACGACGAAATTCGGGAGCTCCCGCGAAAAGTTCACCGCTGTCTGGTAGACATAGCGCCTGGGGATCACATTCTGCTCGATGTTGTGTTTCAGCCACTTCGAGTCAATCGCCATCGGGTAGCAACCGGCACGCAACGCTTCGTAACTGAAAGCGATCTGGTCATTCGTGCTGTCCACGAGACAGACACCCGAAGTCGCTGCTTGCTTCACCCACTTCTGGAGGCTGCTTGCAATGGTGATCTGCACGCCCCGGACACTGTCTCCGTCAAGGAGGGCCTTACGCACCTCTACGGAGTTGCACAGTACTTTCTTGAGGTGCATCTTGTTCATCCTGCGGACAGGAGGAACGCGCAGCAACAACGGCGACCTCTGTTCCGGGCATGTGTCGTCACCGCTTTGCCAAGCGACTGCCTTGCGCTTCCGGGTGTTCTCGAGAGGCGCACAGTCGCGCTTCAGGAGGTCGATGCACCGCCCGTCATCATCGGGTCGGCGAACGACGTAGCCCCAATGCCGCAGTGCATCCTGGAGAGCAGCTGCACCTGCCACAGAGGCGGTTTCACTCGACTCATGGAGCACTGCTGCACAGACCTCCCTTTGAGGGGTCCTCAGCAGTGACACTTCGCAGCTCCGCTGCACCTTATCCTCACAGGGCATGCCTGTGGGGATGCACCTCTGTTCCTGCCAGTCCTGTAGGTGGTGTGATGCAGCAGCACAGCACAGCAGACAGCATACCGTTGAGTCCAGCTGTGCACACCAGGAGCACAGGTTGTTGGTGAGGCAGGACTGGCACGAGGAGAATGTGCTGCACAGCCCCCGCAGGCTGATCGACTGCATTTTTGCCGTCATTTTTATGTTGTCGAAGCTGCTCCGCACGAAGAAATTCGAAGTGCTTCTCCCGTTGCTGTCTTCCTCGCTCTTGTGTTCCATCGAGGCACGCAAGGCGTCCAGATCGCCATCGAGCTCGATGCTCCTGCCGGCGAACACTACGGCAGGGATCACCTGGGGCGCAGGTGTGGGTGGCCGCTTGGTGACGATAAGCCACAGCGAGGCTGCCCCGAACACGCCTGCGGCTGTGATCACCAACGGGAGCAGCGCGCGAGACATGCTGGCCCACCCAGCCCACGACCTGGTGTGGGGCTTGGTGTGTGGTGTGTGGGGTTTGCGAGCACAGAGGGGCCACCCCGGGTATCCAGTGCGAGAGGGTGTGGGCAACAACGGGGGGCAACAACCAATCCAGCCAGACTACACTATCTTTCTACTCTGAAACTCTCGAAACTCTAGGAACTATGGTGGGCTACTGCGGCAAAGACAGGTCTGATTTGCTGCTGTGCCCCTTGCTGGAGCGCGACTTGTCCCGTGAACGCTGCGATCCCTCCTCTGGCGGTACCGACGAGGGTGCAGGCCCTGCGGGCATGGAGGGCCTCTCGTCGGCAGAGGAGGACACCAGGTCCAGAGGCCGCCGCTGCGGTCTCTGCAGGGGCGCGTCGGAGTCGCTTGTTTGCTGCGCACTGGCTGCAAAGATGCTGGCTGGACGTCCCGCTGGCTTCGCCGGAGCAGCTTCAGCCACGACGGGGGGCGCACCGCTGAGAGAAGGAAGCGATGATTGCTCAAGCAGGAAGTCACCTCCGCTGCTGCGCGACTTGCTTGCCTGCGAACTCTTGCGGGAGTGCCGGTAGGACTTCGTCTTCTGCGATGTGCGGGTACTGTCTGAGAACGTCAAAGGATCGTCCGACCCTTTGTCTGACCCCTTGTCTTGCGAGCGGGACTGCGAAGGCTTGCGTGCAAGTGGCACCATCGTGACTTCCTCATCGGCAGGCTTGGGTGGAGGATCGTCTTGGAACGGAACGACATCTGCTGAGGCACTCGCCTCTGGCACGGTGACCTCAAAAGACACTTTCGGCGCATCTTGCTGCTGCTGCTGTTGCTCCTCTTGCTGCTGCGCCTGTGCCTTCTCTGCACTGAGGCGTTCCTTCTCCTTTTCCCGCTGTTGCTGCTCCGCCTGTGCCCTCTCTGCACTGAGGCGTTCCTGCTGGAGCCGCTGATTTTCAAGGCGTTGCGCTTCCTGCTGTTCCTCCCTCGCCTTGGCTTCACGCAGGGCAGCCTCCTTCTTGCGCTCCTCCTCTTCTCTCGCGGCCAGAGCTTCCTTCTCACGCGCAGCCTCCAACGAGGCAAGCCTTGCCGCCTCTTGCTTGCGTCGTTCTTCTGCAAGCTCGCGCTGCCTCGCCTGCTCCTCCAGAGCATGCCGAGCGTCTGCTTCCTTCTGGAGGCGCTCACGCTCACGCTGTTGAGACAGGGCCATGTCAGCCTCCCGCTGCCGTTGCCGCTCTGCTTCGAGCTCTGCCTGCTGTGTGTCTGCTTCCCACTTCTGGTGCTCAGCCTCTCGCTTGCCAACGTCGCTCCCCTCGCTGACGGCCATGTCAAATGTTGAAGTCGTCGGCGGGATTGGAGTCGGTGCTGTTACAAAGCTGACATGCGGTGTGCGATCCTTGCTGAGGCTATGTGCCCCCGACCGCACCTGTCGCAAGGGTGATGGTGTGGGCGTGTCACATGAAGGGCCATACCTGCAGCTCGCGTGTCTGCACCCAAAGCTCATTCAACTGCGTCTCAAGCTGTGTCAGGCGCGGCTCCGTCTGGAGGCGCAACGTATCGACAGAGCAACTCGCGTTGGTCACTTGAGGGAAGATTGACCTGAGAGAAGTCTGATGCTCCTGCAGTTGGTGTTTTACCCTCTCGATGGCAGCAGACTTTCGCCCGTCCTGTGTTGGGGGGAAATGAGATGTGGTCGTTCAGAGCGGGTGTGCACCACATACCTCTTCCTCAAGCTCGCTAATCTTGTTCATCGCGTTGTTCACACGTTTCGTCGTCTTGTGGAAGCTGGCCTGGTCTGCGGAAACAACAGCCTTGAGGCCTTCGCTGTTTTGAATGGCCTCTGTCGAAACCTCTTCTGCCATCTTCATCCGCTTCGATATGTCGTTCACAATATCCTCTTGGCGCTGCACCGGCTCTCGCATCCTGTGGGTGATGTTGCATAACGGAATGGCGGGGCAGTGCCGGAGAGTGGCAGGGCGATGTCTCATGTGTTCGCGATTGGCTGCATACCTCTTGATTTCCCAGCGCAACTCCTCCACCAGCTCGGGGATCTGTTTCAGCACTTCAATCAGAGCAGTGTGCTTGCGCGATGTTGCCTCCAGAGCAGGAATAGTTTCATTGACACGCTTGTAACCGAGTTGAATGCGGCTGACGTCATCGGGCACAGTCCGGAGGATACCAAGCTGCGCCTTCTGCCCCTCAAAGGACTCGTTGGCACGTGACACTTCGCGTTCGAGGCGGGTCTGCGCCTGCTGCACCTTGCGGATCTCTTCCTGTGTGGTCGCAAAC
Source organism: Rhynchopus euleeides (assembly GCA_963210315.1). Taxonomy (NCBI): domain Eukaryota; phylum Euglenozoa; class Diplonemea; order Diplonemida; family Diplonemidae; genus Rhynchopus; species Rhynchopus euleeides. Next base: position 2,403,063 of record OY723263.1, on the reverse strand, counting down.
TCAGCCTCTGTGAAGGATTCGTGATGCCGTGCGGCCGCTTCGATGTCCTTGACCCGCTCCACTTGTCTTGCAAGTGTGGAGTCGAAGCTCTCGAGGCTCTCGTTCACCTTGGTGTACACGGCGGACATGTGCTCTTTCCACACGTCACGGACCATGCTGCGAATCAAATCAGTCATGCCTGCCGCCTCCTGCCGCACCGAGTCTGCAATCTTGTCCATGCGGAGGCTGAGCTGCCGTTTCGCCTCCTCCATGCGTTCAGCTTGGTATCGCACCTCGTTCCGCATGTCATCGAAGCGATCTTCGTCGTGGCGCGTCGACTCGCCGCCTCTGTTGCGCTGATCGGCTTCGACCAGGTCTATTTTAGTCGCGAGGCGGGTTGTAACATCGCGCATCTGCTCGTTCAGGTCATCGTACTGCTCGTCTCGCAGGCGAAGCTTCTTTGCGAGATCATCGCGACGTCGCTTCTCTTCACGTGATGACTGCTCCGTGTCAGCGATGCGACAGCGCAGATCGTGGCTGACCACCCGCAGTTCATCCGACACCTGCTTCTCGACCAATGAAAGATCCCGCTTGGCATCGTCACGCAACTTGGCGATATGGTTATGCACTGTGTCTTTACTGGTGCGTTCGAACTGCAGTTTCACCTCGGAGAGCTCATTGAGGCACAGGCGAAGCCGCGCATCGAGCTCGTTGACTTGTGTCTGCATCGGAATTTCGCTCTGACGGTCAACGTGAAAAACCATCTGTGTCCTCGGAGCGATCGTTGGTGTAGTGTACGGATCGAGGTTCTGCTCGGCTTTTTCGAGCATCGCCTGCATCTTCGTGTGCCATTCCATGGCTGTGTAAGGCCTGCGGCAAGGAGGCTTAGTCACGCCAAACAACATTCCTTCAGAAGCGAGTGAAGTCGAACTTCTTCCCCCAAACCTCGTGTCTCTGGGAGAGATTCTGAGGGCGGAAGAGCTTCACCTTCGCAGAGTCATCGCCTTCGACATGCACCATCACACGCTCATCGGTAGCTGAGACTCTGTGAAAGCCTTTGATGACTCCCGCCTTCCCGCTGAGGTGCTTGAAGGGCTCTTGCTGCAGATCGAAGAGCTTGACGAATTCACCGACGCAGAGCAGGTTACACATGTCTTGCACATCGCCGGGCTGTGCACACTTTATAAAGTCTTCAACAACTTTATTGTCTTCTGCAGGCAGTAGTCGCAGCCCACTATTCGTGAGGGCATCAACTGTGCTCGTAACACCCGATGACCGCAGGTTATAGCGCACGCCGGCTGCAATGGCAAGCACGACCCACCCCCACCACGACGCCCCGGCACAGAACAGCACAACAGTCGCTGCAGGTATCAGGACGTGCGGCAGGAAGTCCGCTGTTGCTGAGGCTGCCGTATCGTCGGACCACAGCAACTTGCGAAAGTTCCGTACAGCCCGGTCGAATGCCACGGCAGCCATGTCAGAAGACTGGCACTAGAGGAGGTGGTGTGGATGCTGGCAGAATGCATGTGCAGTACAGTGGTTCATGGGGCTAGGGCTGGGGGTAGGATAGGACGTGGGGGTGGGGGTGGGATGCAGCCTTCCATGGGTTGTTTTTGTTGCGCGGTTGCGTCGCACATAGTCGGGTGGATATCTTACAGAAGTTATCATCGGAGCCAGAACGAAAGCGGCAAGTGGGGCGGGCTTCGCTCTCCAACTGCTGCGAAGCATCAACACCTGGCACCTTTATGCACCCCAAAGAGCGGAGAACCTTCCATTCTTTAGTGGAAAGTTCACAAGCCACAAAGCCACTGCATCGGTCTTTTCATGCTTTGCTGCCTTTTCTTCGTTGCTATCTATCAGAGGAGGACCACGACAACACAAGTTTCTTGGCACGGCTCGACAGAAAAGAACTGTTGGAGTCCGCCGCCCCGAACTTGCCTTGTTTCACCATCTGCTCTCCAACTGATCTCTATCTGTACTGGTTCAGTGAGGCAATACATACGCAAGACGGTTGTCACGATGCAACTGAACCTTTCCTTTCCGTTTTATTGGACATGTGGCGCATGATTGAGGGAACGGAAGCCAAGTGTGCCACCACTATAGAGTATGACGTATTCTGCTGCTCAGCTTTTCCTACAAATCAGCGAAAACCGAGTCTGGGCTAGGTAGCCAGTAAACACACGAACTTTGGCCGGCACCACAAACACAGGGCTGCCGTGAAGGAGACGATAAAATGACATTTAGGCACACGAATACCAATTGGGAAAAATAACGTTGCGTGAGGGTGGATGGGATGGACAAAAGCGGTGGGGGAGGTCAGAAAAACCGGGTTAGTTTTCGACAAACTGCCACCTTGGAGGAGGCGAGTCGCGAAAAGCCCTCTGACCAGCATATCCGTATTACAGGGAAACAGCGCCGAAGCCAGACAGGCTCACGCCCTCCCCAAGGGCGAAGTCCGGCTTCAGTTCGTTCACAGTGCCAATCTTCGTGGCAAAGTCGTAAGCGAGCACAGACCACTTCTCAGTACCCCAGACAGGTCCAGCGACCTTCTTCATGGCCAGACCGAAGAACGCGTTCTTCGTGACAGACGTGGAGATGTACCCGAGGGTGCCGAGGACGAACACGCTGGGCGCAAAGGTGTCACTGAAGAGGGTCAGAGCAGTGGGGGTCACGGCGGGGTTGGTCGGGTCCCACGACACCAGGATGAACCCGTTGGCAGTCGGCGACAGGCTCACGTAGCCCGTCCCGTTCTTGAGGCTGTCAAACGAGAAGTACCACGCACCCTTGCTAGGGACAGTGGAGGCGTTGACAGAGGTCCACTCGGGTGCGGCCACACCACCACCACTGCAGTGGGTGCGGAGGTAGCCAGGGCCTGTCTCGTTCGTCTCGTACTGGTACCCAACCCTCGACAGCACACCGTTGTCCACCTCTGTGATGTAGCCCGCGTAGAACTCGGGCGTCGCCTCCTTGGCCAAGGTGCGGCTCACGTGGCACAGCTTCTCGGGCGTTGTCGTGCCCTCCTGCAGGGCGTAGAAGGTGGTAACGTCGCCAACCTGCGCCTTCGAGCGGGTCTCCTGCCCGTTGATCACTGCAAACACAAGCTTGTCAGAGGTGGCGTCGAAGGCAAAGGATGTGGGGTAGAGGGACACCTTGACGTCACCGCGCTTCTGCTCAAGCTTCAGGACCTCGATTTTCGAGACGGCGGTCGCCGCGTCGATGGAGACCAGCTGCAGGCCCTGCGTGGCGTTGTTGGTGATGATGATGTCCAGGTAGTAGAAGGTGGATGTAGCAGGCGAGAACTGGAACAGGCGCGTCGACTCACCAAAGAACTTCTTGTACCAGTCCACAACTGGCCCCGTCACGGCCTTTGTAGTCTTCTGCGTGCCCTCCCCGTCGAACGTGTGGACCTTCAGCACCGACCCCACACCCGAGACGAAGAGCCCGTACAGCACGTCGTTCGTTGCCGTAGACGAGACCTGGGTTTGGGCAATCGCGACACCCTCAGCCGCCGCTGTGGGGGCCTCCCTGTTCCATGGGTGCGCAGGGTCGCAGCAGCCCACGCTCCCAGCCGTGCAGCCGATCGTCCAACGGGGGCAGCACCTCGAGGGGTAAGAAGGGAAGCCCTCCGACTTCCCGATGCACTGGGTCACCTCGTCCAAGCAGCACACACCATCGTCAGCGCCACCGCAGCAGGTCTCGCCGTCTGTGCAACCACAGTCGCCTGTACCTGGGCGGACCTGAGCCTTGCGAGCAAGGCACAACGGCACGATGGCCGCAAGGATCAACAAAGACACCCGCATCGAATACAGTATGTGCAGACCTGTGGGCGGTGGGGTGGCAAAAAACCCGCAACAAAAAGGCAGCCACAGAACATTGCCACGACATGTGCCAGGTTATCTTCTGAGAAGGGGGCGAGACTACTATCGGCACGTTGCACGTTGCCTCAGCACGCCGGCCCGACACAGAGAACACACGAATAGCCACAAGTAGGCGACTCAGCGGGCGGGACAGGGCTGATGACAGGACAACCAACTCTATCGAGAATCACAACTGCCACCACTTCTTCGCTGCCTGCTTCCTGTTGTGCTCCTTGATGGCCTGTAGAAGGGATGATGACCGTGTGCACTACATTTCGTACACATACCTCCAAGAAGTTCTTCGACTCCTCCTGGACCTTGGCTGTGTTGTCAGCCAACTTTTCCAATTTCTCACCGCGCTCTTGGAGCTGTGAGGGGGGTGGTGCGACAAGACGACAGTGCAAACCCGCGAACCCGCATGTCCACATTCCGGTGGCATACCATGAGCTTGTTCTTGTCCATGATATCCTTCGTCTCGGAGACCGCCGACCCAGCTGCACGTGTCTGTGCAGACTGGCTCGACTGCGACTCCTGCGGTGCAGCATCGCCGAAAAGCTCTTTCCGGTTCTGCTGCATTTCATCCATCATCCTGCGGGTGATTTATGATGGGACAGCTGGGGCAAGACAAGTCATACTTCTTCTTCTGGTCATCAGGAAGGATCCTGCTTGTGAAGTCGTCGAACGTCTCCTCCACAACATTCGAGATGAGCACGTCCACCTGCTGCACCTCCTTGTCGTGGTTCTTGTACATATTCTTCATCGTCATCAGGCCCATACCGGGAGGCTTCACCTGAAGGGCAATTGAGACAGTAGGGACTCCACACAAGTCGAGGCACATACCTGAGGTCGGGGGGGCAGCTTCGCCAACCCTTTAAAGGGACCCTGCTTCTCGCAGTTCTCGGCGATGTCGTACATTGTGAGCCCGTCTGCCGACGGTTCGGCGATAAGGTGAAGGAGCGAATGCTTGGCACCCATCCCGATGATGTGCAACTTCTTGTCTTCGCCCTTCTCGACGTCCAGGCTGAGCCCCTCCACACCAGGGTGTGTGTACGACAGCAGCGGCTTCGCGGCGCCGCTCTCCGGGATGGGGAGTCGCACCACATGCAGGGTTGTCCCTGAGACAACGAACGCGAGGGTCGCTTGGTACACTTCGTGCTCTGCGTAGAGGCGAACAGAGGATGCTGTGACCACGTCTGCCCCAATCCTCAAGGGGGCCGACAGCCGCAGCGTGACACACCGCCTCCTGTTGGGCTCTGCCTCATGCAGGACCTGGTGCACTGTGCCTGTCGACGCGACCACCACCGCAGCGAGGAGGTTGTGGTCCTGAGAGATCGTTGGGACAAAGTGGGCAGCCTCGTCGTCCGGCTTCACGCACTTCAGCACAGCTGTTGTGCCGGCATCGGGATTAGTCACGTCTTCGAACACCTGCAGCCCCTTCAAGGAGTTCTCAGGTCGGAGAGTGGCTGAGGCGACGGCGGACTTCTGACAGACTTCCTTCTCGTTCACAACCAGCAGAGGATGGACTTCCTTCAGGGCCCACATGGGGCCGCCGTTCAGCTTCTGCCCAAGCGACACGTACCGCTGCAGTGATGCTGCCACCTCGGCGTCTGTGGGAACATGCTCAGAGTCCACCGAGCTGAAGATTGCGATGGAAGCACCTTCAAATGCGACGCACAGCGCCAGGACAGTGTCCTCCCCGACAACAAGAGGGACCTCGTCTGCTTCTGCCAGCTGGATCACATTCCGCTCCGCTGCGAACGGTGCCTCGAACCACTCCACCACCACCTTCACCGTGCCAGGCTTCTCTGCCCTGCTCAGCTTCACTTGCATGAACTCAGCCCCAGAGAGGTCGAACAAGCTTGCCTGCACGTCGCCATTGTCAAGGGAGCTGTCGGAAAGCCTGAGAACGATCACTGTTTCAGTGTCTGTCGGTGGCACCGCGATGGGTTTTGTCCGGGAGCCCTTGTTAAATGCCACGATGTTTGAAACCTGGTTTGCGATTGTCGGCGATGCCGGCTCCAGAGGGGCGGAGGTCTTCGCGTGTGTCGCGACGTGCAGGCTCGGGACGCCAGCAGATGCGCCTGATGACACTGTGTAGACACCCATCGATCGCAGGGGGCGTGGCGGGAGCGGGGCGGGGAGAACGACTTCGAATCCTGGAGAGTTCGGGTCACTGTGTGCCCCGCCCTCCGCAGTCGGGGTCAGGGGTCCATCCGGGTCGTCCATCGCCTCCGGCGGCGCGTTCGGGTCGTAGAGGAGGACTGCCAGCTCCGTTGCACCGAGAGAGTTCACAAACAGCACGTCGATGGTCCACTTCGACTGCACCTGCGACACCTTCAAGGAGATGATTTCGCTGGTCCCGGAGGTCCCTTCCACCACGACCTGGACCGGGCTGTCGCCGCCAAGCACAGCAACCTTGCCGTCTGCTGTGCCCACAAACAGCCGGTGCAGGGGTGCACCGACAAACTCTGCGCATGTCGCCTTCAGGCCTTGCAGGTCGACTGCTGTCGACTGCAGGGTCACCATGTCAACCCAGTGCAGGTGGCCTCCGGCACAGCTGAGAAGCGACCCGCCGTGGTGGGTCGGTGTCAGGCACCCCCGGAGGGGGGTGGTGCCAGGGGACGTGTGACAGCTGGCGTTGCAGATGTCCAGGGCACGGAGCAGGTGGGGCGCAATGGCGTCTCTCGACAGGATTGCCTTCATCAGTGTAATGCTGCCGTCGAGTCCGCAGCCAAGCAGCAACGCAGCGTTTTTCGTATCACCCACAAATTGGGAGCGGCCGCCACCGTTCCATGGGAAGACGTTGGAGCGGACGGAGAGTGCAAGCAGCTCAGACCGGTGTGCCGGGATCAGGACGGTCGACACCACAGGAGACACGGAGTTGAGAGGGGAAAGCTTTGAGGAGTGGAACTTCGTTTGCGTGCCGTCGTCGCTTGCGAGAATCTGCAACCGACCATCGGTATCGGTGGCTGTGACGACTTGCGACGGCATCTCCGTCCGCTCGGGCCACCCGCTGCCGGTGAGGCCGCACTTCACCTTCCCGGTGCCCTCAGGGCCCTCGAACACCACCTGCATGGTGAGTGCCGTTGGCATCTTCTCCTTGGGGCGCAGGGTTCCTTCGACCAAACGGCTGCCCGACAGCCACCTGCAGGGGACGACATCCTCCGTGCCGCTGCCATAGCACTCGAGCTGGTACACAGGTTCGAAGCTCAGCGCGGGGACAATCAGCATGGGCGGGAGCTCAAAGGTCCTGTGGTTGATTGGGTGGCAGGCGGTGATGTGGGCAAAATGCATGCATACCGCTTGTTGCGGGGTTCGTCCTGTGTCTTCCACAGACTGATACGCCCGTCCTTCAGCCCCCCGACGAGGTACTTGTCCATCGCACACATCGTAGCAGTCTGAATCTCGGAGCCTTTGGGGCACGCAAATCTATTCAGCAGCTCGTTCCTGATGTAGTTGTACTGACACAGACCCGTGCGCTGCGAATGGGCGATGACAACCTGCTTGTGAAACATACGCGACAGCAGCAGCGTGACTGAGGGATCAACGGTTGCCGGCTGCTCGGGATGCGGGCACGAGTTCGTCAGGTTGAACTGGAGTTGCGTGGTCGACGCGGAGTCATCCAACCCCTGAATGATGCCATCAGAGCGCCCGACGAGAATCCAGTTCTCCGAGATGAGGGCAGCCGCGGATGTGAACAAATACGGATCCCGTGCATGGTTCAGATGTGTAATGCCCGTCTGGTAGTCAATGATGTTCACCTTCTTCGGAGTTGCGACAACGACGGCTGGGGCACTGCGCTGCACCTGCAGGGTAAGGATCTCGCTGTCGTCCGTGAGGATGCGGAAGCGGCGCTTCGTCCATCCCTGTCCGATGATCCAAACAGTGTCCCCAGCTGCAACGACGAGAACCTGCCGCACTGGGTCCCAAGCCACAGCACGAACCTCCGTGATATCATGGTTCAGCACATGCGACACGCCCATCTGAGACGGCGACTCCTCCGGTGCAGACTGCTGTGCTAGCCCCTCATCCTCTTTCGGCTTCTTGTCATCATCCTTCTTGCCGAACGTCCGCTTCAGCGCACCGAACATTCTTGAGCCACCTTTTCGTGTACGGTGTATAGGGCCGCTGGCCCGCTCTGCAAGGCTCGTGTGATGGGAACCAATGCCACAACACGCTGCCTGAATGCACAAGAAGGGGTCCCAGCGAGGTCACAAAGGGGGGCGTGTCTGCTGCGTACTTTTTGTTACGTTGTGGACGTCGGGAAACGTACACCGTATCGCTGTGCCAGCCAGTCTACTAAACTGTGGGTTAGGAAGTGAACAGAAACTGCAGGCGGAATCACCATACCCCTTCATATCTGCCTTCTCGTCGTAGTCTAACACGTTGCTCCACGCCCGCCTCTGCGTCTCTGGATCAGACTGCAACACTCGTTTTCTCGCCCGCTTTCGCCGTGTCGGTGCCTGTGGCACACCTTCTGAAGGTGTAGGTCGCTTCCGCCCAAGCGACCTGATGGTCGTCGGGGAAGGGTTGAGCAACGTCGGCTGGGCCTCCAACTCTCGTCCATTCTGCACTCCGTTCGTTCGTGTATTGGGGCGGGGCTCAGCGACATCGGCGTCTGGCAGATCACGGAGCTCGACTGTCAGCATCCCCTGTGACTTCGTCCCATCCTCCCACTGCACTGTGTAGCACTGGTCCCGCTCGTGGCAGTACATAATCTTAGCTGGATGCCACCCATCATCGTAAAACGCCAGCACGCGGTGACCCCGCCTCCATGTTGTCTCCATATGTGCACGTTGTAGCGACTGCCACACGGCAAACCTGTTGGAGGCTTTGTCCCGGTCACAATGCCATACGCAAGATAGACAGCTGTGCGAGTAGTAATCAAAAATACAAACTCTAACTGTTGCAGGAGACTCGCTACGACCGCTCCTTCTTTCTGCGGGTCAGCAGCTTGTTGATGCTGCTGTTCCACGGCTGCAGATCTTTTCCACGCTCCAAAACGACCTGAGGAGGAGTGAGGTGAAGCCAGGACCGAGAAGCCAAGACATACCCTTGCACGATCGTGTTCCTTTAGACCTTGTAACGCACGGCCTTGCCGCAGCCAACCTTTAAACCACTCCGGGCGCAATTCTGTTACTCTCTCGGCATCTGCAAGGGCCTCAGAATAACGTTTCAGCTTTGCGTAGGCAGAGGAGCGGTTGCAGAGGTACAGCCACGTGTTAGGTGCATCCAGGGACAGCAACTGCGTGTAGCAGAACACAGCAGTGTGCGAGTCACCAGCAACCATGGCAGAAGTGGCACGGTCCTGCATCGCCACGATGCCGACGGCCGGATTGTCGCCAGCAAGAACCTCGAGCTTCAGCTCCTCCAGGACACCACCCATGCGCTGTTTGTTGTGTGCATCGGGGCACATAGAAAGCGCCTCGTGGATGTGGAGTGCAGCTGATGATGGGTCGCCTAACGCGCGGTAGATCAGTCCCTGCAGCTCGCGCCCTTCCCAGCTGTTGTGTGCCTCGACAAGGAGCTCCGCCACCTTCAACGCTTTCTCATACTCGCGCAGCTCGTAGTGGGCCTCCGCAATGCGCACCAACACTGCTGAGCTCACTTCGGCTTCGCACTCGCTGGAGAGACGCAAATGGCGATCGTAGTGGCGGAGGGCTTTCCTGAAGTCACCCCGGTCCCACCACCGTTCCCCTTGCACAGATTCATCGTCAGCCTCGCTGCGCTTCCGCTTCTCTGCGCTTCTTGAGTGATTCCTCGTTGCCAGTTCAAACTCGGCTGGTGTGAAGGGCATAGGCTTGTTGTGTTTATAGAGGGCCGTCGCTGCCACCATGGTTGCCGGCGGGAAGAGGTTCCACCACCGCCCCAGCATGTGGTACTGCCTGTGGGGGTTGATCTTCTGCACGTGATTCTCAAGCATTTCACAGAGATGCGGCGTCAGCGCGTCGCTCAGGGCACCCGCATGTTCTGAACTGACAACAGTCAGGATCCCATCGGCCACATCCCAGCACTTGTCCTGCCTGCCCTCATCGGGAACGGCTGCAAGCAGCCCACGCGCCACTGCCTCCGAGTGGCCCCTCTCTACAAGCATGCGCCCGATACCCACGCAGGTCCGCGCATCCTGCTCCGTCAGGATGCGGAAGAAGGCACGCTGTTCCACAGTTGTCGGCTGCTCCTCCCGCCCATCTGCCAGGCCGCAGCTGAGAAGCTTCTGCTTGTCAGTGAGGCCTTCACCATCTGCTGACGCGCAAGCCTCGACAGGAGGCTCGATGGGGCTCTCGCCCACGACAGCTGTGTCGGCCTCCATGGCCTGCTCTGTGGGGTGTGTCGTGGACAAGTGCAGGGGAATGCGACATGAAGCAAGCGTCCAGCGCTCTCATCCTTCGTTGTGCTTCAGACCCATGCTGTCAGCCTGCATCCTTTTCGGTGATGGCCTCGTTGCACACGGGGCACACCTTCCGCTTGACAGCACATTTGCTGCAGCAGCATTGGTGGAGGCAAGGCTTGAATATTACTGTTTTCGGAAACTCGTTGCACAAGGCACACCGCGGCGACAGATTCTGCAGGTGGCGAATGATGCTGTCAGCCAGCAGGCGGAAGCGCTTCACCTCCAGGACAGCTACGTATGCATGCCCGGGTCGAAGGCCCCAGCGCCACTCCTCGTATCTGTCGCACACCCACTGCACAGCTTCCCCGGCCGACATGCTGATTTCCCCTTCAGGATCAGTCGAACGATCTTGCTTTGGCAGCGCAGCACCCTCCAGCGCATGGGTTAGCAAGTCACGCAGAGTGTGTGTATCAAGCTCACCCGGAAGCCGCGTGATGACCCCCTCTTCTCCAAGGGAGTGGATCTCTGCACGGATAGCGACAGCGACGTAGCGTGCGTACTCACGGAAGTCCAGAAGGTCCTTCTGACGGCTGTGGCGATTCTCCTCCACTTCGGTCTCTCTGCTTAGGTCCACGATGCCGGGAACCTTGCGGCCTGTGTAGGGCACGTAAGGCGTGCGATTTGCAGCGAAGATTGCGAGAGACTCTGCTGCGATCTCATTCCGTTGTTCTGCAGCGCGATTTTTCTGGTCTGAAAAGACGCTCAGTTCCGCCTTCTGCGTGACACGACGGAGGGTCGATTGCCGCTTTTTGCTGCGGTACAGCACCTGCACGAGAATGGTCAGGAAGACCACTGCACAGAGGACACCGGCGACCAGCTCCTGGAATCGAGAAAGCCCTGCGTGTGACTCATCAGATCCTGGGACCCCTGTCAGATACTCCACAGTGGTTGTATCAGGGACGAGGGTCGGAGTGGGGTCCGCCATTGGTGCACCGGAGTTGTGTATGTTATAAGAGCCCAAACATGTGACCGACAGACGCTGTGGAGGGGTGTCTGGAAAGGTGGCGCGAAACAACCCTGCGACATGTTCAAAAGACAGGGGGTGGGGTGTCGACTCCGCGTACCGTTGGTAGGATTGAGCATTGAGTTAGTTTCTGGGTCTCGCACCCGCGTGCGCAGGACTGTCTTGGTCAGGGCATTAGTTTGGGCTGGTTATCCGGTTATGATAACCAGGATTTGGAGAAACCTGGTTATTTTAAAAAATAAAAAAAAGTCAAAATTCTGGTTCGGAACCGGGGTTTTCCCTTACCAAGTAACAGGCTGCGCTAGCCCCACCAAGCAGCCATAGTGCATCTGTCATTCTGCGGCAGATGCCAAGATGGTACAGCCCCCTTCTGCGCCGTCCCTCACTGACGAAACCCAGGCCACGACGAAGGTGAGCCAGCATGAGACCCTGATTCGTGTGTGATCGACCAGGAACGTGCCGCAAGAGCTGCTCTGGAGCATTGCACTCCTCTGCAACAGCCGGAATGCGGCCAACATCTGCAGCATTCTGCTGGAGCAGACAGAATCTCTGGGGACAGCTTCTGGAACCGCGTCGTATCCTTCGCCACTGACTGGTGCAACACCATGGGTGGTGGGAAACCCGGGGCGCAACTCCACGCGAAAATTGCCAAGTGCCTGTATACACTCTGGGCGTCGTGCCGCAGCCATGCCCTCAATTCAAGCTTCGGGCGCTCGCGGAGTGCCAGGAAGCCTGTCGGCGTGTAGATGGGTTCTCCTCCTGGCACCAGCGCGAATTGTGTGCTGTGTCTGACACCTCTCACAAACCCGGGGAAGTCGAGACGATGCATAACCTGGGGTGGGGAGACAGATAATAGCACGCCGCTGTCACAACGGCGCAGGAGGCGCTCGGGCGCGAAGCGCCCGAGCGAAAAAAATTGGTGATGTAATAACCAGGGTAATGGGGTAATCAGGCTGGGGAAAAAAACAACAAATCACACCCGATCACAACAGATCACAACAAATCACAAGGCAAATGTTGTGATTTGTTGTGATTTTTTGCGATTTGTTGCGGCCAGTTGTGATTTGTTGTGACTAGGTGTGACGTGGTGTTAAACTACCTGGGAGGGCTTCCCCAGACCATGACGGGTGCTTGCACCAGGAGTTTGAAACAGCCACTCATGCCTTGCGATGCTCAAGTGCCTGCTGGACCCCTATGTCCTTCAGGCCCCAAAGCAGGCAACGATATGGGAGCAACCTAACAGGGGAGGTGAAGAGGGCACGGGTCTTAGCCTGATGACACACTGCAACCTCAAGGTAACTGGCGACACCTCTCCCACAGTCTGCGGCGACTCTGCCGTGGCGACAAGGCTTCCTGTCATGGGAGATCGCTGCGTGGATCAACGTGGCACTACCCGTGTGCTCGGCAGGTTGTTTCGGCACCTGTTTTCTCCGTGTCATGCTTTTCGTGAGCGTGTCAGGGATGTTGGCACACGCTGGGGAGGGTTCACATGATGACATAACATATATCAGAAGCACACACCCACGTGGCGCTGTCCTTGGCAGGACTTTGAAAGTGCCGCCTTGATATCCTTGTTGGATAGAACCCTCATAGCACACCCTCAATCAGCTGACGACGTGGTGTGATTTGTTGTGACCAGTTGTGACGACTTGTGACCCTTTTGTGATGAGTTGTGATGAGGTGTGATCTGTTGTGATCGCGATCCAAAATTTCAAATTTTTGAAATTTTGGATCGCGATCACAACAGATCACACCTCATCACAACTCATCACAAAAGGGTCACAAGTCGTCACAACTGGTCGCAACAAATCACAACTGGCCACAACAAATCGCAACAAATCACAACAAATCACAACAAATCACAACATTTGGCGTTGTGATTTGTTGTGATCGGGTGTCCTGGGCAAGACGTTAAACTACCTGGGAGGGCTTCCCCAGACCATGACGGGTGCTTGCACCAGGAGTTTGAAACAGCCACTCATGCCTTGCGATGCTCAAGTGCCTGCTGGACCCCTATGTCCTTCAGGCCCCAAAGCAGGCAACGATATGGGAGCAACCTAACAGGGGAGGTGAAGAGGGCACGGGTCTTAGCCTGATGACACACTGCAACCTCAAGGTGACTGGCGACACCTCTCCCACAGTCTGCGGCGACTCTGCCGTGGCGACAAGGCTTCCTGTCATGGGAGATCGCTGCGTGGATCAACGTGGCACCACCCGTGTGCTCGGCAGGTTGTTTCGGCACCTGTTTTCTCCGTGTCATGCTTTTCGTGAGCGTGTCAGGGATGTTGGCACACGCTGGGGAGGGTTCACATGATGACATAACATATATCAGAAGCACACACCCACGTGGCGCTGTCCTTGGCAGGACTTTGAAAGTGCCGCCTTGATATCCTTGTTGGATAGAACCCTCATATCACACCCTCAATCAGCTGACGACGTGGTGTGATTTGTTGTGACCAGTTGTGACGACTTGTGACCCTTTTGTGATGAGTTGTGATGAGGTGTGATCTGTTGTGATCGCGATCCAAAATTTCAAATTTTTGAAATTTTGGATCGCGATCACAACAGATCACACCTCATCACAACTCATCACAAAAGGGTCACAAGTCGTCACAACTGGTCGCAACAAATCACAACTGGCCACAACAAATCGCAACAAATCACAACAAATCACAACATTTGGCGTTGTGATTTGTTGTGATCGGGTGTCCTGGGCAAGACGTTAAACTACCTGGGAGGGCTTCCCCAGACCATGACGGGTGCTTGCACCAGGAGTTTGAAACAGCCACTCATGCCTTGCGATGCTCACGTGCCTGCTGGACCCCTATGTCCTTCAGGCCCCAAAGCAGGCAACGATATGGGAGCAACCTAATAGGGGAGGTGAAGAGGGCACGGGTCTTAGCCTGATGACACACTGCAACCTCAAGGTGACTGGCGACACCTCTCCCACAGTCTGCGGCGACTCTGCCGTGGCGACAAGGCTTCCTGTCATGGGAGATCGCTGCGTGGATCAACGTGGCACCACCCGTGTGCTCGGCAGGTTGTTTCGGCACCTGTTTTCTCCGTGTCATGCTTTTCGTGAGCGTGGCAGGGATGTTGGCACACGCTGGGGAGGGTTCACATGATGACATAACATATATCAGAAGCACACACCCACGTGGCGCTGTCCTTGGCAGGACTTTGAAAGTGCCGCCTTGATATCCTTGTTGGATAAAAACATAAAGAGACAAAGAAAAACGGTCTATATCACAAGGCATGGTCTCGGGGTCTGCACTGGGTTCTCTCAATAGAGGAGCAGCAGCAGTTCCCCCACTCGGCCACCCTTCCCTCCATCCCCCTTCTGTCATCCCAAAAGCTATAAAGATACGACCTCTTCCAAAACCCGTAGTATCGAATGGCATCACTGGAGCCAGGAGATTCCAAACGGCAGCTCTACCAGGGAGGTATTTGCCTGAGTGGTGCCCTTGTTCTGAACGGACAGAATATAGGCTAACCACGCGTCGCGAAGAGCTCGAAGGGTTCGAACTTTGGAAACCAGTCTTAGGAGGTATCAGCGATTGTGTCGCCGTGCCCATGGCATCGGCTTGTCCGCCTCACCCCACGGGAGCTTCGAAACAAGAGGTTTCGCAAGAGAGAAAGACACGGAAGGTATACACGCAGAAGGCAGGGTGGTGGTCTGGAGGCACGCAACACACGACATGGAATAAAAATCCTGGAAACACAGCTCCTGCTGGAATACCCCAAGCGTCCAAGACGTCCAAGGTTGAAATCAGGAAGGAAGGCTAGACAGGGGCACCAGAAACGAGTCGATGTGACCAGGAAAACGCTGAAGAAAAGAGTCAAGAAGGAGCATACACAGAGATGACGGGACCAGCACCACGGAAAGGCGCCGGAAATCCGCCACTTCCCCACGGGTGGGGAATACTGCACATACCGTCAAGCAGGGAAGCGGAGGGGGTTCTATGGAGAGTGAAAGGGAACCGAACATGAGGAGTCGTCTGTTGCATGTGTGCAGGTGGGTGGGGGTGGGGGGTTACGATAAGCAAAAGTGCTGCGTACATTAGAATAAAAAAACGGCGGGTTTGTCTTTTCAACCCAAGCGTTGGCGACTGCCCCTCCGTGAGCACCAGTCTCAACTGGTTTCGGGCTCGGCCAACTGCCTGCCGTACGGGTGGCGCATGCAAAGCACGCTGCCAGAAGTGTTCTAGCAGCTTGGGAGAACCACCTGGTAGAAACACCCAGTCCGGCAGCTGCAAATGACAGCTCCGGACTGCTTCTTATTGAGAGCAACGTGTGTCTCGAGGATGCGGTGAGGCCCTGTGAGGCGGATGCTAATCCTAATGAAGCTCAGTCGACGAGTTCGTTATTTCGCGACTTCGCTGTGTCGTAAACCCGAAATAACGAGTAATATTAATGTCCGGTCCGGCAGGTTCCGCCCGATACCTGGAACAGAGAGGGACACAGGATGTTCCATCTTCGAATGGCGCAAGGCGTTCCGTAGCAGCAAAGAGCTGAGTTGTTGCATCTCACCAAATCTGCAATCCGAGTGCATCCCCACTCTGATCACAGTTCAGTAGCTCAGAGGAGCGGCGATCCTGGAGGATAACCGAGGCTCGTGGGGAAGCCACACACACACACAATCCCAGGATTTGCAGCGCAGCCTTCTGCAACGCCTTTCACAAAAAAACCATCTGGCAACATGTTAGGGGTTTGCAATCGGTTAGACCGAGGGCATGCCAGCCCGTCAGCAAGACAATGCCCTCGACCACGATAACACAAATAAAAACACAAAAGCAAAATAATGGGGTAATCAGGCAGGGAAAAAAAACAACAAATCACAACAAATCACAACCGATCACAACAAATCACAACAAATCACAACTAATCACAACAAATCACTGTGAAAATGTTGTGATTTGTTGTGATTTGTTGTGGCGCTGTCCTTGGCAGGACTTTGAAAGTGCCGCCTTGATATCCTTGTTGGATAGAACCCTCATATCACACCCTCAATCAGCTGACGATTTGTTGTGATTTTTTGTGATCGGTTGTGATCGGGTGTGATTTGTTGTGACGTGATGTGAATTTGTTTGGATTTCCTGTGGCTACCGTGGTTTTCGCGTTGGGTCTGAGGCAGGGCACTATGACCCAGTAGTGGTGTGGAGGTAATGATGTTGAGAACCACGACGGGTCGCAGGGGGGGTAGGGGTGGGGCATGATAGGAGGGGGGGGGGGGGCG
This sequence comes from Rhynchopus euleeides, assembly GCA_963210315.1. Taxonomy (NCBI): domain Eukaryota; phylum Euglenozoa; class Diplonemea; order Diplonemida; family Diplonemidae; genus Rhynchopus; species Rhynchopus euleeides. The sequence continues at coordinate 2,386,636 of OY723263.1, read as the reverse complement.
TTCGTACACCTCAACGATCCTTGCTATCGCCATGAAATCGTACTCCGTTCGCAATATCAAGAGAACACCCTGCCCAGCAGCAACAGCAAAAAAGCAGATTTAGATGAGGGTCACAACACTACGCACTGGCAGGAGTCTTGTTGTGGTAAAAAGCACGGCTGGTTGTGTCTACGTTTCGAGCCTTCCATACTACGTCCTCCTCTCGCCGGCTCTCATCAGGTACGGAGCGAGAATCTTTGGAACCCGGGGGGATCAATTCCCAGGAAGACACAACCAGCACTGTGCACACAACACCAGGCACCCATCTGACACTGTCGGCACTTACACCAATCAAGAAATATGACGGGATGCTCTGTGGCCTCTGTAACGGAGGCCAGTAGCAATCCCAAGTCCGTCACATCACCGTAGACATTCCCTTGCCACACGAGTGTGGTATGTGCAACAGAAAAGTTTCGCTGAATACCTCGCGCCCTTGGTTGGGTACGTGTGTTGACGCACCCCCGCCTGGTGAAGGTGAGGAAGGGTGCGGAGCACGGTGAGTAACAAACGACTTTTCCGAGTCCAAAAAATGAAGAAAAGGCAAAAGAGATGTGCCGGGTTTGGTGTGACGCGGGTGGGGTGGGGGGTAGGAAAAACAAGAAAGTTGTCCGGGTGGGGGGGGGGGGGGGGAAGTCGAAGAAAAGGAAACCCAAGAGACTGGGTGGGGGGGGGGGGGTGTGTGTGTGTGTGGAAAGTAACGCTCGCTGTGTGATTTGATCCCTCGCCCCCCACCCCCACTCCGCCCCACACTTGATCCCTCGCCCCACCCTCCACACCCATCCCGTATTTCCACCCGCTTGTTGTGCTCCAGGATCCAGAACAACGTGACGACTCGGTTCGCCTGATGATTAACTCCGACTGTGATTTTATCATGCGATGACACAGCTACAAAACAAAAAAAATACATAGATCATGAAGAATCCCACTCCGAGACAGTCGAGGAAGCATCGTCTCCCAGTGCGATTTTTTCTTTCCGCTTTGCCTTCTTTTCTTGGGCTTTCGCTCTCAACTCTTCCCGCACACGGAGAGGGATACGGGAAGTGAGCTCCTCCCGCCTGATGCCTCCGCGTGCCGCACTCTGCTCCAGCAGCACAGTGTTCCGGTTCATGTACACACGCACTTGACTGGTGAGGACATCCCCGTATAGCACCTCAACGAAGTTACGCTGCATCGGCGACGGCCCCTGCGGATTTTCCCGAAGGCACACGATTGCACGGAGCATGTCATCGCCGATCGCACTCGTACCGATCTTCGCCAGAACTGCACGAATAACGGAACAGATGCCCTCGGAGGTACCAGGACTGAAGTCATGGGACAACTCCACATGCATCTGTTCTTCCGTGAAGCTTGCAAAAACCTCAAGCTCGCGGAGAACTTCTGCAATCGCGATCAGCAACACATGCTTCACACGGGCAGTGGCCTCCGCTGCTATCCAGTCGGTCTCTGGGGCGGCGGTCTGCGACGCAGCTTCGTTCTGTGAGGGCCGACCACGCTTCTTTTGTAACGAACGGTGCCCGCCGTTCCTCATTTGTGCCGGGAGTTCACTCTTCGATTATAAACACAATAAACACAATGAAAAGACAGTAGAGACATCCGAGTGTGTGGTAACGAAACAGCGCCGACGGGGTGCGACGCAACAGTGCCATGATTTGGAGCCACTTCAAGACGACGAACAAGACGCATATTATGCGTTGGCTCAGATTCGAAGCAAGTTGACCGGGTTCATGCAGAGACAACAGTGTTGATCTCTGGCACTGCCTGCATTCTCCTACCACGTGCTCGCCATGATGATGTTACACATGACCATGATCATTCTGACCGATTGGTGGGACTCCTCATTCCAAAGTAGACGCACACAACAAGGCATTCCGCGCCCAGGCAGAAGGACAAGAATATTGAATCGGGGGTATTCGCTCTCAAACTGCGTCTGTCAGACTGCGACCTGTATTCGTCGGTCGGTTCACTTTGAGGGTCTTCGCCAAGCGGCGCAGAAAAAAAGTACTGCGGTGCATCGTATCTCAGAAGAACGCCATATTTTGGCCGAGGTCTACCGATTCACGAAGACCCCCTTCAAAAGGGAAAAGGTTTCTCTGTGCTCCAATCTAATCAGCCGACCCTCCAGACCTGCCAGGTTGGGCGCTGACCGAGCTGATGACAGAGAAGAATGACAGCTAAGGACAAATATGCATATGCGGGGCTGCAGAACAGATCAAGAGCAGAGGGGGCATGGTCCACCTGGAGGAATTCTCTTGTGCGAGAACAACACATGGCCTCAGAGACATCATGCCAGGGAGGGTAAACTCGAATGAGTGAAGACAGCATGACGGATAGGTGGAGGCATGATCCTTGTTCTTGGTGCTTCCTCTCTCCGATTTACATTATTGCAGCAACGGACAACTGACTCTCTGCGAAATATCAACATGTTTCTTGTCTTTCAAAACACGCGTGAAGTTTCTTTTTGGGGGCATTCACTCTACAGCGCAGATAAGTGAGTCCCCTCACACAATGTGACACCGACAGAGTGAATGCCCCTGGTGTCGGGTAAAAAGCACCGAGCACGAGCAGTTGATGGCGACCTCCACGTATTGGATCACACACCAGGCCAGATCATACAAGATACATCGGGTGAATATCTAGTACGATGGCCGTGTTAGTTGAGGGGTTCCACAGGGAAGAACAGAACATCAGTCCCTTCGAAGTGCGTTGCACGTCCGAAGGGGAAAAAAACACGGCGGGGACCGGTGGGGGTGGCAAGAATGTGACAGTAAGGGCACGTCCCCCCGACCACGTACAACCCAGTCACGCACACACAACACTCACCTTGGGGGGAGGGGGGGTGATGAGAAGGCGTTTTTAAAGCTGAGAGGATGAACGGTGTTCTTCGGTCAGATCCAGGGCATTAGTTTGGGCTGGTTATCCGGTTATGATAACCAGGATTTGGAGAAACCTGGTTATGTTAAAAAATAAAAAAAAGTCAAAATTCTGGCTCGGAACCGGGGTTTTTCCTTACCAAGAAACCTGCTGCGCTCGCCCCACCAAGCCATAGTACGACACGACCCGCATCTGTCATTCGGCGGCAGATGCAGGCCAAGATTGTACAGCCCCCTTCTACGCTGTCCCTCACTGACGAAACCCAGTCCACGACGAAGGTGAGCCAGCATGCGACCCGGATTCGTGTGTGATCAACCCGTAACGTGCCGCAAGACTGCAACAGCCGGAATGCGGCCAACATCTGCAGCATTCTGCTGGAGCAGACAGAATCTCTGGGAAAGCATCTGGAACCGCGTCGTGTCCTTCGCCACTGACTGGTGCAACACCACGGTGGTGGGAAACCCGGGGCGCAACTCCACGAGAAAATTGCCAAGTGCCTGTACACGCTCTGGGCGTCGTGCCGCAGCCATGCCCTCAATTCAAGCTTCGGGCGCTCGCGGAGTGCCAGGAAGCCTGTCGGCGTGTAGATGGGTTATCCTCCTGGCACCAGCGCGAATTGTGTGCTGTGTCTGACACCTCTCACAAACCCGGGGGAAGTAGAGACTATACATAACCTGGGGGTGGGGAGACAGATAATAGCACGCCGCGGTCACAACGGCGCAGGAGGCACTCGGGCGCGAAGCGCCCGAGCGAAAAAATTTGGTGGGTCATAACCAGGGTAACCAGGTTTCAGGCTCAGTCGGGAAGGTCAAACTAATGCCCTGGTCAGATCATAAAAATCAAAAAAAAATGATGGTGCAACAGATACCAAGATTTCCGAGTGAAGCCAAATGCAAGATCTCGACTGACCGGCTGTGTGCGCTACCACACGACCCCTCCCTGTAACCCGCATCTGCCAAACTCCCCTAGAGTCTGCTGCGAACACCACTGTGTACGAAAAAATTGGTTCACGACTTCGTTTTGTTCTTCTGAAATTGCATTCAAAAATCTCCGCGTGAGGGTTCGGAGGCTGAGTTAAGAGAGAACTGTGAATCGATGGAATATCCAGTGAGAAAGAAGACAAGTGTGGGAGGGTAGAATGAATAATGATGTTGACGTGAAAGCAAGGCGATTGAACCAACTTCGCTGAAGAAGACAAACAGGCACAAGGAGGGAGGCCTGGTGTGGTGGTGGGGTTGGAATGAAATAATCGAAAAACCCTCGGAGAGGCAGCAGGGGCAACACATCTTTTGTGTACGGATTCTACCTACTTCTCCACTACACCCACAACAGCAGAGTGGCCACGCAGGTTAACGCGTGAGAAACTGCAGTCAGGATGTGCGGTAGGCTCAGATACAACAAGGGTTGTGGAGTGTGTGCCACAAACCAGATGGGCCCTATATTGCTTGCCAGCGACGACCAAGGTAGTCAGCGAGATGAGGAACGTCACAAACCAGGTGCAAGATTCGCGCGGGACTCCGGCACGGGTTCTGCGACGAGAAAATGAGAACAATGTGGCACGGCACGTTTCTTTGTTGAGAGTATACGACTGAAGACAGTACACGAATCGCGCTTCTTTTGATTTTCCGGAAGGCAAAGACCCTGTCCAGCAACTGTAAGAAACAGCTCCAAACGTCACAGAAATAATTCTACAGTAGGTGGGTTTTGTGTTCCAGAGAGAACCAATATCGGGCCTTCCGAACAATTGAATTGTTGCCAGCTCAAAGTCCGGAGTACAGCTACAGCCAATATGCGCATGGAAAAACACCTTTCAGACACACACGTATAATACTAGACGGAGGGGGTCTTCGCTCTGGTGCCGAAAATAGTACGCTTTTGGTGCATTTCCACCTGATCTTCTGAGAACAACGCAGAACTATGCCGAAAGCTTGGAGGCAAAGACCCCTGATGGATCAACGAGATCCATGAAATATCACGGAAAGGAGATAAATGCATGAATGAATGAATATGAAATATACAGCAATATCCTTGGTCTGCATCATAATACGATGACACTGGCAACCACAACCGGCCATGTTCGCACTTCTACGAAAATGGGACGATGATGTGCGTGTCGTGACAACAGGTGAACAAGTACAATAGAATGGAGGATGACAGGCAGACCAAGCAAGTAGCTGCCAGATTGCGGGAACGAAACTGTGGTATTGTGGGGATGTCGAGAGGCACGATGGTTCCCGATACCTGCAAACGTGTGACAATGCACTGCTTTTTCCACGATACCGGGGCGGGGAGGTGTGTTTCTTTTTTGATCAGGATCAAGAAAGCTCAATATGGCGGCAGGGGGTGACAATATGCAAATAATGTAAAGAGCTTCGCGAGAGCTCCCTGTCCCCCGCTCCGTTAGTTTCAGGGTTCGTTCTCCTGGGCGCCTGTTACGGGAGTGGAGAAAGAAGGCAATATTAGCGTGGGTTAAGAAGGAATTAGCGAAGGTGAATCTCCGCGGCGTCCATCTCTGCGAGCGCAATCACCTTCAGTACATTGCATTGATCGCTTCCACCTCAACCCGTCACTCGTCACGCGTTTTTTTTTCTCGCTGGCGCTAGTGATGTCGGCTGGCAGAAAAAACACACAACAAAAAACCCCCCCCCCCGCGTGTCGAGTGACCTTACCTGTCTGAAGTACAGAAAATGTGTCGGGTTGGGTGGAGCATACACACACACATACACATATGTTCACACAACACAGGGCAAACCGCACAAACGTGTTCACACATCCGGCATCCTATGCGAAATACCCGCCGCTCCCCGGGAGCTGTTGCGGGAACCATCTGCTCTTCCGACCCACCGAGACTCTTGCCGTATTTTCTCTACCACACGGGGTGTGTTTTACCAAAATACAGCAGCAGTCTCTCGAGTCTTCCTTTCAGATGATTTTTGCATTGATCGCTTCCACCTAGGACCCTGAGGGCCCTTGGGCCAAGGGACGCCACGCGTTTTGTTAGATGGCCGGTGGAGTCTAGGGCGGAATGCGGACGTAGTGCTCTGATGACGACCCCCGGGTGTACTGATCTGCTTTCTGCTCATCAGTTGGGACCCACATGCATTCGATGCAGAGCTCAGCGCCCTGTGCAACCGTGAAGAGATCCGCAAGTATTCCGTTTGCCACGAACGATGACGAATGCCCCCGCTGTATACGGGAGGAAACACAGGTGGGCCTTCGTCGTGTAGGCATGCCACACCAAACCCCCCACGACTTTGAAGATCTCTCTTGGTGTAGCGGGCTTCCCCCCGACAACTGCCCTCAACTCTGTCCCCGACAGGAACTTCTCCAGCCATGATTCGTCTGATCTGTAGCGGTGGTTTCTCAGATCGAACGCGATCCCGAACGAGGTGAATCGCTGCACCGGGTGCCCGTAGTCTGGGTCATCGAGGTTCATCACAGCGTTGGTCTCGGCGCACCGGTGGAGGAAAGCGTCAAACGAACTCTGTACTCCTTCCTCCGACCCCCCCAACACAATGAAGTTATCCACCCACGTGGCCCCCTCTTCCTGTGGCAGGAGGACCCGGGCGGAGCGGTGCGCGATGCAGGGTGCGAATGACCACCCCATGCACAACGCTTTCAGACGTGTGCGGACATAATCCCCTCGACGGTCACCCACGTTCACCCCGAAGTATTCGCGGATTTCCGGGTGCACGGGAAACTGGTAGAACCAGCTCTTCCCATCAGCCAGTGCTGCCCAGCTGTGCGATGTAATTTGATCTATCACGTCGGTGATCGGAGGGAGGCGCATGTCGAATGGGTGCGTCATGAGGGCGTTGAGTGGTCTTCCATCCAGCACGAAACGCAAACCCCCCGACTTCTTTGGCACTGTGAATGCGTGCAGCACCAAACTCTGCGGGGCGGTCTCGAGGACTTCGAAACCGATCAAAGCGCTGAGGTGTGTCCGCAGATGTCTTGAGACTTTGTCGCACGCGTCGGGCTGTGATTTAATCCGCTTGATGGCACCCGGGATGAACTTCGAGTAGAATGCCGCGGGGTCCGTGATCATGTCGAGGACGCCGTCAAGCTCCCCTGTGGTGTCCAGCTCCCGCAGCCTGTCGAGGTTCAAGAAACTGCTGCAGATCGGCGCGATGTAGTCCGTGCCCGGCGCCGGTGTGGATCTAGTGGCGGGGGGCCGCGCCCTCCGAGATGATACCCTCACTGCGAAGCAGTCGTCGTACAGCGTGTCCAGGCCAGGCCCAAACGTGTCGTCATGCAGACCCGAGGCATCGACCTGCTCCTGTGACCCCTCTGGTGGAATGCTGCCGTCCCTCACGTACTTTCGCGTTCTAGGTAGCCAGGACAGCGAGGGGATCTTTGCCCGCAGAAGGTGATTGGTCACTGTGTCCCCGTTCCGCGCATTTTTCGGGACGTGGCTGCCGTGCGTGACACCTGCTCCAGCGCCGCTGTCGGGCAGTACCTCAACATGGCCTCCTTTGTTGCGTGTCTGCTCAGTGTTTGGATGTCGTCCAACGGCGTCCCCTGCAGGGCCAAATGATGTATCGCTCCCCGACGTAGTGAATGTGGGGTCAGAGCAGGGTTGATGCGTTTCACCGCCCTCGCCACCTTGTGGTAAGACACCCCCTCGAAAAGGCACTGCAGGGGGCTCGTTGTGGATGACAGGAGGCGGCGGAGACGTCCGAGCTGTTTTGGTGGCAGCTCCAGACCCGTGAAACGACCGAGCTTCCATGGGTCCCCCTTTGTGTTGCACCACTGCACCGCCACCACCCCGTCCGCCCGGATACGCACCTCCTTCGCCAACAAACCCCGCACGTCTGCCAGACGCGCCGCCCCCGCCCAGCAGATTGAGATGGCCAGCTGTACTAAACTCCGCCTCTCCGCTTCGATGATGTCTTCCACCTCCGGGGCCGTCGCAGGGGGCTTCTGCTGCTGGGCCCGCAGAGCACCCTGTTTCTTGAGTCCCCTTCTGTAATCCATGAGTTCCTGGCTCTCCCCGAGCTGCACCCCCTCGTACCGCTTCAGTGCCGCTCCGATGTTGACCGTGTACTGCAGCGCTGTGCTCCGTGTCCTCGAGTCGATGCATCGGAGTTTTGCCGTCCAGAGGATGATTGCCATGTCGTGGGAGATCCGCCCCCTCCCCTTTTCCCAGTTTTCCTTGAACCTTCGGTACCGTCTGTAACAGCTCCTGATGCTGCGCCAATATGACTCCGAGAGGCAGTCCGCCAGTGTCTGCCTTGCCGATCTTAAAATCTTCTCTCGCTGAGTTGTTGTCAGGGGGGGTTCTGTTGCTTCCCGCTGCATCGGTGCGGGAGGTGGAGGGACCGGCCTCAAGGCCAGTCACTGCCGGTCCTTTCCCGGCTTTCCGCCCGGCGCCTTTCTGTCCCAGTCACGATCGCGAGTCGTAGGTGGTGCTGCCTGCTTCCTGTCGCGGCTGTGGGCCGGGACGGACCTCTGCTGGCGTGAGTTCCGGTAGTCACGGTCCCTCCTGTCCCCGTCCCGTCCGCGGTGCTCCCCCTCCTTCTTTGCCTCTTCAGCCACTCCTTTCAGCAGGCGCCGCTGGGCCGTCTCCGAGAAATCCTTTGGCGCGATGATTTCAGCCCTCGCCACGTACTCCCTCCAGTGCTTCGGGCCGTACAGCCCCAGCTGCGTAATCCCTGTCAGCTGGTTGATGTTGGAGTGCAGCATGCGGATGATGCCCTCCTTCGGGGGTTCGCCGTCGGTGATGAGGTCCAGTGTGTTCGTCAGTGTGCTGAGATACTGTGCGACGTCGTACTCGTACGCCTTCGCGTCCTCGATGTTCACGGGCAGGGCGTCTTCCCTGAAGGCCTTCCTGCATCTGTCCCGGATCTTCTCCCGGATCGCGGGCACCTCCAGGTCCCGCCATGTCCCCACTGTGTGAGGCGAGAACTCCGGTGCCAGGGTGGCCCCCAGCTGCTTTTTGAGATTTTTAGTCTCAAACTCCAGTTGCTGGATCCGCAAAAGGAGGGGGGGCTTCTCGCGCTCTAGCGTGTCCACCCGTTTTGCCAAAGCGGCGATCGTCGCGCGCAGTTCCCCCTGTGTGTCGACACCCGGCTGCCTCAGCGACGACTCGTCGTCCGACGCCCCCAGCGACGCGTCGTGGGGGTCCTCCGAGAGGGACAGGGAGTCGGGATCCCGAGTGTCCCCCGGGGGATTGTCGCGATGTTGCTCCATCGCGCACATCGGGCACACCCACGTCGGTTCCCCCAAACCCTGCACAAAATCCCCAGACACGTTTTTCGGGAGGAAAGCCCGGATGCAGGTCTTACAGGCCGCCCGCCCGCAAGTGCTGCAATGGCCCCTTCCCCGCGAGGTGTGCTCCGCCTGGCAGTGTGGCGTGAACACGCAGGTGTCCACTGCCACTTCCGGATCCCCGTACCCCGTCACGACTGGCACCCCCAACCAGTCCATGTCGTGGGGGTGCATGTCCGACATGGGTGATCTAGCACCTGCGTCGAGTCTGCTCTGATCGCTCTGTCGTAGAAAAATTCGGTGATCTAGCACCTGCGTCGAAGTCTGCTCTGGTCGCTCTGTGGTAAAAAGCGGTGATCTAGCACCTACGTCGAGTCTGCTCTGATCGCTCTGTCGTAAAAAATTCGGTGATCTAGCACCTGCGTCGAAATCTGCTCTGATCGCTCTGTGGTAAAAGGCGGTGATCTAGCACCTGCGTCGAAGTCTGCTCTGGTCGCTCTGTGGTAAAAGGCGGTGATCTAGCACCTACGTCGAGTCTGCTCTGATCGCTCTGTCGTAAAAAATTCGGTGATCTAGCACCTGCGTCGAAGTCTGCTCTGGTCGCTCTGTGGTAAAAGGCGGTGATCTAGCACCTACGTCGAGTCTGCTCTGATCGCTCTGTCGTAAAAAATTCGGTGATCTAGCACCTGCGTCGAAGTCTGCTCTGGTCGCTCTGTGGTAAAAGGCGGTGATCTAGCACCTACGTCGAGTCTGCTCTGATCGCTCTGTCGTAAAAAATTCGGTGATCTAGCACCTGCGTCGAAGTCTGCTCTGGTCGCTCTGTGGTAAAAGGCGGTGATCTAGCACCTGCGTCGAAGTCTGCTCTGGTCGCTCTGTCGTAACAAACCGTGATCTAGCACGCACTGTTTTCTGCCTGGAAACGCCTGATCGCGAGTTGGCGATTAGTAAATCGCTTTATTTATTTATTTTTTTTTTCCTCGCTGGCGCTAGTGATGTCGGCTGGCAGAAAAAACACACAACAAACCCCCCCCCCCCCCCGCGTGTCGAGTGACCTTACCTGTCTGAAGTACAGAAAATGTGTCGGGTTGGGTGGAGCATACACACACACATACACATATGTTCACACAACACAGGGCAAACCGCACAAACGTGTTCACACATCCGGCATCCTATGCGAAATACCCGCCGCTCCCCGGGAGCTGTTGCGGGAACCATCTGCTCTTCCGACCCACCGAGACTCTTGCCGTATTTTCTCTACCACACGGGGTGTGTTTTACCAAAAAATAAAACCCTGTGCCTGGAATTTTGACCGAGTTAGATAAAATTTTCAGTGCAATCCTTCAGCACCTCCCCCCTAGATTTTTAGGTTTTCTTGACCCAATGGTCGAAATCTGCGACATAGTGGAAATCCCGGGGACATGTCGAATTCGAAAATTTTGGGTCAAAAAACCCCAGGGGGGACCCTTTGGTTTCACCCCCTGCTGGGGGGCCTGGTGGGCGTTCAGGTGTGCTGAGACGCTTCGGGTTCTGACAGGGTGCAGCAATGGTAATCAACCGTCGTGAACGTACTTTCGTGCCGGCATGGCTATCCATGGGCACCGTGGAATGTCGCCGCATCCGTTCCGATCAACAAGTGCCAGAGGTAAATCAGGAGTCCTGGTCCAGTGCAGGCACCTGCGCTGCAGGTACCCAAGGGACTGTTGGGCACAAAAATGCACACGCAAGGACATCAACTGACCGAGGCAATGCACCTCGCAGCCTATCGATTCGATTCGGGGCACCAAGCCTCACGAGCTGGTCACGCGATACCAGGTTACTCTGCGTGGCATATTCCGTGCAGCCGAAATGGCTTGGGCAGCAGTGCACAGGAACTTCTGCTGCACTGCGACAGGACAACCCAAGCACGTGCCGCGTACATCCGGAGGTGAAGTTGGATGAGGAAGATCAGTGGCTTCTGGGAGGAAGAGGGCGACCGCGTCCACGTCGCGGATACCACACTCAGCACACGAGCGGGCGTTGCATGAAATCCCCCATGTGTAAACAGGGGAAATCGGCCTTTTAGGGGATCCTGGTCAGGAATAAAAATTTCCACACATAGTTTTCGACTTCCTGAGGCCAAAAACCGGTGTTCCTGGAACCAGATGTGACATCTGGATGACATAATAAAAATCCAGAGTGCCTTAGAGGCGCGCGGGACATTTTTTTGGGGATCGTGGCTGGGGACCCCCTATTTTGGGGGATTTCCCGTAGGTGGAAAATGTCGATTTTCCAATTTTAAATCACTCTGGGGGCACCTGCGGGGCCATATTTTGCATTTTCAGACAGTTGACCTATACCCTACGAACCCGATTTTCGGGTTTTTTGACCATTTTTTGCCTTGTGCGAAAACGTACTCTTTTTTGGACAAAATTCCAGGCACAGGGTTTAAAAAAAAGTCAAAATTCTGGCTCGGAACCGGGGTTTTTCCTTACCAAGAAACCTGCTGCGCTCGCCCCACCAAGCCATAGTACGACACGACCCGCATCTGTCATTCGGCGGCAGATGCAGGCCAAGATTGTACAGCCCCCTTCTACGCTGTCCCTCACTGACGAAACCCAGTCCACGACGAAGGTGAGCCAGCATGCGACCCGGATTCGTGTGTGATCAACCCGTAACGTGCCGCAAGACTGCAATAGCCGGAATGCGGCCAACATCTGCAGCATTCTGCTGGAGCAGACAGAATCTCTGGGAAAGCATCTGGAACCGCGTCGTGTCCTTCGCCACTGACTGGTGCAACACCACGGTGGTGGGAAACCCGGGGCGCAACTCCACGAGAAAATTGCCAAGTGCCTGTACACGCTCTGGGCGTCGTGCCGCAGCCATGCCCTCAATTCAAGCTTCGGGCGCTCGCGGAGTGCCAGGAAGCCTGTCGGCGTGTAGATGGGTTATCCTCCTGGCACCAGCGCGAATTGTGTGCTGTGTCTGACACCTCTCACAAACCCGGGGGAAGTAGAGACTATACATAACCTGGGGGTGGGGAGACAGATAATAGCACGCCGCGGTCACAACGGCGCAGGAGGCACTCGGGCGCGAAGCGCCCGAGCGAAAAAATTTGGTGGGTCATAACCAGGGTAACCAGGTTTCAGGCTCAGTCGGGAAGGTCAAACTAATGCCCTGGTCAGATCATAAAAATCAAAAAAAAATGATGGTGCAACAGATACCAAGATTTCCGAGTGAAGCCAAATGCAAGATCTCGACTGACCGGCTGTGTGCGCTACCACACGACCCCTCCCTGTAACCCGCATCTGCCAAACTCCCCTAGAGTCTGCTGCGAACACCACTGTGTACGAAAAAATTGGTTCACGACTTCGTTTTGTTCTTCTGAAATTGCATTCAAAAATCTCCGCGTGAGGGTTCGGAGGCTGAGTTAAGAGAGAACTGTGAATCGATGGAATATCCAGTGAGAAAGAAGACAAGTGTGGGAGGGTAGAATGAATAATGATGTTGACGTGAAAGCAAGGCGATTGAACCAACTTCGCTGAAGAAGACAAACAGGCACAAGGAGGGAGGCCTGGTGTGGTGGTGGGGTTGGAATGAAATAATCGAAAAACCCTCGGAGAGGCAGCAGGGGCAACACATCTTTTGTGTACGGATTCTACCTACTTCTCCACTACACCCACAACAGCAGAGTGGCCACGCAGGTTAACGCGTGAGAAACTGCAGTCAGGATGTGCGGTAGGCTCAGATACAACAAGGGTTGTGGAGTGTGTGCCACAAACCAGATGGGCCCTATATTGCTTGCCAGCGACGACCAAGGTAGTCAGCGAGATGAGGAACGTCACAAACCAGGTGCAAGATTCGCGCGGGACTCCGGCACGGGTTCTGCGACGAGAAAATGAGAACAATGTGGCACGGCACGTTTCTTTGTTGAGAGTATACGACTGAAGACAGTACACGAATCGCGCTTCTTTTGATTTTCCGGAAGGCAAAGACCCTGTCCAGCAACTGTAAGAAACAGCTCCAAACGTCACAGAAATAATTCTACAGTAGGTGGGTTTTGTGTTCCAGAGAGAACCAATATCGGGCCTTCCGAACAATTGAATTGTTGCCAGCTCAAAGTCCGGAGTACAGCTACAGCCAATATGCGCATGGAAAAACACCTTTCAGACACACACGTATAATACTAGACGGAGGGGGTCTTCGCTCTGGTGCCGAAAATAGTACGCTTTTGGTGCATTTCCACCTGATCTTCTGAGAACAACGCAGAACTATGCCGAAAGCTTGGAGGCAAAGACCCCTGATGGATCAACGAGATCCATGAAATATCACGGAAAGGAGATAAATGCATGAATGAATGAATATGAAATATACAGCAATATCCTTGGTCTGCATCATAATACGATGACACTGGCAACCACAACCGGCCATGTTCGCACTTCTACGAAAATGGGACGATGATGTGCGTGTCGTGACAACAGGTGAACAAGTACAATAGAATGGAGGATGACAGGCAGACCAAGCAAGTAGCTGCCAGATTGCGGGAACGAAACTGTGGTATTGTGGGGATGTCGAGAGGCACGATGGTTCCCGATACCTGCAAACGTGTGACAATGCACTGCTTTTTCCACGATACCGGGGCGGGGAGGTGTGTTTCTTTTTTGATCAGGATCAAGAAAGCTCAATATGGCGGCAGGGGGTGACAATATGCAAATAATGTAAAGAGCTTCGCGAGAGCTCCCTGTCCCCCGCTCCGTTAGTTTCAGGGTTCGTTCTCCTGGGCGCCTGTTACGGGAGTGGAGAAAGAAGGCAATATTAGCGTGGGTTAAGAAGGAATTAGCGAAGGTGAATCTCCGCGGCGTCCATCTCTGCGAGCGCAATCACCTTCAGTACATTGCAGCCCTGTCGACATCCCCCTCTGCGTCGGCCCACTCCTGCTCGGCAAACACGATGTCCGCTGGTGTGTTGGGCACCAGCATCATTGCAGGCAGGACAGCCGGCATAACGACAGCAGTGGGTTGCATGTGAGTGGGCGCGACCGGGGTCTGGCGGGACACAACCATCATGCGCCTGGCCACTGGGGACGGAGCTGCAGAACTGACTCCAGAGACAGTTGACATCTGCGGCGTGGCGGGGTGCCACACTGTTGCCGTGGAACTCCCGAGCGGCGACGGCAGGGCGCTGTGGAACTGCAGGCTGCCCTGGCTGCCCGTGGGTGTCTGGACTGTGTCGATGCGGAGCCCAGCGGGCGGGATCAGCGGTGTGAGCACGGGTGTTGGCACTGCCACGCTGGACAGCACTGCGTGGGATGCATCGAAGGGGTGCACCCTGGTGGGGGGGCTGGGTGCGGGCGACGGCTTGGTAGAGCCCGTGCTGCTGAGGTCAACGCTGTAGTGGCTCCGCATGGACATGCCCAGGGCAGGTGACCCTGCGTCTCCACTGTTGTGGCTCGAGCTTGACCCCACCAGCGACACGTCACTGCCGTCGTCCCGCGCTTCAGTGTCAACGACCGAAGGTGTCGACGCGATGGGATAGAAGCATTGTTTCTTCTGCTGCTGCAATGTGTAGTACACGTAGCTTCCAAGCTTCTCGGTGTCCACATGGGCGTCATATAGGCGCCCCTTCGGACCATTCAGCAGGGTGTCCGCATCCAGCTCGTTCCGCAGCTCGATGACGCATGTGCGGATGCTCTTGACGTACGGCGTCTGGTGCGGGACGTCCTTCTGCTTCCGCCTGGCAAGAGGCATCATCCGCACACCCAGCACGTCAATGCCGTACATCTGAACAGCCCGCACCCTAACGTCCTGAGCGAGGGCGGCCTCATCAGAAGCGGCGAAGGGTGCCACGCCGGGTGTCAGGGGGATGATATGCACCACGACAAGGCGGCTCTTCTTCCGCTTCTCGTGGCCCTGGGGCGTCCACCCCTGCTTCCACCGGCACATGACGTCGCCGACAGGGTTCAGCCCGTGCTGCGCCGCCTTCGCCACACTGATGGCGCGGAACGCGTCCTCCACCTTGCGCAGGTCCACATTCACCCCTGGCTGCACCGTCAGAATGAGGTTCGTCCCGATCTCTCCTGCGACATGAAACCCGCTGGTCGCCAGCTGCAGCGTGGGAAACATCTTGCAAACTGCCTGCACCTCCGCCAGCGAGACAGTGTGCGACAGGTTCATCAGCTTGATGAAGCGCCCGGCCATCATTGTGGCGTTTGAGTGGGGTTGAGAGTGCGGTTGTGTTGATGATTGAATTGAAGGACAGATGTCTGCGGTTGTGATGCGTGGGGTGTGTAGCGCCAAGCCAGCCACATTTGCATCACAAAGGGGGGGGAAAGGGACACTCGCTCGCGACGTACGAATTGGCTTCCGGTTTTCGTTCGACAATGTCTCCGCAATATGTTCTAAAAGAAAGGAGTTGCCGTTCTGGGCACATGTTTTCTCACTGCTTTCAACACACAATCTCACATGGTACATTCTTGTGAGATCGCACAGTTTCGTTCAACCGAATCTATTCGGCAGTAGTTGTTGTGCTACTCTTTGCCTTCACATCACTTGCCCGCCGCAGCAGAAAGCTGGGGTGCTACGGAGCATGTCCTCGTGCTGATTTCTGATGGCGCCTCTCCGTCGCGAGAAATCAATAGAATTTGAGGGTGTGTCATTTGAGGGTTGCTGCCGCGTTAGACATCTCCAGAGAGAGAAGTGAACCGAAGAAATAGAAAATAGAAGAAGGGTCCTCGCGACGCGGTAAACTTCGGCACACTTCGGCGATTCTCACAAGAGGGGGAATACGCCAAAGGGTCTGTTCTGCCGCCGAGCGAAGACCCGAAGAGAAAGAAACACTGCCATGAATGTAACCATAACTTCGTCTCAGTCAAGGCGAAGAGCAGGAATGAAACGTCCGGTGGCGGACGTATCGCAGGAAGTATCATTGCAATCACTCACGACACAATCAAGTCGCAAATGGGATCATTGTGCTGTCAGGCGTGTATGTTTGCATCATCTTTATCTTTGCAGGGGATTGGATTCATGTTGGTCACGTCGTTTTCACAACAGATTTCGCGCAGAGAGACCAACACCAATCCTGACACACAGAATGGCAAGCACATTGGAATTGGCAGGGGCAGGGGCAGGGGTTCGGTACGTTCAAGACACCACAAACACAGAAATATTATGCAACACACCCCCGTCTTGAAGCCTGGAGAAGAAGACCGAGAGACACCGCTCAACGCTGACACCATTTTCTATCGCCATAACACAGCCAGGGCTTGTGCACGACACCCGGATTTGTTTGTAGCCTGTTGCATGAAGCACTGTGCCCGGTTGGGCAGGTGCGCTTTCAGAAGAAAGAGCGAAATAAACACAAATATGGAGCCCTCGCCAGAAGTGCAGAAAAGTGAGCGCCATCACGAAATAGGCGGCACACGGCACAGTTGACACAGAGCGAAGGCCCCAAACGGGGCAGAGGGTCCGCAAAGGTTGGCAGATAATGCACTCTCTCGTGTCCTGGCAAACATATTCCACTTTCAACAGCGGGAAGCATGCCCGTGGTATGGCAGCACTGGGGTGATACAGACTGCTGCTACGTGCATGCGCTTGGCTGTGTTTGACACACTGCATGTCTTTGCCTGGACTGTCCGAACCGCAGCTACCGCAGCAAGAATCCCTGCAGGACGGAGGCATTGGGACGGAATCATCACTTTGCAGCGTCTGTGACACACACTTATGGACAACACGTTTTCAGCACCAGAGCTAGAGCAGGGGATACAGGAAAGACCAAGGGCCTTTTGGACCATGCACTTAACATTACCCCTCGCCTCACAGCATTGCTATGCGAGGTGCTGTGGGTTACAAGAACATTTCACACAATCGCAACACTCGGCCGTTGACAGCCGAAACACAGTATCAACAAGATGCTTAGACTTAGATAGCTGAGAGTCAAAACGAACAAGATGCAGAAATCACACGCGACCAGATGAAATCGGGCCACTAAGACAACATCGTCCGCACGCGCGTACGTGCCGATGTATTTTCGGTCGGGCGCAGGAGACGATTCGAAGGCGAGTAGTTCTGTGTGTTGCGAAGGATAGGCATGTGGCGACACAGCATGAGACATACCCTGTTCGAGCCAATCACGTGGAACGGTGCCTGGCGCGGCTCGTAGTGCAGGTTGCGCACGGAGGGAGGCAGATGTGTCCCAGAGTTAGCCCTGTCGGTGTAACCACCCCGCCTGGGTGTCGGAAACTCCCCCGATGTACCGGTGGCGGGCTTCTTGCCTCTCGGCGACCGCACTGCAAACGTGTTCACCACGCGGGAAGAAGCTGCTGCGCTGGGCACAGGGCGCGGTGAAACGCTGGGCCTCGGTGAGGCATGCCCATTGGAGACGCTGCTGCGACCGCGTTGCGGATCCGCATTCGTCTTCAGCCCGCGCGGGTTGGCACTGAAAGAGTGTCTCGCGACGCCAACATGCGCTGAATCAAACGAGTAGTTGTGCACAGGCTCGCGTTTGGGCTGCTGCTTTGGACGAAGAGGCATCGGTGATCCCCGCCGCATGTATTGCCCCCCAGTCTCAGGCCCCGGGGCGGCCCGCCTCGACCCTCTGGAGAACTGCTTCTTTGCAGGATCCTCGTACTTCGGGGTGGGACGGGCGTGCTGCCCCGAGTTGACCCTCTCGCGCGGCGACAGGAACTGTGCAGAGTTCCGCTTGTCACGCGTGTCGTTCCGCAGAGGGCCCTCGGTTTTAAACGGTGGTACGCGTGGCCGCTTGGGTTGCGGAGGCGACAAGGTCTTCTGTGGCCGCTGTGGCTCTGTCTTCGAAACATCACTGCTGCAGTAGAGCGAGCTCAAGGCAGGGCGCTCAGGCTCCTGCTTGTCCTGCTTGTCTTGGGACACGCCATTCCCATTCGGCTTGTCATTGCTGTGGGCACCCTTTGTCGGGACCTGCAATGCGTTCAGTGCAGGGCTCCCCGAGACAGGCGTGTGCGCGGGCGACACCGCCTTCCCGCTCAGCGAGGCCATGGGGGTGAACGCCGGTGGTGCTGGCGGGGCCTTCTCCTCGGCACCCGGGGCGGGGGGTGGTGTGTCGTCGTAGTCCTCCCCTTGTGCGTCGCCTGGGCGCATCGGCCACGGCCCCATGGGGCATGTGTCGCCATCGGAGCTGCGTTGCATGATGCATGATGTGGCATGTGGCAGTGCAGCAGCATACCTGGCAATGGGATGTCGCAGCGCATCCTGCCTCGTCGTCAGGATGCTCCCACCACGCTTGCTGGAAAACCCAGCCGCGGGGCCAGCACCGAACGTCACACGAGTCCGACTCTTTGCTTTGTCTGGGATCTCCGGGGGCGGGAGGGGCGGCTCCAGGCATAGCGAGTTGAGGTATGTGTTGCGAAGACACCACTGCTCGTTATCGAGGGAGAACGACGACGTGTCGATGTCGGGGTGAAGGCTGTGTGGTGCGAGGGTGGCGAGCCGCTACGGAGGCACAGAGGCAGGCATCCCTCCCCAGTGGTTCAACCTGCGGTGACATACATGTCTTTGTCGCCGTGCAGCGTCAAGAGCTGCCCAAGTTGCTCAAGCTGCTTCATGAAGTGCGCCTCAATGCGCGTATCCGGGTGTGCGGTAGTCACAAAATCTGTTGCAGAGTCACAGCACCAACCGTACCGTGTCATCAGGTACGCTATCACCAGCGAGCTTGCTCTGTTCATGCCCTTCACGGAATGCACCTGACACAGGGTGGTGGTGGTGGCGGTGCCATGCTCAAGGTATCCGGCATACCAGAACACACTCGCCGCTGTCGAGTGATGCATCGATGAAACGTTTGACCCTGCGTGCGTCCTCCGGCACAGGGAACAGGTGAGACCCGTTGTTCTCCTGCCAGCAAAACGTCATATACGCAATCTCGCCTTGGAAAGCATTGCCGATATCGCTCCCGGCACAGTTGACGATGCGTGTGACCTGTCACAGAGAGATGGACAGGAAGAGCAGGAGACACCGTCATACTTTATTGAGACGCAGAAACTCCTGGTCCTTAGATGCGACATTGTTCCCCACGAAAATACCGTCTTTGACGCGGATGGCGAGAAGCGCCTGTTGCACGCTCATCTCTGCCACATGGGGTGTGTGTGCCTGCATCGGGTGGTGTCACGTGCAAGGCAGGAGTATTGCTGAACAATGGGGCACTGGACATCGCAATAGGCTGAGGTACCCCCGTTTCAAGGGGGGAACACTATGAAAGCGGGGTGCGTGGGACTTCGGACACGTGTCGACACCATGGCCGAATCTAATTCTACTGGCCAGTCAGGCGCCAGGTTCTCTGCTGCATACAGGTCTACATAAGGGTCTATGTTCTAAGCGGGTAGAAATGGAACATCACCCCCACGTCCCCGACTTGGCGCCACTCGGCGTCTTCGGGGACTTGAGAGGTGTCCTCGGCGACAGCAGCGGTGTGCGCGGACTCGCAAAGGAGAGGCGCCGCGCAGAGGATTCGAGGTTGGGGGCGCGCTTCATCGACGAGTTCGCTCGAGATGCTGTCAGCGGTGTCAGAAGCCCCCGTGGGGTGCCGCGCCCTGGCGACTTCGTCGAGGAGTTTAACGCTATCTTGTGGCCGCCGCTCAGAGGCGGTGGCCTATTCGACGGGGGTGGCGACGATGGCGGCTGTGCTTCGTCCGGTACGTCCTCCGTTGCCTGAAAGGTGGGGGTGCGGGGGATGGGATGCAGAGGCAGCAGGGGCACACCTTGTGGGCATCCACAACAGTCCGCACAGCGCTCTCACACAGCTGCGACACGTCCTGCTTCTGCTCCTGGTGGGATTTGCGCCACACTTGATGCACCTGTGCGTGGGGGGGTGGGTGTTACAATACTTCATCTCCAACGCCACAACACTCCAATTCGAATACGAAGACACGCAGTGACCCTTGAGTTCAGGGCAGACCCAAGCGGACCTGCTGCAACTGTCTCCGGGGCATTGCACGTGATGACCTGACCAAACTGCACGAACAGAGAGGCAACACACCTGCGACAGCTTCGTCTCGATGTCCACAAGCTTGTCCTGCAGCTGCCTGTCGTCGTTAGCGATGTACAGCAGACGGTCTTCCTCCTCACGCTTGCCCTCCAGCACAATCGCCTTGTTGAGGGGAAAGTACCCCAAGTCCTGCTTCTGGATCATCTTGTAGACGTACGACTCGGGGCCTGTTAGCTCAGCGACGTCCTTCTTCAGCAAGTGGTGCAGGAAGTAGATGTAGTACCACAGGTTGTGGTCATTCTTGATGTGGCTGTCAAACCCTTCGCCCTGGCGGTCGAACTGCGTCGACTCGATGCCACAGATGAAGCACCTGCTGCGGATGTCGTCCTCCACAACCTGCCGCTCCTCACGCAGCCGTGCGAAGGTGTCGATGATGACACCGGAGATGATGTTCAGCAGGATGACAATGATGATGACGAAGAACAGGAAATCCGACAGCAGCCCAAACAACATGTACGGCCTGTCGTACCACGAGTGGTCCTGGATCAGGTCACCCACACCCCCTCCTGCACGCACAGCGTTGACCAGCAGGTAGCGGAAACACCCGCGGAGCGAGTCGCACGCAGCAGCATCGTCGCCCTCAACCTCGGGTCCGAACTTGTCCCTGAAGAGAGTGAAGGCCATAACGGTGAAGAGGTACACCACCACAGACCCCAGCAGGGCCGTCAGCAGCAGCGCGCGGCTGTGGCGTGTGACGGCTGTGATGACGTTCACCAGCACTGGGCTGCGCCCGGTGACAGCGAGGAGGTGGAACGACAAGTAGACGGGAGAGTCCCCAAGAGCCATGAGTGCAGTCAGCAGGCACGCCCCGTAGAACACGAGCCGCACGTCTGTCCGGAAGCGCCACATCATCGCCATCACGGAGTAGCTCTCGTCGCTGAGCACGCGGGAGATGTCAGTGCCGTGCAGGTCGGACTCCTCCTCTGCAGCCTGGTCCTTCCCAGAGGCAGAGCCGGATGCAGATGCCGCGGAGGCGGCGACCTTGTCGCTGCGGAGGTTTGTCGGGGGCTGTGCGCCTGGGTCTGTCGACTCGGCGGAGTCCCACCACGCCGTCATCTGGCTGTTGGACAGGCGCTGGTTGGCCTTGCGCATCGCCTCCATCCTGCTCTTCTTGTTGTCGGTGAAGGCGACGAGCGGTGCCTTGGAGAGGAGGAAGTCTGACAGGAGGCACGTCGCGAGGGCCATCTGCACGACAGCAATGCACTGCAGCAGCAGCTGCAGCAACCCGGGGATCTGCATGGTCCAGTCCCTCGGCACATCGCCCTCCTCGGCAGGGCCGTAGACAGCAAATATCAGCAGCAGGATGTTAGCGAGGAACGCAGTCCCGATCATCAGTGTGTGCCAGGTGGAATTCCAGTTGTGCAGCAGCTGTTGCACCGTCCGTAGAATCTCTGCGACACGCGTGCTCTTGGGCTCGTGGAAGATGCGTTGGAAGTATTCTATTTCGAAGATGAGCCCCTCTGCCCTGTAGTAGAAGTCAGAGATGCGGGCAGTCGGAGTGCTGCGGTCAACAGAGCGCAGGAGGTCCTCCTTCGTCTCGCTGGACAGGTTGGCAGAGATGGATGGGATCCTGAAGAACACGCGCTCGAGGCGCCCGTCCCTGCAGATCTCGATCCCGCCTGTCATGGTGTCAAGGAAGGCGAAGCCGCGTGTGTCTGCGAGCGTGTTGGCCATCTTCAGCATCTTCAAGAGGATGAAGACATTGAATGCCACCTCGAGCGACGTTTCGTTCTGCTTGTCGCTCCACGCCTCCTCAAGGACCTTGCGCAGGACACCCGTGTCCAGGGTCCGCTGCACAGAGATGGAGAGCTGATCGGTGTTCGTCACGCCCTCCAGAACAGCATGCAGGCACAGCACAGCTGCACTACGCACCTCGTTGACCTGCAGCTTTGCAAGGCCGTCGAACTGCCGCGACAGCGCACCTGTGACCTGGCTGGTGATGTTGCCTTTGATCAGCTGAATCTGGTTCCCCTTGCACGGCCCCTGGCAGTACTCCGTGAGGGAGTCGAAGGCCTGAACAACAATGCTCTGCGTGAAAGAGCTGTGCCTGTCCATGGTGAGAATGACGCACAGGAAAGAGAAACTCTCCTTCACAAGGTTGTACGACATGACGTTGTCCGCCTGGTGGCGCAGGTAGTCCTGCATGTCGATGTTGTGCCCCTCTGCGAACAGCTGCAACACGCGCAGCACCTCGCGGATGTGGTGCAGGTTGCAGTTGCGGAGCAGCTGCAGACGCTCTGCCCCCTGTGCCCCGCACTCCTTGATCAGGTAGACGGCACTGCTGATGCGGTTCCGCAGCGTGACGAAGAGAGCTTCGTCGTTGCGCGACAGGAAGTAGTGTGACAGGGATTCCTGTACAACAGCATTGCCACCGTGCATCAACGCAATCATCAGAGTCAGCGAGTGGTACACGACACGTTCGTCCTTCGCCTCGATCATCACTGCAACGAGGGGGGCCAGGCCCAGGCTGTCCAGGTCTGTCTGCACCTTCAGCATACGGTGCGGGATCTCCTTCGACAGGTAGATCATGCGCATCAGAGTCTTCATGACCGCCAGCGTGGTGCTTGTGGCGGTCTCCAGCAGGGCATCGCTCAGCGCACCGTCGATCAGGCGGAACAACGCGAGAAGCACCTCCGGCTTGCCCTCGTCCAACCTGCGCTGCAGGATGACGGCAAGGCGCGTGTGCGACTCTGCATCGGTTTCACAGTCATCTCCGACGCAGGTCGAAAGGTTCCTGAAGAGCAGCCGCACTGCCGTGAGATACAGGGGGTCGTGCCCCGTGTGCAGCACAGTGGACAGCAGGGCGGTGGTGAGCTGATCGAGACCGTCCTTGTGTATCGGCGTGAAGAGCGCCGACATCAGGCGATATGTCTTTGTGTCGGAAAACAACCGCATCAAGACGTTGCAGGCTTCGAGCTTTGTGTCCATCACGCGCATCTGCAGTTCCGGGATGGTCGCATCCATGCGGTCACGCTTGTAGTAGGCCTGGGGCGTTGCCTGCTGGCGCGGCTGCAGGATGCCGAGCAGATCGTTGCTGACTTCCACCTTCGTCGCCGTCTGCGGTGCGTACCGCGACAGCACCTTCACCAGTGGGGGCAGCAGGAGGGTCAGCTCGGAGGAGCTGTAGCTGCCCGCTGCGATCAGCTTGTTGCACATGCGCAGGACAGATGCTGTGAACTTGTGTTCGTTGAAGATGCTCTGCTCCCCCTTCTGCCCCGCCTTCTTCTGGTGTGGCCTGCGCAGATGCTCGTCGACAACAGTCTTCAGCTGCGACAGGAAGGCACGGTGCTTCTGGGAGTACGCATCAGGGCTGTTCTTTGCAGGCTCCAGGTAGACGGTGATGGCGAGGTCAGCAAAGGCGGCGCGGATCAGCGGGGCCAGGGGGTGCTCGAGTGACAGCTGCAGCCCCTCCTGGATGACCTCGCGTGTCATGAAGCTCTGCAGCCAGTTCAGCGCCAGGGTGTTGCCTCCGTGGCACAGGCGGCTCCACAGCGTGAGCTGCGCCTCGAGGTAGTGCACATTCTGCAGGCTCCGGTGTTTAATGAAATTCGAGAGGCTCTGCCACTGCGTGTCGAAACGCGTGCCGGTGGTGACACGCGTCACCTTGTCACCCGCCTCCTCCTCGGCGTCGCCGCGGGTGGCATGGTGCCGCTTGAGCAGCGTCTTCATGTGGCTGAGCAGGCTGGCGGTCTTCTTCTCGTGAGTCCCCACACGTGTCGCGAATACAGGATCGCCTGAGAGGGCCTTGGTCCCTTCGATCGCTGCCTCGGCCTGCCGCACCTCCGTGCGCAGCACATGCAGCAGCTCGTTGCGTTCGCCAATGCACTCGGCACAGATGAGCAGGCGCCGCACCGACCCATCCGTCTTGGATGGGTGGAACTCACACACGAGGCCAAAGTTCCGCACAGCACCAGGGGGATTCGCAACTTCGACGTTGTCTTTGTAGACGAGCGAGATCTCCACGACAGGGATGGAGCGGAGCGTCCGGCCCCTCTTCTGCTTCTTGAAGGTCAGGTACCCACTGACGAGGGCAAACCACTGCTTGCGCCACTGGGGTGCGACTGCCGGCAGCTCACACCGCCACACCCAGCACCCCGATGCGGCTTGGACAGAACTCTGTGATGTCACAGCAACGTAGTTGCTCCACGACCCCTGCGACGGCTTCTTCCCACGGTAGAGGAAGGAGCGGATGGACTGGTGCGACGGGGACCACAGGTCGTCGTGCGCACCGAGGCGCTGCTGCACCGCAACCTCCTCTTCGTAGTCGCTGTCGATGTCCTCGTCTGCAAAAGGCATGTCCTCCTCGCCGTCGGAGTCGGCAGAGCTGAGGCTGCTCTCGCTGCTGGAGATGTCACAGTCGCCCGCCAGAAGGCCGTCCTGCCGTGCCCTCCTGTCTGCCTCGTAGCGCAGGAGAAACCGGCGCACCTTGCGCTCTGTCGACGGGGGGAACGTGTTGTAGGGCTTGATGTGCAGCCCGTCAATCGCATGCACCACGATGGGGTAGAACACACGCATCGAGCTGAGGCTGCACGGCTTGATATACGTCAAAGAGTTGGTGGGCAGCGTCGTTGCCGTCAGCCCCGTCGCGTCGTCAATGGCCTGGGGTGTGTTGGTTGGCTCCACGATGATGCCACTCAGGCACTGCCCGATGGCGTCCTGGTTCTGCGGGACAGCCTCGCCTTCGCACACGCAACACGCAGACAGCAGTGTCAGGTACGTTGGATTCCTGCCGTACTGCGGGACAAGAAAGCAGAAGCTCTCGAGCTGGCGCTGGTTGAGGGACAGCAGGATGTCTTTGTTGTCGGCGACAATCTGCATGAGGGCCGAGGCGATGTTCAGCTCGTGCTTGAGCTGCGTCTCGAGGAAGGGGATGAATTTGGCAAGCCGCACCGCCAGATCCTTCGCCCCACGGATCATCTGCTCGACGAGGCGGAAGCCCACTTTGTAAATCGTCAGCATAACACCCGTCTGCTTCGTGATGTCCTCCAGGCACTGCCCCCCCTGCTGCAGGGGTGTCTGAAGGGTGGCAAAGAGCAAGTCGTCGATCCCGTGCTCGAAGAGCATGCGCTGCAGCTGGTACGACGGGGGTGGGAGCGGGTCATCGACCACATTAACATCTGTGCTGGAAGGGACGTTGGAGATAGACCGAATCAGTTTCTGCAGGTACTTCGCAGTTTCTGCACAGATGCGTTCCTCCAATGCCACCTCACGGAGGTTGATGTCAACGATACGCTTCCTCCCGCGCCAGTCTTCACTTGCAGCAACGGCAACCTTCCGTTTCGACCAATGCTGGATAAAGCTTTCGAGTACGTTGGCCGGTGCAATGAACGAGAGCAGGTCCGCACGCAGGGATGGCTTCAGCACACGTACAGCGAAGACATCCTCGAAGTAACCCTTCGATACTGCCGTCACAGAAGCAGTGCCCCTCCCGTTAGTCCCCACAGCGGCCGCAGGTGAAGCCATGGATGTTGCGTCCCCGCTATTGTTTTCGTAGAGGCCATGGAGGTACAGCTGTGACTCGACAAACAGAATGCGCGAGAAGCCCTGGCGCGTCACACAGGACTCGGTATTGTCGTTGTCGAGCGGCTGGAAGGAGATCATCGTGTGTGGATCACTTGCATCGGCGGTGGTGGTGACGGAAACAGATGTCTTCCCCAGCTCACCCTTCACGATACTGACTGCAAGGTACGCTTCAGTGGCGAGGTGCTTCAGGCGGTAGCGGCGCTTCTTGTATTCGATGCCGCCGCCTTTCGAGGAATCCTCGCCTTCAATCATAAACAGCGAACTTGTGGTTGGCGCCAGGTCCAGGACGTTGTAGGTACTCTTGTCGACCTTACAAAGCGACAAGCACACCTCACCAACACCCTGCTTGTTCACATTTGTGACCTTGAGGAAGCCTTCCATCTCTTTGTGGAAGATGACGATCATGTCCAGACACCGCAACGAGTTCTTAGGCGGGATCACAGCATGAGGCGAGGTTTCGTCCTCGTACGGCCCAATGGTCCACGCAGCCCCGCGCGAGTCGGTGCCTTGGAAGCTGGCAAGCATCCGTGTAGGGGCTGCGATGGACCGGAGACGCAGAGCCTCGTCGTTCATTGTACACCACGTCTCAAGTGCAGAAGACTTCATCGACGACAAATGCAAGTAGAGCCCACACGCCACGTTGACAATGAAGAGCTGGTCATTCTTGCGGATCCGCTCCCCATCCTCGCGCACCTTGTGGCGCGGCAACAGCTTCCACAGGTCACGCCGCACACCCGTCTCATCCACAAGATCACGCACGCCACGCGGGTGCTCCAACACCACCTCCACCTCCCCGTCGGAGTCTTTACTGCTGAGGTAGAGATGCGAGAAGACGTTCTGCAGACGCACCGTGTGCCCGTACTGCAGGAACTCCGACGTGGTGCTGCCCTCCATCGCGAGGACAGCATACACGCGCCGGTCAGCGTAGGTAGGCCCCGTCTGGACAGTCTGTGGCGCACGTTCCGGACCTGCATGCTCGTGGAAGGAGGGGGTCTTTGGAGTCGCATCAGGCGACTCACAGTGCACGACAGGGTAGCAGGTCGAGCCCAGCCACTCGACGGCAAGGCAGTCGTGCATGTGCGACGCTTCGAACACAACATGCTGCCCCACCCGCAGGTC
This sequence comes from Rhynchopus euleeides, assembly GCA_963210315.1. Taxonomy (NCBI): domain Eukaryota; phylum Euglenozoa; class Diplonemea; order Diplonemida; family Diplonemidae; genus Rhynchopus; species Rhynchopus euleeides. The sequence continues at coordinate 2,359,885 of OY723263.1, read as the reverse complement.
GCCCTGCGTCGACTGGCCCTGCATCACGCTGCGCACATTTGTGGCACCCCTGTGTGTGTCTGCAGGGGGATGGGTGTGTTGGTGGCAAGTGCGTCGCGGTGAGTGCAGGATCCTGCAAAGCAGAAGACACCGTAGGACACCAGAGGAGGACGAGCCGCTTCTGAACTCTATTGGACACCCAGTGGCTGAAAGCCACCCTATCCATCTTCGTCGTGGAAGCTCAGGGTGCTGAGCACGCTGCGCCGCTTCTTTTCTTTCCGTTGGCGCTTTGCCGATGGCACCGGGAGCTGTGGCAGGTCCTCCGGACTCACTGCGTCCGGCACTGCGGCTGCCTCTGGTGCGTCACTGGCAGGCGTCGCAGCCGGCGAGGCTGTGCTGCCTGTGACAGGCGCAACTGGCACTGGGCTCGGGGCTGGCGGGTCGGCAGCGGCTTCAGCAGCAAGCTCTGGCTTCTCTTCGGAAGGCACAGCGAGCTGCTTATCCTGTGGCAGTGTTGCGATGGCAGTGTTGGTGGGACGATGCACTGCATACCTGCACCCGCGAGACTCCCCCCATGTCAGTTGCGTCGCGCCCACCACGCTTCCGCTTTGTTGCGTGTTTGGCGTTTGTTGGTGCTGTGCGCTCGGTGTACTCCACCGCGAGAGGCTCAGCAGCCCCTTCAACCTTTGTGCCGTCCAGCTCCACAGCCAACGCTGCTTGGGCTGGTGTGCGGAAGGTCAACAGCGCAAGTGCCTTCTTGGGGATATGTGTAGCACGCTCGATCGAGTCCTCCCCGCACTTCGAACAGAAGAACTGCTCTACGTCCGGCCTGCCCCAGACTGGAGGAAGCCTCTGAGCGACCACAGCTCTGCTGCCGCTAGGAGTGCCAGCGTCAGTGGGGCCAGGACAACTGCCGCCATCACATGGTACAGCAGCACTCTGTGGAACATCACTATCATTCTGCTCGCGCGAGATGCTCTCTGCCGGCACAGAACTCATGGTTCTAGGAGAGCCTGTGTGGCTGCCTGCAGCCTGTGGAGGTGGCTCACCGAAGGTAGTGCCCAACGTAAGTCATTCAGTGTGGCATGCAGGTGGGAGCAAAGCTTGCAACATGACAGCACAGTGACCCGTCAACAAGGCAGCCACTGAGGCACCAAGAATCCAGCGAGGAAGGGGGCAGGGAAGTGGGCCAGTCTGTTTCATTCACTGACGCGGCATGCGTTGCGATCGTACTCTCCGATACTCCTTCGTAAAGCTCTTGCGTGCTTCTAGGGCCCCTCAAGGCCGTTTCAAAATCATGCCTGTGTCACACGCAGCAAACCGGTCTTTGTCAGAGACACGTGCAGCGAGTCCTTCGCCTGGTTGCGCTCTGCATCAACCGCAGCGATGACGTTATTCCACCAGCGCAGAAGTGGAAGCTGGCGATCGAGCACCTGCGGTGGGGTGGAAAATGAGTCGATGGGTCTTCGTGTAAACACGGCATACCTTGGCGACAAACCCCGTGAGCACGACTGTCTCGTTCAGCTTCTTCCCGCCGAGGGAAGCATTCAAACCGGACGAGCCGAGAAGGACAGGGTCGGCACCGTTCAGCATGTTGCGCTGGTAGTCAATGACCTCCGTCACACACGCCGTCTGCACCTGCTTCAGCTTCTTCACCTCCTCACGTGTCTCGGAGTTTGCGGTCTCCAGCGTGCAGCGCTTCTTCGCAAGAACCTCCTCCACCTCCTGATCCACCTTAGTCACAAGCTCGTCCAGCCAGTGCAGCAGCTCCACGAGCTCGCCGTAGCGAGGCACGCCCTTGCGGTCCAGCACAGGGACGTCGCGGGTGTGCAGCTGCATGCCGAGACGCCACCACTTCTGCTGTGTGCGCACCTGCTCCGTGCGGTAGCTGTCGAACACGAAAGGAAGGTCCCGCGCAGCCTCGACAGGCTGGACATCGGTTGCAACCTGCGGAACGTGGTGCATGGAGGGTGCATGGAGTGTGGCGATGCAACATACCTGCCTGCACGTGAAGCTGAAAGTGCCGTTCTTCTGGTCCATCTTCAAGACACTCAGCATGTCGCTCGAAGGGGACGGGATGGAGCTGACCCAAGAGTCCACCGAGGACAGTGCACCGCTTGCCGTCACCTCCCGGATCACGTCGTTGCCATCGACAAACGGCTCGCTGTACTCCAGGTCGATGTTCGATACCAGCGCAGCCTTGACGAAGCTGATGTCGGCAGGCTTGAGCTCTTTCGTGACAATATCCCACACGATCTGTCAGGGCAAGTGATGCGGCAGCACATGACAGTTAAGATCATACCAGGTTGCTGTTCTTCTTCGCCCACCCATGTGCAAAGACGTTGGCCTCATCAACGCCAGGGGCCCACTGCCCCTGCACGTAGAGGTTCCACATCGTCCCCTGCAGGTCAAGGTCCGCACGCTTGGCCCGTGCCATCACCGGGGCCTCCGTGTCCTTCGTGGCCTCTGGCGTGAGAGTGAACTCAAACGTGTCGTTGCCCACACGTGTGGCCCGCAGCACACCCGCCGGACCTGCCGCGGTGGCAATGTCAGCGGTGTATTCGTTGTCTGACACCTCGGTGAGATCCCCAACCCATTCGGCGTCGTTGAGTGTCGCGTTCTCAACAACGTAGCGGCTCTGCTGCTTCGTGACGCGGAAGGCACCAGAGGCATGCTCGTACAGACCATCCAGTTTGTCCTGATGGGGCGGAGAGAAATGAAGTCCAAGTCACGTGCAACCAAGCATACCTGCACCAACTGCGATTCATGCGTCAGATCCAAAAGGGACTCGAAGCGCTGGCGCAGTGCTGCATTGGACTTGTTACGCCTGATGGCGTACAAGATGTCCATCGACATTCCCTCATTCCACTGCTTCGCGAAGGCGATGCTCCCCTCCGCATCCATCGGGTCACCCGCGGCCAGGCCTTGGAGGCGATCGGTTTCCTCAATACCGGGGCTGTGGGTGTGGAGGTTTGTGCTATCGAGATCGAGCAGCCAGACGTGATTAGTGTTTGCCTTGCCGCAGCACATGGGCGTGTGACAAGGTGCAGAAATGGTCGCTGAAGTCCATACTTGATCCTGTGGTCTGTCTCGTTCTGGATCAGCGCTGCGCCGATAGCCCTGCGAAGGTCATTGAGCGACAGCAGGCCTGTAAGTCGCACGTCTCTGCCCAGCTTGTCCTGCAGTGGTCAGGGGTTGGTGTGGTGCCCATGCAGCACTTGCAAGCATACCTTCGACATCCCGAGGTTGACCTCAACGTCCTTGAGGTTGGCACCCGCCTGGTTTGTCCGTGGAGACACCGCGACACGGGGAAGAACCTTGCCTGTGCGCGCGTCGTACTCGTCGAGGGCTGTCTTGCTCATGTGTGAGATGTTACCACCCATGAGGCGGTCGTGGTACTTCTGCAGCTCCTCCTGCTCGGAAACATCCAGGACACGATCCTCGCGTGCAGGCTTCTGCGACAGCGGGTCGACGATCTGGATGTTGTGTCCGTGGAAGCGGTTCAGCTTGGCCCCAAGCAACAGCTCGTACTGATGCTCGAAGCGCGACTTGTCGAGCCACTTGTAGAAGCCCGGCTCGTACACAGGGGAATAGGTATCGACAGACTCGAGTTTCAGCTCGTCCAGCAGGTCCAGATCCTTCAGCTCAGCGTAGAGGAAGCTCTTCACAGCAGCCAGGACGGACGGTGTGGCAGGGGAGTCCCCACCGAACCACGCCATTAGTGCCAGGCGGTTGATTTGGTACTCACGGACAAACCAGTCCAGCGTCGGCTGAGCTGAGACGCTCGCCTTCTTGATGTCTTCCAGCTTGCGCATGAAAAGACGCAGAAGCAGCCCTGCCATCCGCCGCTTCTTCCCCACAGACATGGTATGTGCGGGGCGGTTCGTCTGAACGCTGCTGTTGGTGGGAAGGGAGAACACGTCCTGGTGACCCACGTCAAAGGGCTGGCAGATGTCTTCGTAGTACTCGTTCAGCTGGCGGAAGGCTGCGACAGCTTGCTGGGTGTCCTTGGGCACCCGGTGGTACTGGTCCTCGGATCCTGATGGCATGGTGTGCATGGACAGACAGGCAGACAGCAAGACATACCATTCATGTGCAGGCGGGTGTGCGGGGCCAAAGTAGCGTCGTCGCCGAGCAGAAGCTGCGGTGATGTGTGTGACAGGCCAGAGACACGGCCACACATACCTTTTTCTCATGTGGCATGACCTCCATCTGCCCCACGTCGCGGTATCCACCGTACTCATGCTGGCCCTGCTTCTTGAGCTGGTTGCGTGTGGCAAGCAGGCCCTTGTCCATGTCGACCATGTCGGTGTTGGCGGGGTTGCGTGGGTCCAGGAGAGTCTTCATCCTGTCCGACATGCGCATGCGACTGTACCTGCGCACCTCGATGGGGTCGTTCACAGTCGCGTCGGGCGCAATGGTGTCCACGCGGGGGTGCGCTGCACCAGGTGCGCGCCCGCCGATGTCCCTCAGGCACTGCTCCATCTCGTCGATTTCCCACCCCTCGACGCGGTCGTTGCTGCCGTCCTCCACCCCCAGGGGCACGGAGAGCTCGTCGGTGTCGACCTGCGGCTGGCCATACCCAGTGTGCACGGTGCCGTTGCCCTCCATGTTGACGGAGAACACGACATCGTCCCTCCACCGCCTGTCCCCGACGATGCGCGTGCTGCCGCCGAGCATGTTCCGCGTGTCAATTCGCTTCTCATACTCCTTCGTCCTGTAGTCGTCGTTGCCGTATGACTTCGGGTCATGCAGGTTGCGTGTCTCGACAGGCATCTGGCGCGACGGTGTGGGGGTGAAGGGCATGTCGGTCCAAGGCTTGCGCAGCACCTCCTGCAGCCTCTCTTCGCGCCAGTTGTTGCGGAAGGGGATGTTCCAGGAGGGCGGCTCCACAGGGACGAGCGTGCCTGTCAGAACCTCCAGGTTGCGGAATTTGCTCCCAATGTCCTCCACGTTGACACCCACGGGTGTGGCAACGCTGTTGGGGCCCCACTGCACCCACACCTGCGGGAGGTCGTCACCCGCCTTCACGCCGACCACAGTGCCCTCGACCTCAATTTGCTCCTGCACACTCCACACGTCCACACCGCTCGCGACCGGTTTGTAGCTGGAGATGGCACCAACGACGACGGAGGCAAACCGTTCCCCTGCCTTGGCAGCCCACACCTTGCCGTCGTAGGCACCCACGAGGGTGAGGGTGCCGCCCCCTCCCTCCAGCTTGCTGAGCTTCCCACCCACGCGGATGTTCTTGTACTCCTTCTTCGCCTCCAACTCCTCCCACTTCCCGTTGCACCACGGGCGGGACGTCTGGCGCCACCTCTCGATGCTCTCGCCCTTCTGTGCTGTGGCTTCGTACTCCAGGATCTCGATCATGGCGCGTGGCAGCGCGCTGAAGGACACAACGGGGAGCTTGTGGGAATCCGTCTTATTGTCGTGCTCCTCACGGATGGGGAACCTGTGTGTCAGGTGAGGGTTGTGCGGCTCGATAGACTGTGCGAGGGCCGTTGCCTTCAGCCGTGCACCCGACTTGATGGCGAACTTCAGCATCTCGCTGTAGGCGTCGCCGTTCTGTGAAGGGCATTCGCGCAGCGGCTTGAAGGCCTCATCCGACACGTCGAACACCTCGTATCCGTCAGCCGTGGGGAAGACGAACCCTGTGCCCTTGTCCGCCTCATCCTGCGGTGTCGTGATGCCACTCACGCGGCTGCGCGAAGCAGCGAACACACGGCGGCCCACCTTCAGGTTGTCGGGCTTCGTGCGGACTGCCGCCTTCGCGATCTCACCCCGCCAGAACTCCGCCTCGGCAAGGTCCTGCTCGCTGTACGCCGAGTCGGGGAACTCAGCGGACTGTGCCCTTTGTGAGGACACAGGTGACCACGCATCGGCAGAGTCCTGGATGGCCTGGGACACTTCCTTGAAGTTGGACACCCACCCATCCTCCTCCACCTGGAACGACTCCGGAAGTGCCGAGTACATCGCCTTGGCGTCCGCGTGCGGGAGGTAGCTGGCAGGGGGGAGCTTGATGAGGCCGTCCTTTGCCTCCATGGCGTCCAGCTTCTCCTGCTCCATCTGGAGGCGGAGATGCCGCGGCGACACGGCCGTAGGGTCCCCGTGGAAGAACACAGTGCAGGGGTTGGTGTTCTCGAGGATGAAGGTGTGTGAGTCCACCATGCGCTGTGTGATGGGGAACCCGTGCACCTGGCACTGCCGCATGAAGTGGTTCGCCTCCCCTCTGTTGAGGGTGCCCCGGTAGATGTCCATCATTGACTCACACTGCAGGGCAGTGTGCGTGGCGGTACGGAAGAACGGGAGCTGGAGCGACTGATACCAGAGCCCCTTGGCACGCCCCTCGTACTCGATGAACCATGAAGGTGTCCAGAACGAGTGCTCCACCTCTGGTGCCTCGAAGTTCATCACGTGGTTGTCGCCGTACAGGAACTCGTTCACAACTGTCGGGTCCCCGCACACCGTGGTGCTGCCATCGTTCCGCAGATGGCACCGGGGGCAGTAGTCGGTGTCGATCTGCCTTGCAAGCACGCCCATCAACAGACCGTACACGTCCTCCATTCCTGCAGGGCGCGTGTCGTAGAAGCCGATGCGGTCACGGGGGTTGCGGTCGAGGTGTGCCCGCATGTGTGTGAAGAATTTGAAAATCTTGTCACCCAGCAGGTGCGCCGTCAGCATCGTCCTGTCCACCTGGTGGGAGCACATCCCCTGCGGGGCCTCCCCCGCCCTCACCTTGTCGACGACGTCGCATGCCGCACGCCACTCCTCGAGAAGGCGCTGCAGCTCCTTCCAGAAGTTCTCGATCTGGAAGACCTCGTGCTCGGGGGCAAGTGCGGGGTCGAACATCTCTTTCCGCTTCGTCTTGAAGATGCGCTGGTAGTGTGTTGTCACCTGCTCCTCATCGGGGTGCAGGCGCTGCCCCTCTGCCATCTCGTACCGTGACGGCTGCACAGCAACGCTGAACGCACGCCGGCCCCTCCTTCGGGCCCTGCGGGCCGGCCCCCCTCTCGCCGTCGCATTAAGCATCATTGCTGTGCCTCGTACCTCAGGCACACATGCCTCGGGGCCGCCTGGGTGTGGAGTGTGCGTGTTGCGCAGTGCAGAGACACACGAGGGCTGAGGACAAGATGTTGAGGGGAAGGGAGTGTCGGAGGGGGGGCCTTGGGTGGGTAGGGGGTGGGGGCAGGACGGCAGTGTTCTTATTGTACCCAGGCAACAGAGAGGCAGCAGGGTGTGTGAGATCATTCGACCGTGCGACATCGAGACAAAGCCTTGATTGTCGTCACGAGATTTCACACGCCAAGATGTGGTGCGTCCCAATAGCAACAACACATGCAGGCCATGATGACCTGTTGGATGTTGCGAGCTAGATGGTCGGGACTCTGGTTCCTTCTTCAGTGTAATTTGTTTTTGGGCCGTTCTCCTCACAACACAGCGACAGCGACCCGACCCGTGCAATCACCAACTGGGGCACGACCTGGAAAGGCGGCTCTCTTCCCAGTCAGCGAAAGCAGAGATCTCGTCGCACTGTGACTTGCTTACGAGAGGGAACTCCATCGGGGGCTGCCCGTCACGATCGCAGATGCCGTTGAGGAAGACATCCGCCTTGAGATACATTGCTGTGCGTGTGTTGTAGTGGATCCCATCCCAGGTGTGCGTCGCAAGGTTCTTCGTCACCTCGGTGTCACTCGCAACACGCACGCCTGTACACGCGGCGGCAAGGCGCAGGGCACGGCGGTACTGCCGGACACGCTGCGTGGGATTCCATTTGTAGCACTTGCTGTTCTGCCCTTTGTGCAGCAAGCACTGGTTGGGCCACAGCCAGTGCAGGTCGTACAGCAGGAGCAGAGCGCCCGGCTTCATTAGCGCGCGTGCCTTCAGGATGCGCCCCTTCAGCGCCTGGTAGTACGCGTGCAGGCCTTGGCAGCTCATGCCCAGGTCCCACATGGAGTTGTGCAGCACCACCACGTCTGCTGCGCCCATAGCAGCAGAAGCGTTTGCCCGCTCTGTCGGGTCGCTGTAGAACAGCGAAGGCGACCAGTACACCTCGAGGAAAGGGTCGGCTGCGTGGCGTGTTGCATTCACATCCAGGGGGAGGTGCATCGCACGGTTGTGCCGCGTCCACCAGATGTCCTCCTTGGTCCGCACCGTCTCCTTCGGAGAATAGAACACGTTCATCCCGCCCGCCTTCTGCCCGATGTAGTCGCCAAGGTCATCCAGCAAGGAGTCTCCGTAAAAGGCAATGCGCTTGCCGCTCCTGCGAAGGCAGCTCGCCGCCTCTTCCCTCGGGAAGTGCTTCATCTTGCAGGCAGCGTCGGGCTCCCACAGGAGAGTGTTGTTGTCAGCCGTGTGCTCGTACACCTTCCCAGGGTACGCCTCGCTGAGTGTGCCGCAGTACCGCTCCCCAGGGCTGCGCTGCCGCACGCCTGTGTGTATGATGCTGCGTTCGGCGCGTGCCTCCCGCAGGGCCTGCTGGTAGGACGTCTCGTAGAGGGACGCGACGACAAACCCGAACACAAGGCAGCAGCCCCCGGTGCGTGCCCCGCGATGCCGTGTCAACCAAGCCAAGGGCTCGAGGGGGCTGTGCTGCTTCGCAAGGGGTGTGGCCATCGTGAGGCACAGGCAACCTGGTGGTGGTAGTGGTGGGGAATGGCTGCGTGTGGTGTCACATCAAGATGGGGCCTTGTGCACAAAGGATGTGACGGTTCCCATGACGGCACCTCGATGGTGGCTGAACGAAGGAGTCCACAAACGCCGAGACGGCATTACGGAATAGATGCATTCGGAGAACATGGGGCATGAAGGCATTGGATGGGGGTCGGGGGTGATTCAACATCTCGGGTGTACATCGTACTGCGTTCGTTGCCTGTGCGCGGGATAGAAGGCGCGCACCGTCTCGAGAAGCTATCACCCCACACCGAGGGGCTGTCTACCCTGAGAAGGACTCCATCGCACTCTGCGACAGCGCGATGGCGTGCCTCAGATGCACCCCGTTGGGGCTCCTCCCAAAAGCCTTGTTCAGAGACAGCTGCTTGTCGCGGGCTGTCAGCATCGTGACAAACTTGCTGAGGAAGCGGGCACACAGATTCCGCTTCACAGCCGCGCTCGGTTCATACGGCACGTGGTACACCTGCGAGGCGGGTGAAGGGTGAAAGGAAGGCGTGGCACACAAGACATACACAAGTGCACAGCCACCTGCAGGCGCACGCGAAAGCGGTGCTCCGCGCGACAAGCTTATCGCCATCTGCAGAAGCCGCAAGAGCGACGGACACAACTGCCATGCACAGCTCACAGAACTCCGGCGTGAGCGACGAACCCGACACCGCCGCCCACGCTTCGCTGTCGAAGGAATACCCGACCAGGCCCAGGCCACGCAGCACAGCCACCGACTCCAGCAGTGCATGAGCCGCATGCGAGGGGCTGTCGCCTGTCGCTGTCACTTCCTGCGACTCACTCCGCGCCGCCGAAGACGCCATTGCGAGGTACTGCGGAGGGGCGGTGTTGTGGCGGTGGGGAGGCAAGGGGGTGGGGAGGGGGTGAGGAATGCGGAGCCACATTGTGTCACACACGCCCACCCCACAGGCAGCGGCATACCTCTTCCTTCTTTCTCTTCTCCGTGAGGGCGTGGCTTGCGTCTGCCTCAGCCATCACCACCTCACGCCTCTTGTGGGCCTCCTCCGCCGGCAGGTGCCGCAGGTCACGTGTCACGCGGGCCAGCATCTCGTGGCGCTCCCGCTCCAGCTCCGCCACAGCGTGGCGCGACGACTCCATCGCCTTCCTGAGGCGCGCGTGGAACTGATACATCTCCTCGCGCAGCGCGCTGCGCCCATCCTCCTCCGACACAATCACGCTCCCCAGCTGCTCCAGCCACCAGAAGGCCTGTGCGTGGGTGTGGATGCAAACAGTTCGAAGCTGGGGGTGGCCCTCCTGCCACCCGACCCCCACACCCCTTCTGTGTCGCCCATGGCTTCCTGGGGGTGTTCGGAGCACCACGCAGCGCATACCTTCTGCTGCTCCGCATCTGCGCGGATCTCCAGGCTTGCGAAGTCGCGCTCCTCCTCAGCCGAGAGAGCGTCGCGGCGGACAGCCTCGTCGTGTGTCATGTGGTCGAAGCGCCACTCAGCCCACAGCATGTGTGCGATGTTGTGGTAGCCCAGCGCCTCCACGCGGTAGCGCCACAGCAACTCGTCGAAGGCGAGATGCTCCAGCTCGCGGAGGTGGGCCGCAGCCTGTGTGGCAGAGGCGGCGGTGTCGCACAGTGCGACACGGAAGGAGCCTTCGGAGCAGCGCCGCTGTATTGCGGCGAACGATTTGTGCTCCTGGGCACGCAGGTCGGCTGAGGCGGTGCTCTCAGACATAGCCACGATGAGGGTTTTGTAGAACAGCTTCACCTCAGCAGACACACCGCGCCGGTGGACGGCTTCGTGCGACGCTGCCAGCGCCAGGGCAGCGGGCTGCTCAGACAGGGCCACCTCTGCCCGTGCAGCGGCCTCGTCCTGCATGAGTGGGAGTGCCGCCCGCATTGTGCCCTCCCCGCTGAGGACGGCGTCTCTCTCAGCAGACTCCTCGCTTGCACAGAGCCCCAGCAGCACATCGCACAGGTGTGCGAAGGCGGGGACGGCCTCAGCCTCGTGGGTGTCAGCCTGAAGGGTTGCGACAGTGCTGCGTGCGGCATCCTCCTGCACCGACAGGATGCGTGCTGCGGCAGGGACAAGGCAGGAGGCACGGTCGGCCGCCTCCTGAAGGTAGGCGTGCCCCCTTGCGTCGGTCTCGTCAGCAGCGGCCTGCAACAGGCGTGCCTCCGCCTCAAGCGAGGCGCGGCGCAGGCAGGCCTGCTGCATCGCCTGCAGGCGGTGTGCCTCCTCCTCCAGGGCACGCGCAGCAGCGGCCTCCTCGAGGACAAGGGGGGACCACGCCACAGTGTAGTGCTGGCGCAGCAGGCGCTCTGCAAGCACACACGCCGCACGGGATGCCGCCTCACGCTGCTCTGTACTGTCCAACGCCTCCTCGACACGGATGCTGTGCTTCGCTGTGTCGCCCTGCAGCACCTTCGCTGCAGCCCCATCCACCAACTGGTCGACAGTGTCCGGGAGGGAGACCGCCGAATACCCCTCCAGGAAGGGCGAAGCGTAGTATGTGGTGTACGCACAGCTCCTGTCAGCGTAGGAGTCCACGAGCGCAGCAAGGGACGCATCATCGGCACTCCACATGGCTTGCGTTGTGATCGTGGCCCACGCGGTGTAATCAAGCTGCGACCCGAACCGCGACAACACATCCTGCGTGAAGGCGTGAGCATCCTGCTCCGACAGACTGGTGTCCCCACCGGCACGTGAAGCACGCATGTGGTTGCAGCACACAACGGCGAGGTCCCCACGCCAGTGCTCCTTGGCATATGAAAGCACATGGCAAAGCACCTCGTGGCGCGTCATCCCAAGGCGCAGGGCGGCCTTCGCCAAGGCGTCGACCTGCGAGTCTGTGATGGGGTCGGTGGCTGTGAGGATGTGCCGGATCATGTCGCTGCGCATCGTCGGCTGGATGAGGCCCGCTGCCTTGGGGAACAACGTCACAATCTCCAGCAAAGCTGCATGGCGCTCGCTCATGAGCTGGCACGCAATGTCGACAAGCTGGGATGTGTCAGTTGCCGACGCATTCGCCTTGTGGACCGCCTCGGCATGCTCCTCTCGCACAGCGTCCCACAGCGCGAGGATGTCTTCGCACATCCCCAGCTGGTGCGAGTCCTGCAGAGAAGAGGCACCCTCAAGCACCGCCTCTGCCGCGTTAGCGATAGCCGCTGCTACACTCTGCACACGCCGCCGTGCCTCCTGCTGTGTGATGGCGCCCCGCCGCTGGGGCTCGAGGAAAGCATCGATGTGTGCCTTGGCGTCACCCAGGTTGCCGCTCGCTGCCATCGCTTCTATCAGGCACCCCTCAAACCCGCTCTCCAGGCCCACCAGCATGGGCAGCTGGTCCAGCATCTCCTGCAGGGCAGCGGCGTCGGTGGGGTGCGTGCTGCTGCGCGGGGCAGAGAAGACACCACGCAGCACCTGGCACAGCTGCGCGCGGGGCAGGGGCGCGTGGCACAGCTGCTGCTTCTGGCGCAACATGATGTCGGTAAACTGAAGCAGCAAATCCAGGCGGTCGGCGGATAGCCCAGCATCAGCGCACAGCTGCCTAATGTGCCCATCTGGTGTAGCGTCATGCCCACACGCCGCGACCATGCCGCACAGGCGGACGACAGGGCTCAACGCCTGGTAGGCCTGCAGGTCGACGGCTTCACTTCTGAAGAGCAGCTCGCGCCCCTCCGCACAGGGGCTGCCGAACAGCGTCGCCACCTCACGGGCACTCTTCACGAGAGCCGGAGATGCGCACGGGCACGCCTGGAGCATGTCATGCGCTGCACTGTAGAGGCCGTAGCCACTTGCGCGCACTGCAGCCGCTTCGCCGATAGACTTAAGGATGCTATCATCCACAGACGTCCCTGCGTCCATCTGGCGCAGGTGGATCCCCTTGGCAGAGACTCGCACGAAGGCAAGGCCCTGGCCTGTGAGGGGCAAGGCTCCTGTGATGTCGCCCCACGTCGTGGCCACTGGGAAGCAGGCCGCCACTTCTGCCAGGTGGTGGTCGCCCAGGCCATCCCACGAAGCGCTGCGCAGTCTCAGCAAGGTCTTCAGCCGGCTGAGCCTGCCGGCAGCAGCCTCCCGCTTGGCGAAGGACAGCAGCGGGTGAAGGATCCCCAGAGACCGCAGGATGGCTGAGAAGGTCTGCAGGACAGCACCACGGGGTGGGATGGAGATGTGCCCCTCTGTGTCAGGAGTGCCGCCCTCAAGCAGTGCTGCTGCTGCGAGCGGCAAGGCGAAGGAATCTGCTGCTGCTGTGTCCTTGCCATGCATGGTGAGGATCACCTGGAGCAGCGCTGCAGGCGAGGCTGGGCCCGTGTTGGGGTTCATGCTGCTGAGGCACACATTGGCAAGGGTCGTTGCATCCACATGCTCGAGATGGCGCACATCGGCCACCTTCTTCCGCGACAGGAGCCAGGCCAGCTCGTACACTGCACTGACAGGGATGCCGCGTGCTTCTGCAATCTGTGTCGCACGTTGGAAGTCACCAGCCGCTATAGCTTCTGAAGCCGCCACATTCACGTCCTTGCTGGACAGCCGGTAAGACTCAACAAGCGCAATTGTACTGTCGTCTTCGTCGTGGCTCACAAGCACAAATGGCATCTTGTCGAAGGGTGCATGCAGTGCCTGCAGAGGCAGCCGCACGTAGGCGTTGGGGCATGGGGCGTCCCACCGGTGCAGGGTGCGGCCACCGGCGAAGGGATCCATCACGAATAGCGACGTGTGTGTAGTTGCCACCACCCGCCACCCCTGCCCAACTGACGATGGCATCCAGGCAGCGTCAGTGAAGCCGTTGGTACCCCATTCGTTGCATAGCAGCTCTGCCTTGCAGGCCGCATAGGCTGTCGAGTCGATGAACTTGATGTACCGCACGCCCCCACCGCGCGTCGATGGTGTCACAGTCAGGCACTCGAGGTTGCCTGTCTTTGTGACCACGGCAAGGTGGCCAGCATCTGCTGAGAAAACTGCTTTCTTGGCCTCGAACACCACAGCGCACCGCGTGTGATTCCCGTCGGAGCCGAATGCAACAACCGGGGCGTCGTGGCCTTGACCCTCGAGGCTGTGCGCCTCTGCTGCAACCGTGTCTGGCGACAGGCCTTCCAGTGCGCCTGAGTAGAGCGTCACAGTGAGACGCGACGTGGTGCCTGCTGCTGCAGCAACGTGCAGCAGCGGTGATGTAGAACCCGCACCAACATGGAGACCCACCACCTGCGCCTCTGGGGCGGTTGCACCGAGGAGCACTGCAGGTATGGCTCTGACCAGTGCTGCGCCGTAGGTGTGGACCAAGAACATCTTGTTGGTGCTGGAATGCACACACATGGCAGTTGGCCCTGCAGCCACGCACCGCTGCTGGTCCTGCGCGCAAAGGGGTTGCACATCGTCGACTTCGGCATCTGCTATGAATTCCTGAGTGACAACCACCCCATCACGCGCGAACACAGGCAAATGCCGTTCGTCGACAGGCCACTTGCACCGCACGTCGACATTGTCTTGTCTCACCTCGTACTCCATCTCAGCCTGGTGGTGGTCGTGATAGTGGAGGCGGACACAAACAGGCACGTGGCAAGGGAAGGCGGGTCATGGGGCGCAGCTGCGAGCTGATGTCAATTCTACCCATGCTGCTGCGGCGGTTGAAGTACATAGGTACAGGGGAAGGAGGAGAAGGCGCGCCACGGGGCGACACCTGAAGGATCCAAACGGATGAATGCACGGAGGGTACAAGAGGAGAGAAAAAGCGAAGAATGAGACACGTTGCTCTGACGGATTCCCGCCGAGCTGCTGACACTGGGCGCAGGCCCATCTATTGCGTCAGAGACGATTGTTGCTACTGGTCTATCGAGAACACGAGCGGTGCGTACGCACGGGCGCGAGGGTTGGAGAGGTGATGCGGGCCACGAGCACGCTCCTTCCCTGCTCTAGGGCTGGACAGACGCCTTGCGCTTGCTGCAGGCGACGTTGTCCGTGTAGAAGCACTGTGACGCCGCGCCATGTCAGAACCGTGAGAATGAGGCATCGTCAAAGGCAGCGAACAGCCCGACGATCCAGACGACGCAGACCTTCGCCGCTGCTGGAAGTACCGCCGCTCGGCCTGTGCCGCATAAGAATGCCCAGCCTGCAGATGCATGTGCCCTGGCCGCGGCGACACAGACAGGGTCTGCGAATCCTCACGCCGCACCCGCGTGGCATCCAACGGCAGGAAGGTGGAGCACATCGACGGTGTCGGGGAGATGCTGAAGGCCGGAGCTGTCTCGGAGCTTTGGTCCGACACATGCACACTGCCACTGGCCCCGCGTGCCGTGCTGCCGCTGGCCCCCCTGACAGTGCTACTCCCACGCGACCTGCTCAGCTCTGAAGTCGGCGCGCTGGAGTGACGCAGCATCGGGGACTCCGAAACAGACTGAGACCCAGGCATGCACGGCAGCCCTGGTGTCTCCGTCCCGCTCCCACGCGAGGGTGCCTCAGACCGCAGGTCCATGCGCAGCTCACCCTGCATGCCCCAGTCGGTGCTGCAGCCGTCGTCTTCTTTGAACGGCTCCAGGCGCGAAGGGGCAGGCGCCACAGGGGGCGACCCCTTCGGCAGCGGCGGCAGCCCCGCAGCCGGCGGGCGGGGCGGGGCTGCATGGGGCGGCTTGTGCGACAGGTCCGCAAGGCACTGGCGCTGCTTCTCCACCACATGCCGCAGCGTGTCACGCTCGTGCGTGATGCGGATCACCTCCTCCGGCGTCTTGCTGCGCTTGATCTGCTTCTGCTGGCGCTCCACCTCGCCCCGCAGTGCGGCGAGCTCGCTGCGCATCGCATCTATGCGAGGCTGTTCGCCGTGGTTGCGTGCCGTGTGCAGCTCTGTGCGCAGAGCGCCTGAGGCACGAGTCTCGGCTTCTGCCGTGCTCTGCCAGAGGTCCGCCCTCTCACGCGTCTTCTCCAGCTCTGCGCGTGCACGCTGCAGCTCCTCCTGCTGCAGGCGCGCCTCATGCTGTGCCGTGTGCATCATGCCTTCATACTCGGTGAGCTTCTTGCGAAGCTGCACCGTTTCACACCGAAGGTTCCCAAGCTCTTCCTGAGCTTCGGACAACTTCGCCTCGTCGCCGCCGCCCTGCTGCACGTTCTGCCATGTGGATGCGGTGGGAGAGTGGGGACAGCCGTGGCACACCTTCAGCTGCTGCACTTCATCCTCGCTATGCGCAAGGCGCTGCTTCAGCTCGGCGATCTGAAGGGAGGAGGAGGATGGCAAAGGGTGAGGGACAGCATCTCACACAGGCACAGTATCCCCTCCTGCTTGGAAGAGGACATAGCAGCGGTGGGGGGGGGCCAGAGGTCTGCACCTCATTGGGTTGGCAGGCCAAGATAGAGGCTGGCGGTTCGTCAGTCCCTCTCTGCACCCTCCCAACACCTCCCGCGTTGTCAGGGTTGGGCAGAAACACTGTAGCGGTGGGCAATCATTCTTTCATACCTCTGATGTGTGCTGGTCGTCGGTGTCGCCCTTCTCCAGGGTCATCATGTAGTCGACGAGCTGCTCGTTCTCCTCGATCTGAAGGGGAGGGGGGTGGGGGGAAGGGCGGAGGCAAACTTCACACCTTCTCCTGCAGGAGGGACTGCAGCCGCCCGACATCGTCGACCTCGTGCAGCATGTCTCTGCTGCCCCTTGCGGAGGGCGGTGTGCGCATTTCAGTCGTGGCGCGCGACCTCTTCCCCGTGGAGGGGGGCGACACCCACGGCCGTTGCTGCAGAGGCATCGTCGCAGGTGTATCACGGGCGGAGTGCCCGTCTGGTTGTTGATGTTGGGTGGGTGCGAAAGCCGACACAGGGTGCAAGAGGGAGAGACATCGGGTGCGAGTGGTGTCGAGGAGGCGGGGCCAGGGGCCAGGGGGCAGGGGGCTGCAGCTCAGTCTGTTGTAAATGAATACCTGCCACAGCGCACGCCGTGCAACGACAGAAGCACATGCGATGCGTGGTGGGTACAATTGTCATGGTGTGTAGTGTTCCATAGCATGGTTTAGTAAAGTTACGTAGACGTTCCCGTGCAGGTCGCCGTACACGAGTACGTTGCGCCGACTTCGGGTCAGTGCGTGAACAGGTGCGCGAACAGGGATGGTGAGATAAGCAGGTGTGTCCTTGCCGGACACCTTGCACTCCTGCACCTCGAAGAAACAGAGAGTCCCGTTTTTCGATGTGTTGGTGATCGCGACGAAGAAGAAATTCCCCAAGATCCCAGGGCAGAACGTGGACAGTGTCCAGTACGTCTCCGGGTTGGCCGGGAGACAGGCGAGGCAAGCACTGCTCCCGGACTCGGGGTCCCACGACCACAACCTCACTTCCTGTGCGTCGTTTGACAGTATCAACTTCCCTGAAGGTGCAATCTGTGCCGAGAGCACAGTGCCACGGTGGCCAGAGAGTGTGGCCAGATGCTTTCCCACAGCAGCGTTCCAGATCTTCACGGTCGTGTCCGCGGAAGCACTCACAACCGACTCGCCATGCATCTCGAAACAGACGCCAGTGACCACACTGGTGTGTTCGCGGAAGGTGACAATGCTGTCCTTCGCACGTTTCCCACGAACACTGAAGAGGCGGCACCTGCAGGGGAGTATCGTTGTGCGAGTGATAGCGGTGCAGGACATACTGCCAGTCTTGACACCCTGTCACAATGTAGTGGCCGTTCTTGCTGAAGGTGCAGCTCGTAACGATCTGTGTGGATAATAAAACACGATGTACAGGGCAAAGACAACCGACACCTGGAGACACCTGGCATACCTTAGGATGCTGGAAGGAGGACAGCTGCCGCGCTGTTGCCAGGTCCCACACAATCAGCATGTTGTCCCGGGATGTTGTCGCCAGGAACTTGTCGTCGTTGGAGATCATGGTGCTGGTGACGATCTCCTGATGGCCGATGTAACGCTGGACCTCCTCGCCGTAGAAAGTCATCCCAACAACAGTGGTGGACTTGCACGACGATGTGATGACAAGGCGCTCGGTGTTCGAGATAGCAAGGCACTTCACGCGTGCGAAAAGACCCGGTAAGAACTTCGACGAAAATTTGTGCAATCTCTCTTCCTGCTGGCGCCGCTTTGCTGCACTGGTCACGGGCTTGCGCATGGAGATATTGGGAACGGCCTGATTGTTTGCTGCCAAACCCCCAGACGTGCCCTCGCTCTTTGCTGAGGGTCTGGGTTTCGAGTCAGGCGTTGGTGCTGGGGCACCAACAGCAAAGTCCCCAAAGAAGAACATCTCGGCGTCTTCGCCCTTGTCATCCTCACTGTGCCGCGAGTTGTACTCATCCCGGATATCGTCATCGAGGCAGTTCTCCATCGCCACTGCAAAGTCAGAAAAAGCGAACACACTGTCCTGCTCTTCACTCACCTCCGAGAAGCTCGACAAGCGCCTGATGTGTGACTCCATCGCTGGGCTCGATCGCCTGCGGTGGATCTGAACATCGCCGTAGGAGAACGATTCATGGTCCACGAGGTCGTTGATCAGCAGGTCCTCTGTAGGCAAGGTGGGTGTGGCAGCACAAAGCACTATGCAACATACGTCCCATCTCCAGGTCCTCGTCCTCTGCTGGTTCACCACCGAGGAAGTCACCGAAGGCAAAGGCACACGGTAACGCTGCTGCCACGATCTCGCTGTTGCTCGCCTGGGATAGCCGATGTGAATCGGGAAGAGACGGCTGCGACTCATGGGGTGTGGTGGGTGACCGCGGTCCCGCCGTGGTAGGGGGCAGTGATGACCGCGCCCCTGACTGGCTGACGGTGGGCTGGGATGTCCGTGTTGCCTGGCTGCTAAACGCTGATGACCGCCCCTGGCTGTCCTTCCCCAGGGGACTCTTTGGGCCAGGTATTGCGCTGAGTCTGCAGCTCTTGCGGCGCCCGGAAGCGAACGGGCCGTCGGAGGAGGGCGCAAGTGACGACTGGCGCCTTGCTTTAATGGTCTTCACAACCCACGCCACCACAGCACCGGCCAGGGTGACGACAACCTTACATGCCACGCCCGGCCTGCCGAGCTGCCGGGACGAGGACTCCGCACGGAACCCGCCGAGCAGGCTGAGCGATACTTTGCGATTCAGAGATGTGTCCTTCTCCTGCCGCAGCAGGGCCAGAGGGCTGACGTAAGGCCTTGGGAACAGTGGCGGTGCCCTGTCAAGGGCATCCTGAGCTTCTGCGAGAGTCACCATCCCGCCGCAGCAGGACGGCGCTCGACCTGTGGTTTCGGCGGTGCGTTCTCTAAGTGAAGTGCCCCCACCTGAGAGCAAACCCCTCACGGCAACATTGTGCAAGAATACAGCGAAGCAGATAACACCTTTCCGCACATCATCCCAGAAATATGCAGGGGCGGGGTGCTTGGGGCTGCATGCGACCGCACTGGACAGTGTTGTGCCGCGTTTTGCCTTCTGAGAAACTCACCGCCTACCCCCCCCCCTCCCCCCCTTGCCCCTCACCCCATAATTAGGAAGTGACGTAGACAACGCAAGGCGCACAGTCCCACCCCCACCCACCCACGTTATTTCTCTCCGGTCTGCCGGTGCCTTGTTCTGCTGGCAACCTTTACTCTGTGTCGCCCCGCACCCCCTCTGCCCCCCCTACAGCAAGGCACTGCCTTAGGGTGCCGGAATGTTGATGCGCGGGGTTTCGTTCGGTCGCACTGATGCCCTTCCGAAAATCGCGAGGAGCCGCAGTCACGCCGAGAACAACGAAATCCACATCTTCTGCGGGAGTGGGAGGGGGCAGGGAGGGTGTGTCATCACGCCTGGACTGCCGGACCCATATCCAGGGCTGTGTCCACGGACAGCCTCATCCGAGAAAGCCCAAAAAAAATCGGCGTCGAGACAACGGCAGTTTGAGATACAACCCGTGCCTCTTGGCAAATCCCCCCTTCGACCTTTTTTTTCCTGTCGATGTGGTCAACACAGAGAGTGACACGCATCAACGAAAACAAGATTGGGGATTTAATAGATTCTCGCACTGCGGAGGGTCCTGCCAGGCATGCCAGCAGCATGCGGCATCCTGCTCCACATGCGCTGGCAGGCACCGGCAACGACGCAGCCCTGACGTGTGAGACGAGCAGGGCAGTGACGTGCACAACAGATACCGATATTTTGTTTGAAGGGGGGGAGAGGGGGTACAAAAAATTGGTATCATTTTTCGTCTCCCTCCCCCCCCCCCCCCCCACGCCCTCACCCCACACGCAGGGGGTGGCAAGGGCAGATGGAAAGACTGCGGGCGGCATGCACTGGCGTGCTGAAATTCTTTACAATGGAAGGCGCATGACAGCATGCAGAACTCATGCCACACGTGTTGTGTTGATGGCAGGGCGATGCTCGGATGCGGTGCCAGCCCAGCTCTTGAAGGAGGCAACGATAATATACAGGACTTGCTTGACTTTGTGAGAGTTGCGCAGTGAGCCAGGGGCATGTGCGGCGGTCCTGCCCAACACGGGGAGGGGGGAAGGGGCCCGCAAACAGGCACTCTCTGGCCCCCGCTGCGTGGTCAAAACCCGCAAAAGACAAAAGCAACGCCTCGGGGGTTCCTTACGCAACAGATGTTTTTTTTAATCTTTGAATTCAAAAAAAAATGATGTATCTTCTTCCCTCCGGCTATATTCAGTTCGGTTAAGCTGCACCTCAAACACCACACCCCAGCCGCCTTGCAGTACCCCCTCCCGCGGAGGTGTTCCGCAAAGACTTGGCACCCTCTGTTGGTCAACTCAAAACAAAAGGTATCGGGTGTGGCACGCCCTTTGCCATCTTGGTGAGACGAGCAGGGCGCCAGCACATGCCATGGGGGGGCATCACACCCTGCCAACGGTTGATCCACATCAGAATGCCACACAGCGCGAGGGGCAATGAGAAACACCAAGAAGGGTTCCTTCAGGCTGGGCAGGGTCTTCCAACAGAGTGAGACGAGGCGGCCTGGGAGCGGTGCCGGTTTCAATGGATCCGTTTCGATGACTAATCAATCAGTTGATTGGGCGTCAAAACATGGATGCATATCTCTCAAAACCCTGGCCTGACGATTTGGGCTGTGAATATGGAGCAGAAGCCATTCCCACAATCAATTGGAGGGCGTGGCGCGTGGGGGGTGGGACATCGTACTCCCCTTGGGATGGAACGCATCGATCCAACAGCACTCCGGAGGCGAACGTAAACGAACGGCCCCCAAAGCCATGACCAAACACAGCTGCCTTGAGACGCGCCTCAGCTTCCGGGCTCGGCGTGCGCTGGCACAGCTGATGTGTTGTCCATCACCAACCCCACCCCACCCCTCCTGCAACACCACAAGCCTCGGCCTGTTGTTTGCGGAGGCCACAAGAGGTGTTTTGGCCCACAGGCTACTGCACCCCAAACCGACTGTTGTTCAGACTCGGCGACGACGATAATGCCTGTTGGTGCAAATGGCGTGGGAGACACACAACCTCAATTCGGGCATACCGGCGAGATGGGTTCAGGAAAGACACCGCCGAACGCAGAGGGCTCCGCACCAAAGCTCGAAGAGGGCACCCGCTGGGTGGGACTCGTGACAATGTAGAACCTGCACACAGGTGGTGTGGTGTGGTATGGTGCGGTGGTGTTGTGAGGGCTCACACATCATCACCCAACCCCTGCATACCCTTCTGACGTGTGCGGGCCGTGCTCATAAAGATCTGTCAGATCGCACCACTGCTGATCGCCGTCTGGGAACACCACACAGAACTGATGCCCCTGCCCTGGCTCGAAGCTGTCAACCCGCCCGAAGGTGTGCCGCCCTGCGACGTACACCGTGTCACCGACCTCCACCCCCCGCGGGTGCGCGTTGCGGATCTCCAGGGGCCCGCTGTTGAGCACCTTGGCAGACCCTGCGGGGATGACGCACACCAGCGCCTGCTTGCGGACATACGCCAGAGGGGACCCTGTGGGCGACCCTGCCGCGCTGCCCTGCGACACGATCTCCTCCAGCAAACGGTCCTCCAGCTGCCTCCGCAGCTCTGCCTCCTGCGAGTTCAGCAGCTCCGCATGCGCATCCTGGTTGAGCTGCGGAGATCCGGGCAGCGCCAGGCGCTCCACAAGGCTCCGCTCCTTGCTGCGGTTGCGTTCTCGCCGCTCGATGTCCTGCCGTATGCGTTCCTCACGGCTGGACTCGAGGGCTTGGTGCGCATTCTGTTTCATCTGATCCAGCTCAAGGAAGTGCTGCATCTCAGCACCTGAGGGGGTGGTGGTGGCGGTGGTGGTGGGGGATGAGGGATCCTCTATCCATACCGTAGGACGCCACATCGAAGAAGGCCTCCTCCTCCTCGTCCTCGATTGCCTCGCGGAACTTCTCCTCCTCGCGCTCGAGGAGCCAGAGCTGCATGGCTGCCATGAGGCCCTCCTGCTCCGCCTGCTGCTGCGACATCAGCGCACCCCAGGCCTCGTCCTCCTCTGCAGAGATTTGGGTGCGTGCAGCCTCCTCGTCGCCCAGCAGCGCGCCGGATGCGTTTGCCACGCGCTCCGCCAGCTCGCGCTGCCGCTTCTCCTCCTCCTCACGCGCGTAGCGCTCTGCGTTGGCGGCGCGCTCCTCAGCCTCGAGGCGCAGCTTCTCCTCCATCTCCGCCCGGACCTGCTTGCGCATCGCGTCCAGCTGATCCTGGCTGGAGGCGAGGATCTCCTTGCGCACACCCCCGAGTGCCACGAGGCCCCGGCACCAGGCCTGCACCACCACCGCAGAGGAGAGCAGCGCCTCCTTCTTCTTCTTCTCCAGCATGAGGAAGGCCTCTGCCTTCATGAAGACCTTCGTCTTGCCCATCTGTGCCATCTCCTTCTGCAGGCCTGCCGTCTCGAGAATCTTGACGCAGCTAGCAGGGGAGCGTTCGCTGCCCGGTGCGAGCACTTTGTATTTGCAGTAGAACTCGTCGTGCAGGAGGCGGACAGGGAAGCCTGCTTTCCGGATGCGCACCTGAGGCGGGTGGCGGAGGAATGTAGGACGTGAGAATGTGGAAGCACAGCCTAAGGCATTCGCCTGTGGCAAACTGTTGGTCGAACTGTTTTCCTCTTGTGAGGGCCTTCAATTGAAGATAGTTCACATTTCTGAACGGCTGAAAGGCCTGAAGGGAATGCATCACGTGACGCGACACGTGATTTGTGGGAAGCGAAGAGGTTGAAATGTTGAAGCATGAAGTGGCATACCGTGCCGAGGACACCCGAGCTGCTGAGCTGTGCCAGGGTTGACACACCGTCGTAGTGCAGGGGCTTCTTTGCGGGGTGGGGCTTGACGCATCTGTGGGTGCAGGAGGTGGTTATATTCGCAAGGCAAAGCGGGAAAGCACACGAACCCCGGAGGGTTGGCCACCCAACCCCCCGGTCACACTCTCGGCTCACCGGCATACCTGATCCAGTGTGGGTTGGTGGAGTTAATCAGGTCCATCAACTCCTTCAGCTGCTGTTTGTAGAAGCCACCGACGGTCATCTTAGGACCCTTTGCTTCGAGATCCGGTGCGGGCAACAGCTCTGTTTGGTGGTGTGTGTGTTGGGGGATGTGCCTCACCTTCACGCAGGGCACCAATGCATACCCTTGATATACGGGTCGGGGGAGTCACGCATCATCATCTTAAAAGCGTCCTTCAGCGTGTCCCGGTTCTTCTCGAGGAAGCCTGAGACGGTATAGTTCACATCCTTTGCGTAGTGCTTCACAATGAACGACCCCTTCGACAGCTTCTTGACAGCGAAGAACGGGTTGGGCGAGTGGTGTTCGATCACCTTATCGAGGAAGCCCTCGTCTGTCCCGGAGCCCAGGGAGCACTCCTCGTCCAGAAGTGCCATGATTGACCCCTTGCCGCACACCATGGTGAGGCAGGGTGTGTTGTCGGGGAACACGACAGATGTGACATCGATGCCTTCGGCACGGCACTCATCCATGTCGCGCTGGAAGATGTAAGTGTTGTAGTGGTGCTGCAGCGACTCGTTCGCAAGGTTGATGCAGATCTGCTCAAACGAGTTGACCTCGAAGTCCTCAAAGCCGAAGATGTCGAGGAGCCCTACCCAGTTGCCGTCGCCACCCACATCCAGCAGGTTGTTGCACGTCTCGATCAGCTTCGAGAACTCGTTGTCGTAGAGATGCTTCGACAGCGAGTCCCGGCAGTCCGCCGCCTTCACAGGCGAGAGGAGACGCTCCACGTTGGACCCCCCGATGACAAATGTCGACACGCAGAGCTCCTTCTCCATCACAGCCTTGTCGCAGCCCCAGATCCCGATGCAGTTGTCGAGGTGGCTCTGCGTGGAGCCCATCACGGTGGACCCCTCGCCATTGGGATCAAAGTCGACGTTCTGCAGATGCAGGATGCCTGCCACTACTTTCCACATCGACATGATGTCCTCCGGCTCCTGCCCAATCTCGCCGAGAGCCACCTTCACCTCGTCGTACTCCTCTGCAGTGTCAAACTCTTTGTTGTTGACGCAGTTCCCCGAGATCAGGGTGCGGTAGTCGCTGTCCTTACCCAGGTTGAGCACACCCTTGTCACCCCCCCGCACCGCCAGATAGAACGAGTGGTAGCACCGCTCCCCAGGCCCTGCAGAGATGATGCGGCTCTTCTCCAGCAGGTATTTGATGACAAAGGCACCCACAAGGTTACCCTCGTGGTCAAACCTCACCTTCATGAACTTACCAAACCGGGACGAGTTGTCGTTCCGCGCGGTTTTCGCGTTGCCCCACGCCTCCAGCGGCGGGGACGTCATGTTAATCTTCCTCCCGACGTTGAGACCCGCCTCCTTCTGCTCCTGCGTCCCCGCCTTCGTCGAAACGTTGGCGAGGTACTTCATGACAATCTTGGATGCCTCTGTCTTCCCTGCACCGGATTCCCCTGAAACAAGAATGCACTGATTCTGCCTGTCGTTAATCATCTCATGATAGGTATTATGCGCCACTGCCCAGGAATGCGGCAGGTTGTTCTCGATACGGTCTCCCTCTGCAAGATACTTCGGCATGTTGTCATCGGTGTACCAAGGGATCTTGAAGTTGAAGGGGTTGAGCGCCACGACAATAGGGCCGATGTTTGTATAGATCACATCACGCATATACCGCAGCTTCAGGGATCGCAGGATGGTTGCATCGTGGAGGAGCGTCAAGTCCATCAGGTCGTCTTTATCCTCGTTCAGGATGTCCTCACGTGCGATGGTGATCTGGTCCTCTACAAGCTTCCCCACGACCTTCCCGGATTCGGTAGCCTTGCACTCCCCGACCTTTCCATCCCATTTCATGACGTTCCCGACAGTCCAGCTGTCGTCTGGGTCATGGTAGAACACAAGCGCGCCTTCTTCGATCATCGCGCCTCAAGGAAGGCGGTCTGAGCCGCCGCCCCCGCCACCCCCTCCACCGCCCCTCCCCCACCCACCTTCACCTCCGCGCCAAGGTGTCGACAGACACCGGGAGATGCCAAGAAATACAACGAGCAAGAAAAATACTGCGGGTGGGCGTGGAGACTTATCCACGCCACCGAAGAAGATGTGGGGGGGTGGGGGTGGTAATACACACAAGACACAAGGAGGCAATGCAGAAAACAAAGGTGTAGGTAGGCGCGGGGGGAGGTGGTGTGGGGTGGGGTGTGGGGCGCAGGGTGGTCAGCCCCGGGTCACCACCCAGTGCGCTTGTTGTGTATCCATACTGCGGGGAGGTGATGTGTGAATGTGGTGAAGAAACAAAGGCTCGCAAACACGCAAAACCCGGGGCAGGGGGGGTTGCTCCTCACAGGCAGAGACCTGCCTCGCGGTCTTGTCGCCCCTCCTGAAGCCTTACGATCACAGGCGAGAAGTGCGTGATTCCAACACGACGATACCAGATGCGATCACTACTACCGCACGCACACACCGCCGCACGTGATGCTCTACTGTGCCCAACCCTCTGTCGGGACTCACATGCGCATCGCCCTGCACACAAGCGAGAAGGTTTCAAACACTTTCCTGAAATCTTCCGTCGCCTTGCGCGGCACGACCGTCCCTCTGGGCGGGACGACCGAGAGGCACCGTGCGAAGGCCTCCTCCAGCCTGCTCCGCTGCGGGTGTGCCTGCACGATCTGTGGAGGGGCAAGGGGTGGGGTGATGCCATGGCATGTGTTCCATCACACGAGCTATCGCGACAGAGGAGTGCACTACTTTCTGAAGGGGGAAACAGGCAGCTTCTGAGTCAGGAGCACCCGCTTCACGTGGATGTGAGGTGGGGGATTGCAACAAACTCGGGACTGTCGCTTCGTTGTGCCGGCTGATGGCATACCTCTGCAAAGCAGCCCGACGCAACGTCGGGGCCCAGCAGCACCATCAGGCACAGCATCGCGCGGCTCATGGGAGGCAGGGATGACGGGGGCATGCGCTCCGCCACACAGGACTGCAGGATGTGCGAGAGAAACGGCTGCAGGTATGGCTGCACTGCAGGGGGTGAGCCGCCGCCCTGCTGCGCCATGATGCAGTAGTTGGCAAGAGCAGCGATGGACCGGTACCTGGTGGGGGGTGGGGGTGGGGGTGTGGCTGCCTGGATGCACCATACCCTGCGCACAGAAGGTTCGGCTGCGCGCTGCGCACAACGTACTGCAACGCTTCCATGAGCTGCTGTGTCAGGTCGGGTGGCACCATCTGCAGCTTGTCGCAGTACAGCGTGAAGCAGTTGTCCAGGAGGCTGAACAGCTCGTTGGCAAGCGCCATGTTCTCGAGGAACGGCTTGTTGATCAGCGAGATGAGATGGTGAACACCGATGAACACAAGCTCCCCCGCATCGGCACGGCGCCCTTCCTCGCCCGAGGGGTGCAGCATGTCCCACTCCACCACGTGCTGCAGCAGGAGCATGACGCAGATCAGAGTGGATTCCGTGTCGTCGTTGTCGGTGTTAGCAGCGGCGCGTGCCTTCACCACAACCCCCTTCGTGTTCTGGCAGTAGATCTGCAGGATGCGCGTGCAGCACTCAAGCAGTGTGAACATCTGCCCCTCGTCGATAAAAGCGTTCTGTGCCTTCACCAAATCGTCGAGGAGCTCAAACAGCACGCTGACGACAGTCTGCCTGCCTTTGTAGAACTCCGCCAACTGCACGAGAATCCCGAACAGACCCTTCATCCATTCGAACACAGCGGCCTGCCGCCTGTGCGCGTGCACGCTGGAGCATCCAACCCCACGCACCCGCGTGAGGGCAAAAACAAGCTCCCTGACAGATTGGCCGTCGTCTTGTGTGCTGCGCGTGCGGCTCAGGCACTCCTTGACGTTTGTCTCGATGGAGGGCAGCAGATGCAGGAAGGCCTCCTTCCCGCTCCCCAGGCACAGCACCTCCATGAGCTTGCACCGATCCGCCAGTGTCAGCAAAGCCAGAGGCGACTGAAGCGTGGCCTCACTCTCCGCCAGGTTCCGCCACGCCACGCTGCTCGGGAGCCACTCCTGCACCTCCTGCTTGGAGGCCGCAGCCATCAGCAGCTTCAGGGCTGCTGCTGTCACATCGGGATCGGAGGACAATGTGGCAAGGGCCTTGTGCGCCAGTGTAACGAATATCTCCACGGCACCTTTGCCTCCGTCAAACGCGCCCAGAATCACAGGCGAAAGGTCGATGTTGGCATCGGGGTCCGGGCAGATGTACGTCGAGGTCCAGCGGGCCAGGCCGTGGAGGATGGCCGACAGTGTCAGGGGGCTGACGCTGTGCGGGTGTGATGCCACGAGGCCCAGCATGCCGTCGCACAGCTGGGCCAGCAGCTTGGCCAGCAGCAGCACGCCGCACGTATCCTCGGGGTTGGGCTCACCTTCGCAGCGCCGCGCTGCCTCCATCAGCACGTTGGGCACACCTGGCACCTCCGAGTCAGGCGGATCGGCAAGCAACTCGGCGGTGACGTTCACCACCACCAGCAGCCCGTCGTGGAAGTTGTCTGGCAGGGCATGGGGCTGCTGCAGCAACCCTGCAAGCGTGCTGACATGCCGCACAAGGAGTGGCAGTGACTCCGTGGGCACAAGCCTGCCCAGGAGGGCGGCAAAAGACTGTGCGCTGCCTGAGAACTCGCTGTCGTGGTGGTCGTCGTCGCATTCCACAGGCGGCGACTGCATCTGCCCCTCGAGGAAAGCCTCGAAGATCATCTTGCACGACTCCTGCAGCAGCTCCTTCTGTTCCCGCGTGCCTGTGTAGCCACTGCTGTAGAACTGCACCTCGTCGAGCATGGCGACGATGTATGTCGCCCACACATTCAGCAGGCGCTCCAGTGCCTCCACCATCCACGCATCGTTGGGGCGGTTGCCATGCTCCCGTGCAATGGCGCATGTCAGGGTGGCCAGTTGCCTCGTTTTGTCCGCGAAGGTCGGCATCATGTACCAGTGGTGTGAGGACGTGCACATGGTGACACGGTAGAAGCCCCTGCAGCACCCATGCAGCAGGTCGCCGCAGTCCTCCGTGTACCCGTCGATGGCGCGCTTGGACAGCTCGAACAGTGCGTCCAGCATGAACTCAACCCAGTTGATCCGCTCGTCAGTGCTGCGGAAGATCTTCCCCTCCACACCGCAGAGAAGCAGCACCGCCTCCTGGATGTGGTGCTGCAGGTCACGCCCCACCTTTGCGTGCAGCTGCAGCAAGGTGTGCACCGTCGACGGCTGCAGCAGCGTGTCGTGCCATGTGGCACCAGGCCGCAGCGACTCGGGCGACTCGGTATCGGGGTCGCGCCGCCCGAACTCCCACCCGAGCACCCCGTCGGCAAGCAGGCGCACGCTTGCCTCCACCTCCTCCGGTGTGAGGCGGTGCAGGTTGCTGAAGACAGACGCGCTGCCCTTCAGGAGGCAGTCCGCCAGCGGCAGCAATGCATGGTCCCCGAACGAGCGTCTCAAGTCCTCATGCTCCTGCCAAGGCTTGCCGAGCACACCTGCGCGCGTCTGGTTGAACTCCTCGATCAGAACCCGCGTCATGGCCGCCCCCAGCAAGACGCGCCCAGGGGTCTGCAGGTGCTGCCGTGCTGCACTTGTCACCTCGTGCGCCAGCTGCGCACCCACATCCACACGCCAGGCCAGCTTCGCCAACACGGCGTAGAGGTGCAGCACCTGATCCAGCGCCCTGCACTGGCGCAGCACATCACTGCGTTCCGCAATGCAGGAGCGCGTGAACACAAAGAGGTTCCCCTGAACCTCTGCGGAGAACGTGTG
Organism: Rhynchopus euleeides; assembly: GCA_963210315.1. Classification (NCBI taxonomy): domain Eukaryota; phylum Euglenozoa; class Diplonemea; order Diplonemida; family Diplonemidae; genus Rhynchopus; species Rhynchopus euleeides. The sequence continues at coordinate 2,331,202 of OY723263.1, read as the reverse complement.
CCAGTCACGCACGGCTGCCTTCTTCAGGATGTCAATACTGAAGTGGACGGTGGCCGGGCAGACACTCTCCCGCAGCAGCCCCGTTGTCGCCTCCAGCAGGATGGGCCCGCTGTGCCCCCCTGCGCTGTGCAGGATCTGCTCTGCTTCGGGAACCCTCCCCGCCTGCATGTGTGCCGCCGCCTCGGCAATCAGGGCAGCGACCTGCCCCGCCATTGTTGCGGCGGGGCTGCGCCCTGTGTGGTGAGTGTGGCTAGCAGCACAGGGCGAGGGTGGGAGTCAGAGACAGGGTCGCAATGCTGTGGGGCTGGGGGGCTGGGGCCTTGCCTGCCGCTGTCGTCTGAGAAGCTTGCCTCGGGTGGGGTGGTACAACATAGTTCAATCTAGTGAGACGTGGGGCAGAGATCATGGGGGAAGCAGCTCGAACTCGCACCCGCCTGCAGTGACCTCGAAGGCGGGTTGCAGGGGGCGATTTGTGTTGACGCCGACAAAGGCGACACCGAGCTCCCTCCCGTTGTGTGCAAAAGCGATAGTGCCACGTGACGTGTCGAGGACGACAGTTATGATGGACCCGTCATCATCCAATGGCTCAGGCCAATATGAACGCCCCTCGTAGCGCAGAGAAGGTGCCCAGAGTGTGCCTGAGGTCACGTTCAGGAAGTAAGCGCGTGGGTACTGCACAGCATTGCAGTACCCTGTCACCGGCAACGAGCTGTCGGCCACGCCGACCATCAAGTGCTCGGCATTGTGCAGAATCCGCACACTCCAGCTGACGACACCTGAGCCACCAGGGATGGACGGGCTGCACAGCGCACTGCCGTCTGCAACGTCCTTGAGGTGTGACGGTTTCGAAAGCCTGTTCCCGTCAAAACGGAGCCTCGGCGACACGTTCTCGAAAGCCTGAGGGTTGTGATGGTGTGGCTGGTGCAGTGTGGCGAGGCATACGATTTCAACGGCATTCGGTGGGCTGAAGGCGGGGGTAGAATGCGAAGGTGCAGGCGGCAGGTCTAGACTCTGGCGGTCGGTTGAGGCGGACGTTAGGATGCGGACGCAAGCTTCAAGCGCAGAAAACACAGGTGTTGCCAGAATGTAGAGGTTCGCAGCACGCCCACCATCGGGCAACGCGTACGCTGTAGCTTCGTGCTTGACGACAGCAGGGTGGGTGTCGTTGAGCTCTGTAAAGATCTGTGCAGCAGTACGTGTGTGGCGCTTGACCTTCGATGTGAGCGATGCTGCATCTGGCGCAGTCAGTTCTCGTGCATGCCCAAGTGACGCTGTCGCATCAGACGCAGTTATGAGAATAGAGTACAAGGCCGACATCGCCTTCTTCGCAGCATCCTTCACCCAGGCCGCCGAGCGCGCGTGGTGCTGCGGTGTGTCGACCAATTCTGCCACAGTTTCATTCCACTCCTTAACCCTGGTGACAATCTTCGAGAAGAATTTATTTGCATCATCTTCGCGCTGTGACTGGTCGTACGTGTCGAGGAACGACTCAACGTTCTGCCGCCGCATCGCCTCATTCACTCCATGCTGGTCCAACAGGGCACGCACCTGCAAAGAGGGTGGCAGCATGCATGGCACCTTGCCTGACAAGACATACCTTGTCAATCTCTTCGGTTATGAATTGAATCTTCGTCAGCGCCTGTTGCTGCTCGTGCGCAAGAGTTGCTGCAACTGTCGAGTCCACAGCACGTATGCTCATGCACGCCTGCTTCTGGTCGACCTGTGGGAGTTGGTGCCGTGGGATGCATGCTGATGCTATCACTATTCGAAGAGATGCAGGAAAGGGTGGCAGTGACAACGGAAAGCAGGCGCTGCTTTCCGTGACACTCTGGACCGCTTCTTGGAGAAGGATCGCACCAATCGCCAAAATGCCGGAGGTTCCTCGAGTGAGCACAATACCGACTTGATTTCCAAGTTCGCGCGCACGTGATTGCGCAGCGTCTGGCGGACCTTTTAATTCTATCCGATTCAGGAGCGACTCAACCACGGCCCCAGGAACGCGCGAGGAGAACGAGGTGGTCGCAAGAGCCCATATCATCGAAGCGCAGCACAATTCCTGCTGTGTGACAGTAACACATACCAGTTCGACGACCTGCCGCTCCTGCTCCTCCTGCCCCTTCAGCACTTGGAAGTAGCGGTGCGCCGACATGTGAAGCGCAGCCTGTGTCACCGCAATCCTGCGCTCCACATCTTCTGAATGCCTCTCCAGGCGCTCCGACGTCAGGGACGTGAAGTCGCGAAGAAAAGCAGCCGAATTCTCTGCAAGGCGGGCAGACGATGTGGCGCCCTCTGACTTGGCTTCGAACAGCGCTGATTCTTTATCAACCAAGTCGGTGAAGTGTGCAAGCGCAGCCTTGACATGGTTTGAGGTTGCCATGGTGAGACGGCACTGCTTTGCTGCTGCACACATGTCCTGTGTTATGCGTGTGAAGCTTTGGTACTTCGCGATGATATCTTCGAGGGTGCGGCTCGCCAGTTCGCGCAACGACTCCACCTCTCGATCCAGGTTCTCCGACTGCGACAGGCTCAGCGAGTGCGCTTCAGACAGCCCGCAGGGGTCGCCCTCACATAGCTCCTTCATGGCCACCGCCACTCGGTGGGCCACGTCAGAAAAGCGCTCTGACTGCTGCACGACATTGGCATAGTCACCCGCCGATGCATGGACAGCATCGTTGCGCGACTGCAACTGCACAAGATGCGCACGCCCCTCCTCTGCTGCAGCGACCCCACGGGCACCCTGCTTCAGGGCAGAGCGGTAGTCCACACCCATGTGCTCTCCCTCTTCGAAGCTCTCGCCAGCCTGCTCGATGCTGTCGGACATGTGTTGCATTCGACTCGACGCCGCAGCGGTTACATCACGAGCCGCGTCAAGCGCTGCTCTCACACGTGGCATCTGCAGTGCACGCGGATGCACGAATGGAACCCCTTCGTATGACCGCAGCACAGCAAGGAAGTTGTCAATGGAGCTGCGTTGTTGTTCATTCAGTGGGGGGTCTGCTTCGGAAACCTTCCGCAGCGCGTGCACAACGGCGCGTGTGTCTTCTGGGTGTGTATAGTCTATCCCAATCCGCTCCACGTCTTCGATGCCTGCATGCTCCCCAATGTATGCCTTCGCAGCAAGCTCCAGCGCGCGCCCACGCACCTGCTCAAAGGCACGGATGTTGTCCTCCTCATACTCAACAGTCTCGATGCCAGGCACATCCTGGACACCCTCGAGGAACCTGTCTAGCTCGCCCTCGAGACCTGCGTGGAAGTCCCGCAGTGCATCGATGCTGAAGAGCGGTGGGATGGAGTCTGGCGCATCGTCCATTGTCAGGCGAGGCGGGGGGCAAGCATGCGACTCCTTGCCGTGTCGGTGTGGTTGTGGCGACGGCAGAACGACAGACACATGGGTTGGGGCTGAGGCAAAGGGAGGGGAGGAGGGCGGGTGCGCCGGGCAGGCCGCTGTTCTTCAGCGACATGTGGCCAAAGGGCACGGACGATGGATATTTTGATTTGCTCGGACAGATACGGAACGGAACCTGAAAATGGCAAGCAACGGATTGTGGCACTTTCTGCGGGATTCTGCCACATCGCGTTCTGGCTTTGCCCCCTACCCGTACCCCGCCCTTCCCCGGATGGGGGATGCGGGACAACATGCAGCCAAGTGCCGACAGGCACTTTCAAGAGGGTTTATGTTTGTACATATCCAGGTGCCCGGCCCATCCGAGGACGTCCTGTCCGAGGCAGGGCACTTTGAAGAGAAGGAGTCGTGCGATTCAGGTTTGTCTGGATTCGAATCCATTTTTTTGAAGATAGTCAAGCCAAAGGGTCCGGGTTTTTTTGTGCGTCGACGAGCGTCAGTGTGCCGGTGACCCCTGCGGGCGTTGCCGTGCAGGTGATTCTGTGTGGCTGTATCAAAACATACTGCGCGCGCCGTACGCTCCCACTGACTCTTTCGCTGTCAAGCAAGCTTGTTCGGCAACAACATCCACCCGCGAGGCTGCGTGATTCGCACATGTCAGCGAGTTTGAATTAATTCTGGAGCAAGGCTGACAACTTCACTGACACTGGATGGTGGGGAGCAGCGATTCCACCGACCCCCACCTGTGGGTTGATTTGATTTGAATAGGGTCTCCGCTACGATGAGCCTGCCGGGCCAATTTCTTTTTTGGCAAAGTCCGGCGGGTTTTCTCCTACACGAGTAGAAGGAAATGCGCCCTCACCGTTTCCGACACCGTAGCGAAAACCCGTTAACACTTCACTCATTCTCGGTACGATGTTCACTTCTGTTGATGATGAGAGTTGACCAGGCCCCGCCGGTGCATCAATACTGCCCCTCTGCCCGGCTTGGCCAGGGCAGACAGGCGGCTGCACCACAGCGGCACATAGAAGAGCTAAAGGGCCCCGTTCTGCCGCACTGCATCACCGGGGAGATCGGGGCACCTTGTTGTACAATATGTGGATGGACAGAAACACGATTCGGACGAACTGAGCGCGAGGGGGTGTTCGAAATACAAAGAATCTGCCAAGGTGCCACGGTGAAAATAAATAAAGGCCACGGGTCACACATAAAACGCGTCTTCCTCAAGGTCCTCATGGTCCCACCAGGTCTGTACCTGGTCTGCAAGGCATGCTGTTCTGAATATACACACAGAGTTGGCATGAAGGATAAGCGTTCAGTGGGCAGGTTCACAGAGTGCACAACACCCTTCATAGTCTATGTCATATGGACATGTATCATGCGCCGAATGCACAGCACCGGGCCATGGGAGATGTGGTATAACTTGTGCGTGATGGGGAAAGGAGAAGGCGGAAAAGTTCCGTCCAGGCGGGGGCAGGGGTGGGATAAACATTTGCTAGTGGATTCGCATTTCATTTCCAGTTTTTTATTTCATTTTTTTTGCGTGAGATTCTCGCCATCACCCCCACTGATTTGACCTGGGTTTGGCGGGAGTTGGGCGGCGTTGTGGCCACAAACCCACGGTTTTGGCAAACCTCGCGAGGTGGCAACATTGAAAATATACATTTACGCCTCATGACACATGTCACGTGAAAAAGAACGGGGGGTGGGGCTGTCTTGAAATAATCAAGGCACGCCCCATTTTGAACCACCGAACGGTCATCAGCAAATAATCATGGGGAGGGAAACCTCATTGCAGAAGAACTGTCCCAGTCACAGGCAAACACGTTCAACACACACACACGTCAAGGCCTGTCGAGGAAGTTCGGAAAGAGGAAGCACCGGCAGGAGGGCTTCGATTTTGTGGAAAAAGAGATCCAGTGGCAGTCTGCACCACGTGGCAGCTTTTGGCGGGGTTGACAGAAAATTGGAGAAGGGGCATCCCGCATCTGGCTCACGACAGCCAACCGCGAGGGGGGTGGAATAAAACACATTTTGGGCAGGTCCTCTTTACTGGACACACCGTCACAAGACAATAACGCCTCCCTCACTCTCGGGTCTTTGATCGATTCCACCGGGTGGTCCAGTCAAGACTTGTCATATTCATGTCATGGCTGCGGCAGTATCTTGCTGTACTGTCGAATGCGCTGATCACACGCGAGTGACACAGGGAGAGAAACCGCACCGCAGAGGCTTTGTGGATTCCCAAAGAGGGGCCTTCGTTCTAAAGTGCACACAAGTGAGCCGCCTAACAATAATATAGGCTGAAATCTGACACACTTTGACACGGCGGAGGCCCCGAAAGAATCTTACACATTGTCACATTGTAACACAAGGGAGTGGCAGTGCGATATGGACATGGGGGAAGGGAAAAGAAAAACCCCCCCTGCTCGCACACGCCGCACCCGTCAGGCTTTTTGAAAGCAAGCGTCGCACAGGAATAAAACTTGTGGGCAGAGAGAACACTGCGCCCCCCCCCGCCCCGCCCTAAAAAGATTGCCCGGGGGCCAAAGATCAAATCCCGGAGATGCCCGTAAGACGCACACCCCGCCCCCACCCCCGCCCCTTTGTCACAGGCCCTGTGTTGAGATGACGTCGCCCTGGCTGAGGCCCCACACTGTGAGATGTTAGTCCTCATCTGCTGCAGTTGGGGTGTTGAGACTGGGGTCGTCGTCAGGCTCCGGGATCAGAATCGAGAGGTCGCCCTCGCGGAGGCGGCTTATAGGCGGCTCTCGGTCCGTCATAGCCCTCGGTCCGTCGCCCTCGCGGAGGCGGCTCATAGGCGGCTCTCGGTCCGTCGCGGCGGCGGTATCATCTGGTGGTGGGGGGGCGGTAGGTGGAGGTGCCGGTGGGGCAGTGTCGTATGACCAGGCCTGGGCGGGGAACGAGCCCTTTTTCCAGGTTTTTTGGGTCGGGGAACCAGGTTTTTTCTAAGAATTTTTACAAGGGATTTTTTGCTCGCCCCCCCACAGTTTCCAGGGGCGTGCCCGTCAGGCGGGACCTTTTCTCTGATTTCTCTCCGCGTCATCATGTGACAGCTCTCGAGTGATGCCCAGAGATGCTTGCGGCAGAGAGTGCCCCTCATGCGCGTTACAGCTGAAAATGAATGAGGATCACCTGGCGCTCGTTCTCATCGGGGGTTGTGCTCCGCAGGGACTCAATACACCTTGGCACTCTCGCAGGGCTGGACATGCCAGCAGCTGGAGGACAGTTACAAAGCTGCCACTCCCCGACGCCACCCACCTGCTGGCCCCTTCAGGTCTGAAAACCCAAAAGCTCCCGGGGATTTTTGCAGTGGTGCGCACCATATTCAGCGCAGTAGGGTGATCTCTCCGATTTTCCAAAACTGCTGGTTTACTGGTTTGGGGAACGGTCGCCGGCAGACCGTTGAAATGCCCGTGTTAGCAAGGCACACTCACGTTTCAGGTAGCGTGTCGCGTGTCACGCATGTCGCGAACGCGGCAAGTGTACCTCCCAGGTGGGGAAGCCCGACCTCCTGTCCGATGTCAGTCAGGCTTCGAAGAAGCGCTTCATGGATGCGCTGACCTCCTACGCTGCACTGTACCCGGGGAAGTGAGATAGATGGACGGGCACACGCTACATCGGGGGTCTCGGGGGCGGTGCCCCCCAGCCGCCGGAGGCCACGGTAGCGAACATCTGTTCGTGTGGGCGTACAGATTCTGTGCGAGTTGGCTGCGTCCTCAGAGGCGACTGGAGTGGTTGGACCCCGACTTGATGGAATTCGAAGGACTTGAGTACGAGACGTACGCCACAGGGGGGTCTGGGGGGCGTGAACCCCCCAGCCGCCGGAGGCCACGGTAGTGAACGTCTGGCTCTCCAGTTGGCCAGCAAGGCGAACGGTACGTGGGACAGACTTCCCTTCCATCCTTGTGCGCGCCCTGTCGACTGGGGAAAACTTAGAAAAAGTTTTTTCCTCTGCGAAACAACCTGCGAAATTCCCCTAACAAAATTCTTAGAAAAAAACTTTTTTCTTGGACGCCACCAGGGCTGTTCCTAACTGGGGGGCTTGTTCCCCACTTTCAGGATTCTGAACTTTTTTTCTAAGAATTTTTGTAAGGGGAAAAAAAGTTTTTTTCTAAGAAGTTTGTTAGGGGATTTTTTTTCTAAGGTTGTTTCGCAGAGGAAAAAACTTTTTCTAAGTTTTCCCTAGTCGACAGGGCGCGCACAAGGATGGAAGGGAAGTCTGTCCCACGTACCGTTCGCCTTGCTGGCCAACTGGAGAGCCAGACGTTCACTACCGTGGCCTCCGGCGGCTGGGGGGCTCCGCCCCCCAGACCCCCCTGTGGCGTACGTCTCGTACTCAAGTCCTTCGAATCCCATCAAGTCGGGGTCCAACCACTCCAGTCGCCTCTGAGGACGCAGCCAACTCGCACAGAATCTGTACGCCCACACGAACAGATGTTCGCTACCGTGGCCTCCGGCGGCTGGGGGGCACCGCCCCCCAGACCCCCGATGTAGCGTGTGCCCGTCCATCTATCTCACTTCCCCGGGTACAGTGCAGCGTAGGAGGTCAGCGCCGCATCCATGAAGCGCTTCTTCGAAGCCTGACTGACATCGGACAGGAGGTCGGGCTTCCCCACCTGGGAGGTACACTTGCCGCGTTCGCGACATGCGTGACACGCGACACGCTACCTGAAACGTGAGTGTGCCTTGCTAACACGGGCATTTCAACGGTCTGCCGGCGACCGTTCCCCAAACCAGTAAACCAGCAGTTTTGGAAAATCGGAGAGATCACCCTACTGCGCTGAATATGGCGCGCACCACTGCAAAAATCCCCGGGAGCTTTTGGGCTTTCAGACCTGAAGGGGCCAGCAGGTGGGTGGCGTCGGGGAGTGGCAGCTTTGTAACTGTCCTCCAGCTGCTGGCATGTCCAGCCCTGCGAGAGTGCCAAGGTGTATTGAGTCCCTGCGGAGCACAACCCCCGATGAGAACGAGCGCCAGGTGATCCTCATTCATTTTCAGCTGTAACGCGCATGAGGGGCACTCTCTGCCGCAAGCATCTCTGGGCATCACTCGAGAGCTGTCACATGATGACGCGGAGAGAAATCAGAGAAAAAGTCCCGCCTGACGGGCACGCGCCTGGAAACTGTGGGGGGGCGAGCAAAAAATCCCTTGTAAAAATTCTTAGAAAAAACCTGGTTCCCCGACCCAAAAAACCTGGAAAAAGGGCTCGTTCCCCGCCCAGGCCTGGACGCCACGCAACTTTTTTTCACGCACGCCCGGTTACGGTAATCACTTTTTTCTCACGCTTTTTTTCTTTTTTTTTCACGCTTTTTTTGGCGTGAAAAAAAAGTCCGTACAGTGATTTTCTGGAAGGGACCTGCGGCTGATTTTGTGAATGCACAAATCAGGCCTGAGCGGGTCTGCAGGTCACCAGGTCGGCTGCGGGGTGGGTTGGTGCGGTGGGTTCATCGGCCACGCTATCCAGCTCCCCCCGACCTCTGCCCAGAGCCAGAAGCGCAGCACCCCGCGGCGTGAGAAGTACGATCACCGCAAGCAGATAGACCTTTTAGAAGTGTATGCTGCATACCGTGTCGCACAGCAGGTCATGGTTCTTCACGGTGAACCACAGGTCAACCAGCAGAACCAGGGATCCCCAGGAAGACGAAGCTGTCGAGGGCAAATCAGAACGATATGAGGTGTGACTCGCCGTTCTTGAGGGCGGAATACCCCAGACTTGGCGCTCTGGACGACATCCCCTGTGGAGTCGATCTCAGTCAGGAGGTGGTACAGCCTGGAACCTCTGTATATTGGTGTTCTCAGACATACTCACATGAGCAACCTCAAAAATGGGGCACAGTTTTTCGTTTTCACGGTAATAAAGCTATTTTACGGTTTTTTCTCACGGCGTGAAGAGAAAAAACGACCAAAAGGCGGTTTTGGCGTTCAAAAGTTGCGTATTGTGCAAGAAAAACATGTCATCACCTTGAAAAGTACGGTAAAATCGACTCGGTTGGGGTTCGACGGCCACTCGGGGCCTTCGGCCCCTCGTGGCCGTCTCACCCCACCTCGTCGATTTTACCGTACTTTGTTTTCACGGTAATAAATAGTTATTTCCCCTTACAAAACTTCTTAGAAAAAAAGTTCAGAATCCTGAAAGTGGGGAACAAGCCCCCCAGTTAGGAACAGCCCTGCGTATGACCACAAAAAGTTTAGATGTGTGCAAGAACAGTTAGCTTTCGCACTCAACTCGTGGCAGCGTTTGATATCTGCACGCATGCAGGCACCGTTCGTACAAAAAAAATGTCACTCCAGGACAGCCACCCTTTGCTCATATTTTGCTTGCGACGCGTTGACGCCGAGTGAGTGGGGGGAAACAACACAAGACCATACCACAGGCACCGCACGCGGCGAGGGACATGTTGAGGCAAAGGGCCGCATGCCCCTGCCCCGCAGGCTGCTCGTCCTATCGATGACATTCCTGCTGCCCATGCTCGTCATGCTCGTGCTGAGCCTCCCGCGGGAACGCGGCAGCCGCAGTGTCCGCTGGTTCCGCGAAGACTCCAGCAGGCTGTTCGCCAGAATCGGGGACCCGCTGCAGCCATGGGTGGGCGACATATACGAATGGATGGGCGACCCTGCGGAGTTGGAATTTGCCCCTGGAGAAGCCGGCTCCGGGACGGACAGAACGAGCGAGTCATATGTGTCTGCGAACACCGCACGTGAATCCGCAATGGGTGTCGTGTTGGATTCGTGATCCAGCGAGGTCGTGCTGTTCTCCGCCTCCTCCACCCGGGTCTTCTGTGCCGGAGACGCAGGGGTGCTGCTCCTCTTCCGCTTCCTGCTGCGCCTGGCATGCGGGTTCTTCTCCTTCTTGTAGTGCCGCTTGTCCCGCCTGCAGAGGCACAGGCAGGCTGCGACACAGGCGAACAGCATCAAGCACGACACAATCACGAAGACAATAAAACCTCCCGACAGGCCCCGCTCCCTGGGTGCCTCCAACAGCGTCACGTTGTTGGAACCGTCATCGAGCGGCTGTGCTGATACATAGAGCAACGCAGCCATGGCAGCCACGAGGTGGCCTACTGTGGGACATCGCCACGCCCCGGCATGGCGGTGCATCTTTGCTGTGTGCCCGCCAGCCCGCGCCTGCTGCTGGGGGTGAGGGAGTGTAGGTGCAGAAAACCATCCCCAGGCACGCAGAAAGAAGACGGAAAGAAACCAGGGGGGGTGGGGGGGCTGGGCTGCGGCGAGGGTCTTGTGGCAGAAGTGATGCGCCAGGAAGAGGTAGAGGTGTGGGGGGGAGGGGAGGGGCTGGTGATGCAACTTTCTGCTCACACCCGTTGCACGGGTGTGCCGGCAGGCGGAGGATCGACCCATCCCTTCACTCTGTGCGAGGGGGGGGGGGGTGATTGGGGGGTGCTCCCTGGGGTCCAGTTGACAGGGGCTAGCTCTGGCCCAGGGAGGTGAGGAATGCATCCTCAGGGACGAACAGGTCCACATTGTCCGCAAGCAGTTTGGAAAGGCGGTGCATGAACTCCATGCGCCCGAGCCCACGCTCGACACCGACCGTCCACAGGTAGGACTTTGTGTACATATTCCCGTTGAAGACGTCGTGGTTGTCCACTGCATCTGTGTCCTGCTGGGCTGCTTTCGGTGAGATGGCGTCTTCTTTCTTGTCCTTCGCAGCCTTGCCCTTTTTCTTTGATTTTGATGATTGAGCCTTTCCTGCCGGCGCTGGCGGCGCAGCATCTGCGGAGGCAGGTGCTGCCACAGCCTTGACATCGGCCAGCGTAACCTTGCTGTCTGACGGCAGCGATGACGACCTCCCGAGAAACGCGTCAGCCAGCACCTTCTCGAAGAACTGCGCCAGACCCTCCTTGACCCAGAAGTCGAAGCCCACCATGTTGCCCATCCACATGTGGGCGATTTCGTGCATCAGGAGTTCGATCAAGCTGTCCGACCCTGCTTTCTTGCCTTTGCCAGGTGTCGTCTCCTGCCCATCGAGGAAGACGAGGCCGTGGTTCTCCATCCCGCCGAGGCACAGCTTCGGCACCACCACCACGTCCAGCTTGGGGAGGGGGTAGTCAATGCACAGCCACTCGCTGCACAGCTGCAGGCCCAGCTTCGCAGCCTTCAGCACTGTGTCGAGTGGGTACTTCGGGTTGGGCACAATGTGCGCCGACACGCTCACAAGGGAGCCCCCAGGCAGCTCCACCTCCTCCGCGATGGTCGTGATGTCCACAGGGAACACCGCAAAGGCCAGCACGTAGGCAGGGATTGGGGGGGTCTCCTGGAATTCGAACGTCTTGGCACCGCCCTGCGCGCGCTCCGCAGCTAAAGGCATGTTGCTGAAGGCTGTCGTCGTGGGGGGGCAACCCTTGACTGTGACTGTCACCTTATACGCAGCTTTGATGTGTGTCAGGTCGAAGCATGGCAGCGCCTTGCGTGCGTGTGAGACTTCGAAGTGCGTCTGCACGACGGGTGACTTCAGCCCGCTGTAGTGGATGCCGACAGTGCCTTCGATCTTTCCTGTGAAGGCGAAGCAGAGCTCAGCACGCCCTACCTGCAGCGGTTCCGCGAGGCGGAGCGTCAGCTGCCCGTCAGGGAGGCGCTCCGACTGCGCGATCTTGACACTCTTCTTGTACTGCACAACACGCATCGAGTCGAGCGGCAGCTCGGCATGAAGCTTCACCTCGGTGGCAGGCTCATCAAGGGCAATGGTCCAAGTCGCGGAACCGGAGAACGTACCGTCGCCGAGGGTCCAGTGCACAGCACATGAGAGCGGCCGCAGGGTGGGTGCGGCCATTTGGCCTGTGTGGCCTGTTGAGTGTGACAACAGTCTTGACGAGTCGCAGAATGCACACGGTATAGTTGCGTTGTGCGGGCAGGGATGTGAGGGGCGGGTGCTGGGTTCAGGCAGCAGGGTTGCGATTGGGTGGGGTGGGGGTGGAGGTGCTTCTTCATTCAACTTGTTCTAAAGTGAGAGAGGCTCTAAAACTTGGCACCGTGGAGCCCCCGTCTGTGCATGCGGGCGAGCTTGCGCTGCACAGACCCGGTGTGCGACTCCCTGTGTTTGAATTTGTGTCGCCCTGCAACATCCTGGATATTCGTGGCTTGGCCGGGTTGCGTAGCGCGTAGCTGCGCTTCGTAACGCTGATTAAACTCTTTGCTTTCTGCCTTTGTCCTGAACATCGCCGACTTTTTGGCTGAGTGCCCCCTCAGAGGGCGGGGCAGTGGTGTGCCGAGCTGTAAGCAGGTGGAGGGTGGGGGTCCTCAGGGTGGCATGACGCATTCTGATCACAGTGAGGTGGTTCCAAATATTTTGCTCACCCCGCAGCCTTCACTGCTGGGGTCGCCGTCTGGCTGGTGTGGAAAGCATACCTTGTAGACACCACGCGACTTGTCCAGCAACTCAGAGTTCTCCGGCACGAATGTCTGGGACCTCCTGAACAAACCGGTGTTACGTTTGTTCATCCAAAAGGAGGTGCCAGCACCTCTATCGTCGAAGCAGTCCACGACCCCCTTCGGGCAGGGGACGACCGACAGCCCGATCTGCATCGCACCTGCATGGAGCAGCTCGAGGAGCTGAGACGAATCCGCCGTGCACACCCCGTCCTGAGTGTGCAGCTCAAAGACAACTGTGCCGCCGAGCACAGTGTGTACGCTGAAATTCACCTTTCCCTGCGACCCACTATGCAGCTGCCTCAAGTGTGCAGGGAGTCGGCTGGTCAGCGATGTCCTCGTGACGGGGGTGAGCTTGCCCAGGTCGCGCTGCAACACCTGCACCCCCCTCAGGCGGTACGTCTCGATGCGTCGTTCCATCACCTCCTTCGCATTGTCCAGCTGGCGCTGCCCAATGATGCCGCTCTGCCTTGCGACAAGCCCGATCAGGCCGTGCACGACGTCAGGGTCGTGCCGGTTCATGTTCAGGTTAAAATCGCCTTCGCCATAGGGGTCTTGTGCAGGGAGATCTGGCGCCTGATCACGGTAGTGCTCGTACTGATGGCGCGTCCATCCGTGTCGCCTCTGCCGATGTGTAGCCTGCGTCACGCGGCAACAACCGCGTGGTGCAGTGGAGGCAGAGACATGGAGGGCAGCCCGGACAAGGCAGCGCTCCATCGCCTGCAGGATGCAATGTGTGTGTCATAGCAGTGCAAAACACGGTGAATATGATTCGTGTGGAGTACACGAGAGCATTTCCCCGTTCTAGTGTCCACAACGAGCGATGTTTTGGGGGAGCGCGGGGAGGGGGCACTGTCTGCAAGGAAGTGATCGTCAGGCACAATCAGGAAAGACAGAGTGATGCACCGAGTTGGTGATATTGTATGAACCCCGGCATGAGGCGGGGTGGCAAGGCAGAACAGAACTTCGCCGATGCTGTCGTTGGTCCGCAGGGGGGGACACGGCAGCGCCCGAGTTGGGCCTCCGACACGGCCAACACATCAAGCCCGTGTCATGGCAAGTGGCCTTCTGTAGAGACATACATATAGCCCTCGATATGCACAACCTACTGGAAAGGCCGTCAGATGATGCCTAACCTCAACATACGCACGTGGTACAGAAACGCACTCTGGACAAGGCCATTCCAAGTTGTTCCAATTGAACCAGGCTGTATACGGCCACAGGAACCAACCATGGATGCACCCACTCACCAGTCTGGTGCAGCAAAATGCGGAAACAAAACTGATGACCATTTTCCCCCAATCTCCGAACGAACAACCAATGATATCAACAAAGAAGGGCACGAGAGAAACGCAGGCCGGGTGAACCATCAGCAACACGAGCCGAGAGCTGAGGCGCCCACCTGACAACCGACAGCACTCAATGACAATCGATCGATACCACGATATACTGAGACCGCAACACACGGGTGGCGAGTGGGATGCACTCTGGGGTCGGAGGGGGGTACGGGGCGCACACCAGGCACTGGGGATCGAGTGCGTAGGGGAGAAGCGGCGTGCACTCTCAGGGGAGAGGCCTTCGCTGTCGGCCTGTAAATTTTTTCAGCATCGACGACCACACCTCGACGAGTGAAGCGACCGGAGAGGGATGTACACTGTGTTGCCCAAGGGAAGATTTTTTTTCGCAAAGTTTCGACGTTTCTCCTCTACTACGAATTTTGGAGGAAATACACCAAAAACACACTTTTTGATCTTCGGCACCGGAGTGAAGCCCCTGAACACGAATTCTGATTATGAATGTGAATATGAACAAATGGGATAGCAAGTCGAGGCAGTCAGAAGGGAAGATATACGACAAGGAACATCGAGGAACAAGGAATTCTGTATATTGCTTGTGCACATGGACACACGCGGCATGGCAGTGGCTCAGAGGGATCACGGGCAGGGCACGGGAGCAGGAGCGGTGCCACCATTTCTTCGACCATTTCACTGACACAGAGTGAGTCCCACTGCTTCTGCCATGCCAACAAGCAAGGGCTGGGGTGAACATCGGGGAGGTGCGGGGTGGGGTTCGCTGACACTCACTGCCGTGCAGGGGTCAGCCAGGCAACCAGCCCATGATAGAAGAAAGATGGGCCTGCCGCTGGCCAGCAGCGGGTGGCATGAATACACCTGAGTGGAAGAAGAGGGAGAGGGAGGCAGGGTTGCGAGGGAGGGGCTTCGCCCACTCCCCAACATAGCCTCCACGGAGGGCCAGGGGGATGCGGAGATGCACAGAGCACAGCCGCATCAGGGGCGGTCTTCAACACCGCGCCACCTGCGCAGCAGCCAAGAAGCAATATTGAGCTTCTGCGTTTCGCAGGTCTGCTCGCTGCGTGTGGCGGTGTTGACTGTCTGCAGCAGCTGGGCACGGGTCACCACGGAGCCATCCTCGAGCTGCGTCGACTCCTTCGAGTGCAGCAGTTCCGCCAAATTGATGTATGCTGCGAGGTAGCCTGGCTTGAGAGCGATTGCCTTCTTCAGCAGCTGCATACGTGTCATGACCTGGCCGTTGGGGAGCACGACACTCGTGTCCGCCAGTAGGCAGGCGAGGCTGTTGTGTGCACGGTAGTTGGAAGGATCCAGCCGCAGCACCTGCATGAACAAATCTTTCTGCGTCTGTGTCCGCCCATCCTCGAGGGTCACGGAGTGCCCGTGAGGCAGGGCCAGCGCGAGGTTGTAATACGCCTGGCTTGACTGCGGGTTCAGTGCTATTGCCCGCTTGTACAGCTGCTCCTTGGTCATCACGGTCCCATCTTCTAGAGTCGTCGTCCCGTTCGGCGGCAGGAGGCAGGCCAGGCTGTTAAAGGCGCGGCAATCCTGTGGGTTCAAGGCACTGGCCTTCTTGAACAGCTGTGCCTTCGTCAGGACAGTGCCATCCTCCAGCGTTGTGGAGCCGTCGGCAGGAAGCAGGAGGCCAAGGTTGTAGAACGCGCTGTGGTGCGGCTTCAGGGCAAGGGCCCGTTTGTGGAGCTGCTCGCGGGACATCAGATTGCCGTCCTCCATCATCGTGCTGTCAGTACGGCGCAGCAGATACGCAAGGCTGTTGTAGGCACGGTAGTTCTGTGGGCCGTGCATGACGGCACGCTTGAACACCTGGCTCTTCGAGAGCACCTCGCCGTCTTCCATGACAGTGTCTTCTGTGTCCCCCAGGGTCACGCCCAGGTTGTAGAACGCCTGCCCGCACATCGCACCCAAGGCAATCGCACGTTTGTACAGCTGGGCCTTGGTCATCTCTGCGCCGCAGTCGAGAGTCAGGGCCCCATCGATGGGGAGCGTAACCCCCAGGTTGATGAAAGCCGCAGCGTTGGTCGGGTCGAGTGTGATGGCATGCTTGTACAGCTGGACGCGTGTCATCGAGGTGCCGTCAGGCAGCTCAGCCGAGCCCTCTGGCGGGAGGATGTACCCTAGCACGTAGTAGGCACGGCTGTTGTGGGGGTTGAGCCGGAGCGCCTGTTGCAGCAGCTCCGGACGGGTGAGGGTGGAGCCGTCGGGAAGGGTGTGTGTGCCAGACACCAGTGCCTCAGCCGTGTCGACATGCTCGTCGGACAGCGTCTTCTCGCGATCGCTGATGATCCGCACCACCTCCAGGCACTCCCCGGCCTGCAGCTCCAAGGCAGCCAGAGAGGCACTGTCGTCCCCATAGCTCTCCCCGCCAACTGGAAGGAGCGACACACAATCGGGGTCGACAGTGTCACGCAGCAGTTGTGCGCAGACCTTCTCCTTCAAGCTCCAGACGGTTTCGCGCGGGGAAATCTCGAAGACACATTGCAACCCCGTCTCCCGCTGCTGCACAGAAACCTCCATGTGCGCCCTGCCTGCTGAAATGATGGAAGTGGGCTGGATCCTAAAAGGGGCGCAACACCAGTAGGCAAAGCAAGGCCAGGCCTCAGAACCACGCTCTGCACCAAACACACCACTGCAAGAAAGCGCAAGGAATACACGGCGCGGGAGTGGGGACGGGAGGGGGTGGGGGGGTCACGCCTCGTCCTCTCCTCTGCAGTGAAACATCCACCTTTGCTGACGACACTCCGATGCTCAGAGGAACTGGCCGAAAGAAAAAGAACGCGGTACCCACGAACATGAATGCGTGTGCCCACGAATCCTCCCCTTGTGGGAGGGGAAGGGGTCCATCATAATGACCCAGTCACAAGGAAGTCCCTTCGTTACCTCCGACTCGTATATGACGTTGCGAGGCGGGGGTCCAGTTGTTGAACAGCCCCACCCCCAAGCGAATCCCCACACAGCGTTTAGCTGCGTGCATCGCCGAACGTTTTCACTTCAACAGCCGAAATCAGACATATAGCATCTTGGAGGTCGCGGGAAAGATAACAAAGGGAGAACGAGGGAGAGCGCACAGCATGGGATACCCCTCTCGCAAGACTGCTGCCGGCACCTCCCCCCCACCAATGGCACTGCACTGTGGAGCACGACAAGACACTGTTGCGTGCGTGTGTGTGGGCGTGGAGGGAAGCGGGGAATGGCTTTTTGCCCAGGGATGAGAAAGAGTCAGATTTTTTTGTGCCGCACAAAATAATATCGAGAAGGAAATAACAGCAAAAAAAACTCAAAAAAAAGGCTGCCCCCCCCCCCCCAGTATTCGCAGTTCGCGGGAGAGTCCCTCAGAAAACCAAGCAATACCTGGGGTGGGGGTGCGGGGGATGGGTTCTTGCACAGCGTGCAACACCGGGCGGGGAATAGGGGGGGCATCGGGGCACACAAATCACGAGGCGCACACAAGGGGGAAAAAAAGGTGTGGGTGCCCGGGGTGGATGGCGCCCCTTCCTGGTGGAGGAATAACCTAGAACCCAGAACCCCGCACCTGCCCCCCCCCTCCCCCCGTTCCACCCATGCGATGAAGGCCTTTAAACGAAGATGCGTTATTCGAGCCGCCCAAAATAATTCCGCGTGGGGTGCCTGAAGGCCAGGGGTTTGCGTGGCATCCCCTTGTATGCGTGTGTGTGTTTGGGGCCACTTGGTTTCTTTCCTTCTTCATATTTCTTGTGAAACAGCTTCAGCCCCCGAATCATGGGGCTGTGAGCTGCATCCCTTTTCGCTGTTTCGGCGACTTCGACACTCAGAAAGTTCGTTGGGCGTGCGCAATGGGTGGGCGTTCCGCTTTGTGCGCGAAAAGAAGACGGTGTGTGACAGCGGAGTGTCGCAGAGTTCGCTCGGTGCAACTGACACTAAACAAAAAAAGGTTAAACGTGTGTGAGTTGTGTTGAGTTGTAGAATAAACAGAACGAGGAAATGCTTCTGCAGAGGTCTCCCGATACCCTCACCCGCCCTCCTGTTGCCGCGAGTTGCTGGGGGAATAAAAACAAAACAGCAGCAACACACCAGCCTGGAGGCTGGGAGGCAGCGGTGCTTCTCCCACGGTGCCCATCAAACCTTCCGCACACTGCTGAAGATTTGGACCCTGTCAAAGGCGTTCACGTTGGTGGGATTCATGTTTTCAGCACCCGCTCGCGCAGCCGGGGAGCGCCTTCTGCACCTCGCTCTGTGTGTGGGTGGGTGTGTCTCAACCCCGCCTTGTTCGACGTGTGGAAATCGACAGGATCCGAGGGATTTGGTTTGAGCCGCTGCGGCATGGCGTTTCAGCTGGTCTCCTTCGGTACGAAGGGCTCTCGCACATGCATCTCTTGAACAGAGCAACGCCGTTCGACATACCATGTTGAACTGCGAAATCCTGCCAGGCTTGTAGGTGAGGAACTCGGTGGTCCCCGTGCTGTCCGAGATGTACAGAGGAGTGCCGTCCTGCGCCTGGCACAGCTTCAGGGAGCCGCTGCCATACGCCGTGCCTGTGTGGTTGTGCGTGGTGACGTGTGAGTAACCCTCATTGCATACCATCGAGAGTGTAAAGGTTACCACTCTTGCCCGTCTTGTAGCCGGTGCAGGTCTCCTGGTTGAAGCGACGGGCGTTCATGTACTGCCACCAGTAGTCGCCCAGCGTCCGCTCCGTCTGCCTCGAGCAGGTGCACGTGGGGACAGGGGTTGTCGGCACCGTGATGTACTTGTAGGTGAAGGTGCGCCCGGCAGGCTGAACCACGACTGTCATCTGCTGCGGCTGGTCGAGGAACTCCGCATAGCGGTGGCCCGTGGTGTCGACCTGCATCCACCCAGTGTAGTTCAGGCCGGAACGCGACAGAGACACCTCCGCCTCAAAGTCGCCGCTCATCAGCTCGGTGCTGGGCCACGTGTCATCGGCAAGGCACCCCGCGGCAAACACAATCAGTGCACAGACACGCATATTGCGATACGTCGGAGCTGCTCAATCGTGTTCTGCAAGGGGTCATGGTGCAGGCATACACGGCAGAGGGCACCAACAAGACACAACAACAGGGGGGGTCCGGGGCGGGTGGGGCTGCGGTTTCAACTCCCAGCACACGCTGCACTGGCACTCAACACAACTCCCCACCCACCCACCCCCCCTCCAGCACGGCCGCAGCACCTTGCAACAGCTCACTCCAATACACTAGGGACACACAGGATGAGGCATTGGCTCAGAACAGACTGCCAACCCATGCCTGCCCGCCATCAGCAGAACAGCGATCCCATCGTTTTGATCTCCAAATGCGATGCCATTTTCGTCACCATCGCCAAGACAATGCCCCCCATGCAGGCAGCCTTCAGTCTTCAGCTTCGCTTCGATTGATTCGTTGTACAAGGAGAGAGAGAGGGGGGGGGGCGATGAGGTGATTAGTAGCAGGGGATGAGATAGGTCTGGTTTTCCGCTTTTCAAAACCAGGGTTTCCCGGTTCCCGGTTTCAGGGGATAAGATAGGTCTGGTTTTCCGGTTTTCAAAACCAGGGTTTCCCGGTTTCCGGTTTTCTGGAAGAAAAAAAAAGGCCGATCGGATTTTCGCCGGTTTTTGGGGAACCTTTGTGACAGTCAACCAGTGGGACCATTAGCCAAAAAAATATGGAAAGTGACCCCATCGTGATCCGCACGGAGCTCAAACAGTCAAAAGAAAGCAGAGAAGCGGAGAAAAGGAGCCCAGCGGGACCCGGTGGGTGGTGATGTCCTCGTCATGCAGGTCTTCTCTGTTTGAAGTTTCGAGATACTCCGGTAGCTTGATCATTCCGACCGCACCGTACTCCTTCTGGGCGGCTTGCCGAGCGCATGCACTCAATCTCGTTGCGGTGCACACTGCCAAGGACCACCCTGTCATCCACGCAAGCTACGACCTTGTCTCGAGCACGTTTGCCTTGCTGGGGATGACACATGCAAACTCCGATGTTTTCGGGAGTGCATGTCCGCTTTGGAGAGGATCGACGGATTCGGGTTCTGGCGGGACCGCGATTTGTGCAGTGTTGGAGACACCCGCTGGTGTTCGCATGAGCGCACGTTGTGCGCATCGTCTGACTGACTGCCTCAAGGGGGTGGTCATGCAACAAGCTCGACCATGAAGGTAGTTGCCCTTCGTGAGGCGTACCAGCAGAGCAGCACCCTCAGGGGGGTTTGTCCTGATGCGGGAGGTGATGCGAAGCCGCGCTCCGTCAGTACGTGGACGCATTGAAAGCTCAGTTCCGTCCCTTCGGGGAGCTGCGTGGAGCAACACGCCACTGCTGTTCGGCAGAGCCTGGTCCAGCCGTGTTGGGTGTGATTCTGAGAGGGTTTGCGCGGGTCGCGCGCGCCGAAGGCGCGCGCGAAAAATTTCAAAACCAGAAAAACCGGAAAACGGCGCCAGAAAAAAAGTCTATCTTATACCCTGCCGGTTTTCTGGAAAAAAAAAAAAGGTCGGTCTCATTTTTGGCGGTTTTTTTTGTGACTTTGGGACAGTAAAACAGTCAGAAAAAACGCCATAAAAAAATAGAAAGTGACCCCATCGTGATCCGCACAGAGCCCAAATAGTCCAAAGAAGGCAGAGAAGCGGAGAAGAAAAAATGGACCTAGCGGGTGGCCCGGTGGGTGGTGATGCCCTCGTCATGCAGGTCTCTTCTGTTTTGAAGGTGCACACATGGTGGACTCCAGCCACCATGTCTAAGAGGGAGTCTAAGACTGCAGTCTGTACTGGAGACGGGAGTCTATTTTCCAGCTAGTTTACGCTCAGACTCCCGCTAGTTGAGACTCATGGGAGACACGGTGTACTCCAGCGGAGGTAGGGTAACCTCCGCTGGAGTTCACCGTGTCGTCTGCCTCTGTGCAGCGTCACTCGGTGCCATCGAATACATGGCGACAGCCCACCAACTCGAGACAGATCTGCTTGTCTGGAGGGCTGAGACGAGAACACGAACGACTTTCAAGCAGTCTTGAAGGTCGCCAAGCCTATTGGGGGCAACTAACAGATGAGATTTGTTTGTTGCCTGTCGTCACAGCTAGGTGCCCATCTCCTCGAAAACTCTCGTCTAGGCTCTACGTGGCGGAGATCTCGTGGACCCTTTGGCCATGACAAGGTCTGCCGTGCATCCACTCCACCCACAACGCACACCTGTCACGAGTGGTCGCTCCCACGTCCTCCTCCACCCTGAAGGTTGAACCCTCAAGGACCAGTGATCTCCTGCTGGCCGGGCTGCGATACAGTGAAGCCTTCCTACTTACAAGCGAATCCAGACTGTAGGGAACAGATGTTCACTACCGTGGCCTCCGGCGGCTGGGGGGCTCCGCCCCCCAGACCCCCCTGCGTAAAAACATTGCACCAGACCGGTTTTTTGGCCGAGAGTCCAAACTTTCAAAGCAGCTGCTGCGCCTGCCCCACCAAGCAGCCTCAGTACGACAGGACGCGCGCAGGCACTGGGCCCTCTCAGATTCTGGGAGGGTTTGCGCGGGTCGCGCGCGCCGAAGGCGCGCGCGAAAAATTTTCAAAACCAGAAAAACCGGAAAACGGCGCCAGAAAAAAAGTCTATCTTATACCCTGATTAGTAGAGGCGTAAAGAAAAATATCCCCTCCGGGAGTCCCCCCCGTTCACTCAGAATGGAGGAGGAGGAGGAGGTGTGGGGGGTGGGAGCGGTTTTAAAAATAATCACACAACACAGATGGAAAAAAACAGGCAAATACCACACCCGTTCGCCACGAGATAGAGTTTGAAGACAATAGGAATGAGAAAGCGCCCTATCACTTCACAGCTACAACCGCTCTGATGAATTTCCTTTGTTTGTTGCGTTGACGCTTCTACACACAGCTCGGCGTACTCTGTCCGCTTCTGTCACTCTTGCCCCCCTCTTGATTCTCTCGCCTGCTTACAATGAAGTACAGAAAGCGTTGACGCTTCTACACACAAAACCCTGAACTGATCACACCCTGAGCCTGATGAAGGGTGGGGTTAGTGTATAGAGCACGTTTGGTTGCAGCTGTGGTGGGGCGCTTTCCGCTCACACGAGTGTGCTTAAACAACAAAAGTCAAACAAAATAGAACACAAACAGCCGTGCAGGGGGTGGGCGCTTGGCATAAGCCAGGGGGGTCCTGGGAGGGTTTAATCCACACAAAACGCCTTTGAAGGGCAGAGGGTGGTTTAGTCCAGTTTGACCCAAGGCCTGCCAACACTAGGGGGTGGGCTGGGGGGTGCAACAAAGCAACACACTACACAGAGAGGGCCCTGTATGGGGGCGGTGCGATAGACCGGGGAGGTGACACTGTTCAGATGGAGGATGAAGGGGCAGGAGGCATTGGCGTCAACGGCTCGAGCCTGGCATGCACGGTCGGGCATTGTTGGACATGTTTGTTTACTTTTTTTTTGAATTCTTGCATTGTGGGAGGAGCGCAGCCACAGCTCAACAGAGCTGCCAGCTGCACTGTTGTGTGTGTGTGTGTGGTGGTGATCACTTTTCAAGGTGGGTTAACCCTGCACGGGTCCTAGCCCACCGTGTGTGCTTTTTGCTTCTGTTCTGCTTGTTCTTTGGGTTCTTGAAAACGGAAGGCAAATGGTTTCGTTCAAAATATAAAGCACCCCCTCCCCCTCTCTGCTGGGGCCTTTGCGACCCTAACTCGCGATGATTCGGGTGCTGAGCCTGAGTCGAGCGCCAGCAGGGGTCTTTTGCCCACGAATGAAAGCACATGCAGGACGAAGTGAGTCGCCCGGCACGATAGGAGGCAGAACTGACACAGCTTGACACACCCACAATAATGCGGCTGTCGTCGGAACAGTGCAGCCCCCCAGAGCGATGCAGTCACCGGCAGGCGGTTTTGATGGGAGAGTAGCCTTACAAGTATTCCAGAAAAAAGAAGAGGGGGAACTCCAGAAGAAGGAGGGGAGCGCTGATCAGATAAGAGTTCAATTTTCGAGTGGGGGGGGCCGAATTGTCCCGGCAGCATGGCGTATCATGCCCGTTATTTTCCCCCTTTTCTTTCGAAACCTTCCCCTTCACTGGGCACCGTGTTGGAGAGAGCCCGCGTGTCGAGATGATCAAGCAAAGCACGTCATCCTAAGGCAGCTGTCACCCGGGATCTTGATGATAGTTTACATCGTGCCAGGTGTGGCCGTTGCCAGTGCGACCATTTTTTGCGCGTTTTCCGTTGATTTTTTTGATGAGAATTGGCACCGGAGGAACCACCATCCACCCACCCACCCACCCCGACCCTCCCTCGCATGTATTGTGTGTCCATAGCACAGCACCTCTCGAGTATTCACTTGTGATTTCTATTCCCAGACTGGAAGGCATGGGGTGCTAAACAGGGATGGTGTGGGGGTGGCGGGAGGGTGGTGGACACTGTCTTCACGACTGTTTGAAATCCACAAGGGGCGCGGCAAACCGGAAAGCAAAAAAGAAAAACGGGTTGTAAGTATTTCAGAAAAAGAATGGGGGGCGGGGGCGGAAAAGGACAGCTTTGTTCTGCAAACTCGGAAGAATCTTCCCATCGCAGTCTGAAGTCCGGAGTCCACTGTGATGCATGGCTTGCTGGGATGTTTTGAACTCAACTCAAAAATATGTTTTCGCGTGAAACCCTGACTGCCCTCAATCAACCCTGGCCTAAACTTGCCGTGTTGTGAGTCAGGGGGGGCCGGGCTGAGTATGTATACGATACTCGGCCAACCCAACCCCCGACTGCTACAACACGGGTGCACAGATTCCCGGAACCCGTGTCACTAAATGACAGCGGCACCACATGTATCTCGATCTACTGATCATATATCATTGTGCCACCTTCAGCACGAGAACGGTGCCGTTTTTCGGCGACGCTGTATGTCTTGTATCGACAACCACCCAACCAGTGGTGTGCACAACATGGTTGGTCGCTTTATTCAGACACGCGATGAATACACTTTCCAGATCACGGAACGAGAGCAGGCAACTCAGAACGGAAATAAATAGCAAGATCCAATCTCCAGGCGAGTCAAGCCCACACACAAGGGGGGATAGATGGATAGGATGCCGGCTGTTGCTGTCAAGCAGACGAGATCACATGATAATCTTTTTAGTTTAGCGTCGGGCGCACCGAGCAAACCCCATTTGGTGCTGCCTCCACTGTTAGATCACACTCTCTACGATGCGCACTGGCATTCGCTGCGAGGTAGTTTGCATTCTCCATCGGGCACCCCCGTGGAGCAGTGCAACCAACAACCCTAAGGGCAAGACACGCTGCCCGGCTGCTCGGGATCTCTCGGGCTGGCGACACATGCTGGTGCCGACCTCCAGCTTCAGGCCCTCGTTCCTTAGGGAGGGGTGACGCTGTTACACCTCGTCGTGGTAGACTTTGCTCTGGGCCCGACAGGGATTCACCGCATCAGTCAGAGAATGGTGTTTCAACTGGAAGTGCGACACTGCGGCCCCAAAGCACGCGAGTGACCCACCTGCACGAAGCTGCAAAGGCGACAAATTAGTGATCGCGTTCGTTTCTGTTCTGTTGAACTGTTGAATGACGAGTCACATGACTGTGCTTCGACCTCAGTAAGCGGGCACAACGGGATAGGGGAGATAGGGTTCGATTCGTTCAATGTATTTGTGGTATGTATTGGGGCAAGGCGGTAGGGCTGATCAACAACCATGCTGCAGCTGCAGCCATGTTCCAACGCGTCATCCAAGGGAGCTTTGGCGTTTTTTTTGTCTGGTTGCCTCTGAGCACGCAAAGACCGAATCTGCACGAAGTGGCTCCACAGCAGATTCGACCCACAATCATGTCGGGACAAGCACCCTTTGCTGTGGCAAACAGGCAGCAGTGAGAAAGTGTTGCCTGGTTCTGGGAGCCATTTCAGTTTCCTTGATTCTTTTGACTTTTCGTTCTCCTTGAGAGAGCGGGTAAGAGGCGGCGCACTCTCCCCCCTGGCAGCAGAGTGTGGAATGCAGTGAGGCTTAGACACAGACAATAACAGGCGACAGCCGCTAACGGTTTGTGCAGAAGTTATCACATGGGCACATGCGTCACCTGCGAGCTTTGCCACGGGGCCGGCATAGACCTGTCACGCCGTGACTGCACCCAGGTGCTCACCACACCTGCCCTCACGCGCGACAGGTCCACTAGCGCACTCCCTGACTGCGCCGCCAGCGTGATCGCTGAATAGAAGGGCAGCGCCTCGCGCAGCACAAAGGACCCACGGCTCCTCTCCGTCTCGAGAGGGGTGTACATGATGGAGACAACGAGCTCGCTCGCCGACACACCCCCGCCACACCGCACGCAGATGAAGGAGGGTGCCGAGCACGCCTCCAGCTCATACACAGTGAGGAAGCACCTGCTGGGGGAGGTGGTGCGCGTGTCTTGCCGAGGCACCACATACCTTGAGCTCGGCTCAGCCACCTCCTCGCGGTACACATAGCCGTAGCCTTCGGAAGGCTCCAGCAACGCAACAATGATGTCTGCGGCGCTTCCGTCCTGCTTGACCTTGCTGACTCCCACGTAGATGCGTGTGGCCGCCTCGGTGTTGACTTCCACGACAAAGGCAGGCGCAGGGTCCAGCGGGAGCGACAGCCGCACCTCCCCGGAGTTGGCCACGCAGTACGTCACGTTGCCACCGCCGAACCACGTCTGCGCCTCCTCCCATGTCACCATGAAGGTGCCAGAGACATCCCCGTCGACGTTGCACGCCGCGCGCAGCTGCGGTGTCCAGAGAGACGAGTTCCAAGCGTAGTCGCCGCGCCACTCCGTCCCACGGGCCCACGGGTTGCGGATGTGGAGGAAGCGGAGGTTCCCTGCACGGATAGTCTGCAGCACGTAGTACGTGTGGCCTGCAAGCAACCCCGCCTGTTCGTACCGCTCGTCGACGTCGCGCCCAGCCTCGCCATACCGCTTGGCGCGGTGCGGCGTGCGCAGCGTGAGGACAAAGCCACGCGCGTGCCACTCCGCCATGTCTGCGAAGAGGCTAGCACCCTCTGCCGTGTGGCGAGCCTTCCACCGCAGAGGCTCGCACGGGAACCCCGTCAGGTCGGCCAGCATCACGTGCGGCGCCTGCTGGGCAAGCGCCTTGTACCCTCCCAGCTCCTTGGCGTACGCCTTCTCCACATAGCACGGCCACAGGTCTGACATGCGTGTGATGGGGCGAACCCCCGTGGGCAGGAACACGGTGTGCGTGGGGATGGGTGCCAGGGGGAGCAGCGAGTCCACGGCAATGTCGCGCCACCACCCGTCGACCACCAGCTGCACCTTCACACAGCCACCCTTGGCGTGTGCCTCTGTGTGGGACGCAAACAGCTGCTTCACGAAGTCCACATAGGGGCTGTGGGGCGACGGGTACTCTGACAGCACGGCAAGCACGCACAGAAGTGTCGCGTCGCCGGCAGGCCCCCGCTCCAGGTTGTTGGGCAGCGCCAGGGAGCCCAGGCGCGACGCCGGCTCGCAGAGGAACGCATCTGGCCTGCCCCACGCCGCGTCAGCCCCCGTCGCCCCCGCCTTCGGCGGGAACCACAGGTCCACAAAGGGCGTCCCGCGCAACGCGCAGCTGCGTATCACCGCCTCCTCTGGCCTGTCCGACTGCAGCTCCCCCAGCAACCCACCGGTCACCTCGTCGAGCTCCCGCCGCGCCTGCTGCTTCATCGAGGCCGTCTTGGCCGCAGCCACCGAGGGGGGCAGGCTGTTCAGCACCCATGCAGGGCGCTGCACAGCATCCGCCCCACAGCTGTAGAAGGGCTTCGTCTCCCCAGGGAGCACCTCCAGCACGAGGATCTCAGCCGCCTGCCGTGCATCGCCCTCAGGGTACAGGCCTTTGTGGGCAACACGCAGGGCCAGCACCCGGTTGGACACGCCGTTGTAGATATGCACCAGGCGTGACGAGGGGGGCCGCTTTGACACAAACATCAAGATGTTGGCTGCCCCGACCCCCTCCCCCTCCACCAGGGGAGCCGCCTTGGAGCTGGGGATGGCCGCGGGGGGCCGCACCAGGCTGCTGAGCCTGTTGGCGGTGTCCTGTGGGGGGGCGAACCGCCACCGCTGGCTGCCCGGTGCCCCCGACACGGCGGGGTCCTCTGTCGCGGCTGTCGCAGGGGTCGCCACCGAGGAGGGGTGGACCGCGGGCTGCCCTGTCACATGCTGGCCGAGGCGGAAGGCGCTCCTCAGCTGTCGCCGCTTGTCACGCTCCTCAGGGGCCAGGCTGGTGCTGTCGCGGAATGCCTGCGGAACCTGCTCTGTGGGATCGCCGCTCCGCCGGTGGCTTGGGCTCGACGGTGGCTGCGAGGCCCGTGAGGTGCGCCGCTTCCCAGGCTCGATGTCCCACAGGCTCTGTGGGGTGGGAGATTGGTGGGAGGAAATGAATACGTTTGCAGGTTTCATGAGAGAAGCGCCAAAACCAGACAGCTTCCTTTTCCTGCGACTCTGACTAATGATGACGATCTCTCTTTTTTCGTTGAACGCTGCCCACACGACCCTCCTCGGGGCGCACTGAGTGTTAGTGAAACAAACACAATAGGAAAAAGGGCAAATCAGTCGCAGGGTGGGGCGCCGTCTGGTTTCCAATTACACTACGTGTGTGCAACAACAAAAAATAGACGAGATCATGTTGCTGTGGTGTTGATTCCAGACTGTATAGGCAAGGCATACCAACAAGCTCCTCCCGACGTATTCAGTCCCATATCGCTGGAGCCCGGACTCGCGTACATCAGACACGCGGGAGCCGTTGCCTAGCCACGACGGGGGTGTACTGCTGCCCTTTGCAGGTGTTCTTAAGACACGGAGGCCTTCATCCTCGTGGCTGCTGAGGTCTGCTGCATTGCGTGGCATGCGTCACACACAGCACAGGGGGTGGAGGAGGGGGTGGGGGGGGTGAAGACGGCGCGTGGCAGTATTGGGCACTGCGGCGTGCACCAAAAAATATCAATAGACAGGTGTTGCAAACTCTCTTACCCTCGTGACTCGTCACACTCCATGTGCATCCGTGCCCCGGGATTCAGAAGAAGGGGACAAGAGGTGGGGGGAGAGAACTCGGAGGGAGGAGGACTGAGGTGCACAAAAACAACAACAAAAAAAAGTCTACCCGCCAGTATCGGAGGCGGCGCAAAGGGGGGAAAAAATGAATGGAATCGATTCGGAGAATGCTCACCCCCCTCCCTCCCTCCAACCCAAAAATACCCCCTGAGGAGGAACAGAGAGAGAGAGGGAGATCTAGTGTCGCTCTCGGCTCTGTGTTTGATGCGAAAAGGATTGTTTCGAGGGTGGGTGGGGGTGTGGGGGGGGGGGGTGCTTTAGAGAGAGAGAGGGGGCGGGAGGGCCGTGGGGGGGGGGGGGGGGTCAAAGAATAGCCACCCCGTGTGTCTCACTCCGACCCGAGAAAACGATTGAAAAAATGCCCCCCCACACAGACACACGGTAGTCTTTTATCTTGCTTTGTGTGAAGGCTGCACCGAGCGAACTCCGATGCCTCCGTTCACTGCTCCACACGCCAAGACCCAGTCACAGCGCACAGCACACACGCGAAAACACTTCTTCGAATCAGAAGAGAAGGCAACGAGCTGCCCTGCTCTTGACTGTCAACACACAGCGCACCCACCCCGACAATAGAAATGGCACGACTTCCACCAAGCAGGGCCGTGCGGTCTGCCGGGGGGATGGGAGAATCTAGGGAAAGGGGGGAAAAGGTCTGAGAAAAGGAGGGAGTTGTGGTGGGGTGGGCTGGGGCGGTAGGACCCCCGTTGTGTGTCTCCTGAAGGGTGGGGGTGATGCGGGGTGGTGGGTGGTGGGGCGGGGAGTCTGCGTGGTTCGGCAGTGTTGCTGGAGGGCCACCGGGAGGGCGGGGCGAGGGGGGGGGGGGATGGGGGGGGAGGGGGGGGCGCGCCCAGTCCTGCATGCCTGTGTCCGGAAGAGAAATAAACAGAACACCACCTGCCCCTCCCTCCCCCCTTACCAGCAGGGGAGCGGGGGGGTTCTGATCTGCAGAGTCAGGGCGGGGAGAGGATTGGGGCAGGGCAGGGCAGGGGCCTGTTTTTTTTGGAGATCAGCTG
The DNA here is from genome assembly GCA_963210315.1 of Rhynchopus euleeides. NCBI lineage: Eukaryota > Euglenozoa > Diplonemea > Diplonemida > Diplonemidae > Rhynchopus > Rhynchopus euleeides. Next base: position 2,302,116 of record OY723263.1, on the reverse strand, counting down.
CTCAGGGGGTAGTAGTCGGTGCCAGCCGCATTGCCGGCAGCAGCGTGGTGTCTCGGCAGTGGGGGTGTGTGTGCACAGTCTACCGCCTCAGAAGAACCTCTTGCGCCTGGGTGTCATGAGGGAGGGCGTGTGTGCCGGTGTCGCGCGCCTGTCTGTCGCGGGCCCCTTCGGGGTTGCCGCCCTGCGCCCGCCCACCTCGACGATCTGCGACGGCTTCTTCTTCCCCATCACGTGCGCAACGGCCTGGGAGGTTGTCATGGTGGTGAGGTCCACCTCCTTGTCGTCTGCCTTCTGCTTCTTGCGGGGTGCCTCCTGCTCGATGAGGCGCCCCTCCTCCCCACGCACGCCGAAGAACTTCGGCGCAAGCTCAGCCATCCAGCGCCCGTCGATCACGGTGACCGTGCTCATGTACTCACGGTGGGTGTAGATCAGCTCGTTGTACACAACGTAGTCAGGCATGGTGCCCCCGTTGAACAGGGCACTGCTGGGGTGCACCCAGCAACGCACGCTGGTGAGCATCGTGATGTATTCGTCGACACCGCGCCTCCGGGAGCACTTTGCAAAGAACCCTGCGCAAAGTGCGCGGCGGACGCAGTCCCAGTCGGTGCCACAGGATGATACGTGTTTGTGCTTCTTGCGGACAATCTCGCGCAGCTGAACGCGGACCTCCTCCACGCGCTTCAGGGCCTTGTAGTTCATAAAGTTCTCCGCGCACCATGACTGCGACCTCCCGAAGGATTTGTACAGCTGGAAGGCGTTGAGCATGGTCAGGTGGTCCGACTCTGCGACGATGAACTTCTCGCGCATCTGGTCTGCCACCTCCTGCTGCTGCTTCGGGCGCAGGAAGATGGACGCCTGCGACGAGAGGCACGCCACCACGGTGAGCATCTCCTCGGCACAGTTTTCGTCGGCAGAGCTCGCGATGAGGCACTTCGCCATCGGGGGGTCCACGGGGAAGTCGTTCATGTCGTGCCCCACGTCCGTCAGTTCCCCGTCGTCCCCAAGCGCACCCAGCATCCACAGGTGGTACATCGACTCCGTCATGTTCTCCTGCGGCGGCGGGTCCATGAACTCAAAGTGCAGCAGGTTTTTGACACCCAGAGACTTCAGCAGAAGGATGACACTGCTGAGGGATGTGCGCTGGATCTCAGGCACCGTCATCTCCAACATGTCGTGGTTGAACTGGTACTCGGTGAAGAGACGGTAGCACTTGCCAGGGCCTGTACGCCCAGCACGACCCTTGCGCTGGTTGGCAGCGGCACGCGACTCGGGGAAGACAAGCAGGCTGTCCATGCCAGTGCGCGGGTTGAAGAGCTTCAACTTGCAGAACCCCGTGTCGATGACGAACAGGATGCCGTCCACTGTCAGACTCGTCTCTGCGATGTTGGTGGAGATGATGCACTTCCGCACCCCAGGCGGGGCCTTGTTGAAGATCTTCGCCTGCAGCTCCGAAGGCAGCAGCGAGTAGATGGGCAGCACCATCAGCGTCTGGGAGATGGTGTCGTCCAGCTCGAGAAGCTTCTTCTGGATCCACATGCTGGCAACCTCGATCTCCTCCTGACCTGTCATGAAGATCAGGATGTCACCGGGGTTGCTGCCCGCATGCGTGTGGATCTCGATCGCCTGCTTCACAGCCTCGTTGACGTAGTCCGACACATTTGAGTGCTTGTAGAAGACATCCACGGGGTACATACGGCCTGGGACCTCAAACTTCGGGCAGTTGCAGAAGAATTGACAGAAGCGGTCGGAGTCCATGGTGGCAGACGTGACAATGAGCTTCAAATCACGCCTGCGCCCCACACAAGCCTTGAGGATGCCGAACAGGACGTCGGTGTTCAGTGAGCGCTCGTGTGCCTCGTCCATAATGATGGCAGAGTACTGCGAGAGGTCTGGGTCGCGCATACTCTCGCGCAGCAGCACACCGTCTGTCATGTACTTGATGAGAGTCGAATCGGAGGTGCAATCCTCGAAACGGATGGCGTACCCAACAGCCTCGCCCGTCTCGCACCCCACCTCCTGTGCAACACGCTCTGCCACGGACACGGCAGCAACACGACGCGGCTGTGTGCAACCCACCATGCGCTTCTGGCCCCCCTCGCCCAGCGAGCAGTACCCTTCCTCGTAAAGGTATTGGGCGATCTGGGTAGTCTTCCCCGAACCCGTCTCCCCCACCAGCACCACCATCTCGTTCTCGCGGAGCACCTGCAGCAGCTCGGCACGGCTCTTGTAGATGGGGAGGCCCTTGCGCTGCTCGTCCAGCTGCTGCCGGGCATAGGCCGTCTGGTTGCGCCCCACACGCGACCCTGCGAACGATGCGTTCTTCTTGGCCTCCGCCCGCTCCTCCTCGTGCACCTGCTCGTCTGTCATGTTCTTGCGCTGCATGCGCTGCTGGCGCCGCTCCTCCCTCCGCTGCTCGGCAACGTCCACACCCTTGTTGTCGATCTTCCCGAGCAGCGTGCCCGAGTCGTCGAGGGCGTCACGGTCTGCCTTCTGCCGCTCCTTGAACTGCCGCACAAAGCGCAGCAGGTCAGAGCCCTTCTTGGCATTTTCGTAGAGCTCGCAGTTCGTATCGGCGACAGGAAGCACGAGTTCGGACCGACGCGTGAATTGCACGCCCGCCGCAAGGAACGGCGGGGCTGGCTTCTTCGCCACGAGGCGCACCATGCCAGCCTCCATGTCGTCGTCCATCTGCTCCATATCAGCAGCCTGCATGGCACCCGCCGCATGCATGCGCGACTCCTCCCACCTGTTCGTGTCTTCGTTCCGCTGCTGCGCGCGCAGCGACTTCACACTCACCCGCCCTGCCATGGTGCGCTGCATGTTCTCCTCACGCTCCTTCAGCCTCTCCTTGGTGAACGCCGCATCGAGCGAGGCACCCTCCTTCTCGCCGTCACCCCCTCCGCCAAACTCGTCGCCCCCTTCGTACCACCCACGTGCCTCCTCGACGTTGTTCCAATCGGACTCCTTGTAGCCATGCGGCTTCTGCTTGGCATCACGCTCAGGACTGGGTGTATACTGCCGCACCTGCCGAGGGGTCCGCATGGCTGCTTCGGGCTGCGACTCCCGCTTCCTCTTGAGGAACTCCCCGACCTCATCCGTCAGGCCCCCTGCCCGCCTGGGAGGCGGCTCCATGCCGCCCGGGCGCCTGTACCCTGCGTCCCTGTCGTCCCGCCGCCTGTCCCTGGGGTCAGGGTCGCGCTCCCTCCCAGAACCCCTGCTGTCACGGTCGTGCGGCCGCCTGTCATCATCCCTGTCCTTCTCGTCACGATCCCGCTGCTGCCGGGCACGCGCATCGAGACCGTAACGAGACATTGCCCGAGGGCGATGCCCTCGTGACTACCCTGTGGGGTGGGGAGTGGCGAAGGTGGTGGGTGGGGCGTGGGGTGGTGGGGTGGGCTGGCGTGGCCTGGCAGCGCCATCGTGAAAAATCCGAGTGCGTACTGGGGGTTGGGGGGTGGGAGAGGAGAGGAATGCCCGCGGCGGGGGTCTGTCATTTCTGGCAAAAAGAATATACCCAAGGCACCACAGAAGAAGGGTGTAACAGAACTGACTTGGGGGGCAGGACAAGCTTGCCGCAGAGGGGGGTGGGAAACACATCAGCTGCGCTGCACCGCATCGAGGTGTGTGCAGATATCCCACGTCGACTGGCGTGTCACCTCGTGGTAGTAGTAAGGCCGCCCCTCTGCGTTGTGGCACACACGCCACAGCGCTAGATAGAGCTTCAACGGGTCCTCAGGGAGCTCTGCACAGACAGCACTGTCATGCGACGCAAGCAGCTGCTTCAGAGAGGCCACCACTGCGTGCGCCGTGCCACGCTGAAGCCTGATGGAGGTGGCAAGCTCGGGGAAGTCGAGTGACGACTCGGAAGAGTCGTACCGAATGCCTCCTGTGGGCTGCCGCGGCTCCCCGTTGACCGCATACTGCACGCTGCAGCCGTTTGCACGGCTGCCTGAGACAGACGCAAATACCTCGATGCTGTCGCCATCGTCATCCGCGAAGCGCACCGCCTCACCAACTGCAGCAGATACCGTCAGGTCGCACACAACGCCCTTTGCGGTCCACGCCTGGGCCAGGTGAGGGGATGCGCCTTGGTGCGGCTCCTGCGACAGGAAGTAGCCGCCCCCCTGGGAGAAGTCGTTCGCGTCGTTCGTGACGCGCCACTTCCCAGACGGGGTGGAGTAGAGGAAGTGCGACCGGTTCCCAGTGCCCCAGTGCGGCTGCCCGTTCACCGGGAGCTCCTCCAGGCTGTAGCACCCGCTGCAGTGCGCCCAGCGCTCCGGGCTGTGCACGCAGAGTGTCTGCGGGACGTCGCTGCAGGAAAGCTTTTTGGCGGCAGACACCGCGCTGCCACACAGCCCAGCAGAGGAGCACACAGCGTTGTCCTTCGAGAGCCACACGCGGGCGAGGTTGGCCGCAAGGCTGGGCGAGGTGGTGCCAGAAATGATGGAATCAACGACAGACGTCAGCTGCGCGACACCCGTGTCGCGGGTGGCAGAGGCAGAACGCTCCAGCCGCCCTGCAGCATCCAGGACATACTGCGCTGCCTCGGCTGCGGTGGTGGGGCACGGCCCCAGGTCGTCATCTGACTCGCTGTCGAGGTCGACAACGTCACCTGTGTCTGTGTCGCTGTCGCTGTCGGTGTCGGCATCGCTCGTGTCAACGCCACCACCTCTCTGCGCCACAGCGGATCGCATGGCCTGCAGCTCGGCCTGTCGGGAGGGACGCGGCACCACGTCAGCGGCACACACAGCGTCAGCAGGCCTGGCGGCCTCAGCAGGGCCTTGCGGCGCTGTCTTGAGCGGCGCACCGGGCTGCCCGCTCTCTGCCACGCGTGGCTGCAACGCCTGCACTGCAGGCATGGCACTGCGGCAACCTGCAGGTGGTGAGGGTTGAGGTGGTGGTGAGGCTGTGGCGGCATCCGGCAAACAGGGGCACAGGTCAGCCCGCAGGCAGGGCGGTGGGGTGGGGTGGGGGGGCAGTGGAACCCGGGAACATCTCCTCCGCATCCGCCTTCAGCCTGACCACGATCCCGCCTTCCGGAACTCCGACGACACAGCTGTCACAGCTTTCGGCATGACGAACAGTGGCATCCATGTTACTCTGCTCTCTTGCCTTCCCACTGTCACCCAGCTGACAGGCGATTCGCTCGAGCGCAGTCTACTAGAAGGAGGGAGCGTCTTGAGGGAGGAGCGGGGTGTGGGGCGGTCTGCACATTTGCCTTCTTCTTATCTCAGATGCACCACACAGCTGCATCCAAACAGGGCAGGGGTCAGAGTGTGCTGTGCTGGGGTGGCTCTGTTGTGCCGGAGGATAGAAAAGGGAAAAAGAGGTGAGGTAAACATTCTGAGATCTCAGAGAGTGGTTGTACTTGTTGATCGCTTCCACTGTCTCGATCACACTGCCTACTAAGTTTTGGACGCCGACAGGAGAGCCTGTTGCAGTCAACAACAGACATGCACGCAAACGAGGAGATTTAGAATGCTCCCACTGGGGGTCTTCGCTGGTCGTTATCCTTGGTCAATCTTCGTCAGTTTCCAGCCAATTCGACAGGAAATGCACCAAAATGCACTGACGACCAGGGCACAGACGTCCAGGGTGGTTGCGGAAGAGGGAGGGGGGGGAGGGGGGACACTGCTTCCACAGTGCGATCCAACACAACAACCCGTAGGTTAGCTTTTGCGGGAGCCGTATTGGTGGTCCACGGCGCCAAGGGGGACCTTTCCGATCTTTTTGGGCAGGGCAGGCATGCATGGGAGTACAGCCCTTTTGGACCCAAAAAGGGGTCGGGATTACACTGTTTCTCCACGGGCTTTTTAGGTAGAGAGAACTGGCGCGCAAGCCCCTTCGCGGGCAATAACCCCCATCCCCACCGCACAAGCAGTGTGAGTGTGGTGGGTGTTGGACGCCCTGATGTGTGACGAGTATGAGGCACGTTTGGTTGCGCTGCAAACCCGCAAACCCGTCGCTCCCCGCACACACGAGTGTGCCTCACACAACAAGTCGGGGGGAAACCCGAACGGTCCGATGTCTGCCCCTCCCGGAGCAGTCCTCCTGCCACGGCCGCCGGCCCGCGTATTGTAGCCAGGCACACACACGTTCAATTCTTTGTTTCGATGATTGTTGCACCGAGCGAACTCTGATGCTACCTCCACGTCACGCACGCACAAGACTGCTACAAGTCGCAGTCGGGCGGGTAAACCGCCAGGAATCGAGGATTCCTGAGAATGGAGTCGTGAAGCTGCGCAAAGGCAGCCCATTCCTCCAGAAGAAGCCAGACAATGATATCGACCAACTGAATCGTGTAGATAAACTCCGTGGTTGAACGCGCCCTCATAATGGCGACATAATATCATGAAATGTAGCGCACTCACACGCTGGGGTCTTCGGCACGAGTGGGTGCAGTGCATTTCACGAGCGAGCGAGTGAAACACATCCCCGAGTGTCCCCAAGACCCCAGCGGTGGTCCTCGTCAGGCTACACCTTTCTGGGGTTTCTGGGGTCCGTTCGGAGTCCCTCCCAGACTCGGCAAAAGTGCCACAGTTTTCCAGACACCCCCCCTCTCGCCGTTGCCCCCTGGGGTCGGGCAGACGGGTGCCTCAACATGACAGGCGGCACGCGGCCGCACCTCGAGCAGCTCATCGCGGTGGCCGCGGATGAGGTCGACTGGCACACGCCAAAGGTGCCAGGGTGTGGAAGGGCATCAGGTACTCCCAGGCAACCTGATGCCCATCAGGTACTGTCTGACATTCAGACAAAGAGGAAAATTGCTGTTACGAACGTAGGTCGGTACTATTGTCTGGCTTCTGAGAAACACTTCGCGTGCAGCAGAATATATACACTTTCGACACATATCCTTTCCGTTTGCCTCATTCACCCGCTCCAGGGAAACATGAAGAGAGAAGAAACCATGGTGTTTGTTAATCGCTCCCACCAAGAACAAGAGAGAGGGAAGCGTTCATCTTCATCGTATGTAACGTGGAAATCATTTCCACCAACACATATGCAGGGACTGTGGTGGTTGCAATGTCACTCAACACGAGGGAATGGGAGGCCTTCGCTCTGTGTCACCATGTGCCAAACTGTTGCAGCCAGTGCTGTGAGGCGGTTCACCCTTCCTCACTTCTCTGCATTCCTGAGCGAAGGCCCCCGAAAGAAAGTCTGAAATTCAGCGTCTGCAAATCAGCCAAGGGAAAGAAACAGCGGGTATTCGTCGATCGCGAGAACACCCGAAAAAAGAAAACACAGAGCGGCCTCACTGGATAACGACGTGTGCTGCGCAGAAGACGAAGAGGTGAGCGACCCGTGGTGGCCAGAGCAGTGCAAGCCTTTCGAGAAATGGAACCCTGTTAACATAATCCACTCAACACGGGTCAGAATGGGTCGGGAGTGGTTGTGGTGAAACGCGCACACCACGACCTGTGATGAGGTGAGTGATGTGACTCTGAAATGACGGCCACTGCGCGTGCGGTATCCCCAAAGCCGGACCTGATTTCTCTGGATTCCATCCTTCCGTGCCTGAACAAAAGGATGAAAAATATGTCGCTGTTCTTCCAGTACGCTTGCACCCACCCCCACCTCTCCCAAGAAGACTTGCCCAGAAGAAAGCTGCACTCCAAGACCGAACACCCCCTCCCCCCTCCCCCCTCCCCCAGACCCCACCCCCTCCCACTCTTGTGTCACAAGCGGTCAGCCCAGGCACTCTGCGGCCAGCCTCTCGTGCCCAGGCGTATCTTGTACTCCGGGGGGACGCCGGCGTTGCGTGATTTGAAGACACAGCCCTCGCCAACGAAGTGCTCGACCATGGCTGCGAGACCCCTCCCGCCCATAGAATGCAGGTGCCAAAGGTTCCCGACAACAATCAAGTTGTGCCGCGCACGTGTCAGCGCCACGTTCAGCCTCTGGAACTCCTTGAAGAACCCGACGCTGTACCCTTGGCTGCGCACGCACGACAGCACCACCACGTCGTGCTCCCCACCTTGGAAGGAGTCCACGGTGTTGACAGTCACCCCATGATGCAAACCCTTGTCCCTCAGAGACTCCTCGAGGCAACGCTTCTGGTCCATATAGGCTGTGATGATGCCGACAGTGGCCTCCTTGTTCCCACTCGAGCGGAGCAGGTGTTTGAGGTGCCATACGACGGACAGGACGACAGATGCCTCCCCGATGTTCCGGAAAGACTTCGAGCCCGGGTAGCCTGGGGATTCCGAGGTGGGGACGGAGATGCCACACACGGGCAGTGCGGCATAGGGCGGCAGGGACGGGTCAGACGGGGGGAAGAGAGGGCGCCTCCGCAGCACACTCACTGCGGTATCCAGTCTGGCGAAGCGGTGATCCTGGTAGAACTGCGCCTTCGGAAAGAACAGGATGCTGGGGTGCATGCGGTACTGTTCCAAGAGGACATGGGAGGTGGCCCCATTCTTCAGCAGACGCTCCATGGAGGACTTGCTCCACCCCTTCTTCTGCACTGGGTCCGTCAGGCAGCAGCGGAGCTGCATGATGTCCCCTGCCAGCACCAGGCGATGCGGCTTGAGAGCAAATGGGATCGCCAAGTCGTGCTCGGGCGCATGCCCTGCCTCGTCCACCACCAGATCCCGCACCTGCATGTGCCGGGCTTCCCCTTCGAATGCCCTGATGACCCGCCCGGAGGAGGCGAGGGTGCAGAAGATGATCTTCGCCCTGGCGATGCAGTGCGAGGAAATGTCCAACCCAACAAGCGACTTCACCTGCTTGAAAATAGACTTCCGCACGAACTGAATGCCCTCCACGCTGAGATCGTCTTTGCTGTATTCGTGGAATGGGGGCAGATTCGTCTCCAGGAAGGGGCACATGGCAAGGATCTTCTCGCGCCACCCGTTGTACCCGCTCATGCACGCCTCCTGCATCGCGACGAAGAAGGGTTCGACCCATGTTTCGGGCCTGGAGTGTTTGCAGAAGAACCCAGACACTTCCTTCGTGTACCACTCCATAACTTGTTGCTGCAGGACACACGGGGAGAACTGTTCCAGCTGCTGCGGGATCCTCTCTGGCACCCCGATCAGCGTGACCTCTGGGGCGCACAGCTCGGTACGACTGCGCTCCACAAACTTCTGCAGAGCCACCTGCACAGCGACGTTTGAAGAAGCGCACAGCATCACCTTCGATTCGGGGCTCGCCTTGTTGAATGCGTGCACCAGCAGTTCCCCGACGGTGCAGGACTTCCCAGTGCCTGGAGGCCCTTCGATGATGACAATGCCCTCCCCCCCTTGCCGGTGGGCCAGGACAGCTTTCCGCTGGCTCTTGTTGAGGTCCTTCGAGATACGCTGCTTCTGTTCTGTGAACAGGTGTTCTGGAAAAACAGCGTCGTCGTCATCGAACATATCGTGCGCCGATTTGAGGAAGGACCCCATAAACGGAGGCTCGGGGGCGAGGAAACACGCATCGATCGCCAGCTGGTGGGGGCGCAGGCACCCCAGCAGGGTCACGCGCCACTGCCCCTTGTAGTCGGGCAGCGTCAGGTCAGCCTTGCTCATATCCTTGTTCATTTGCACCTTCAGATACCGCCGGCCACCCTTGTTCACTTCCCGTGCAACACCGACATAGTGAGCTTCAAGCTTGTTGTATATCAGCGGATACGTCCGGTCTGTGTGCTTGCGCCACACCACCACCGCCTCGAACGACACAGTGTGATCAGCAGGAGGGATATCCCCGTAGAAGCACACGACCTGGTCATCTTCGTTGTTTCTCTGAGCTTCCGACAGGTCGCGAACGTGCATTGTGTTCTTCCTGCACGTCATCTCACGCATGAGGTCGTCATCGCTCGTCGCCTTCTGGTGCTCAGGCAGGATGCTGAGGAGCTCGCAGGCCAGGTTCACCCACTGGACTGCTCCGAAGGCTTTGTAGAATTCCTCCGGGGTGTCGAACTTCCCTGTGTTCCGCCCTGCCTTCTGAGCGTCCCTAATCTCCGGCAGCATCGAGGGGGTGGTGATTTTCTTGAACTCCTGTTTGAATGTGGGAGGCAGGATCAATCGGACCTTAGGTGGGCGGCGGGTCTCCTCTTCGTCCTCCAGGTCCTCCAGCTCCACAACAGCAGGCTGGGCCACAGCGGCCTGCTGCTTCTGAGGCTGGCGGTGGTGCTGGGCGTACTGCCCCCACGCGTTGAGCACGCGCTCCACCGCATCCTTCGCCCCAACCTGATTCATGTCCTTTATCTTCTGCTGCTTCCTTTCCTTCATCAGATTGAAGTCCGTATCCGACACCATCTCCGACACGCCCAGCACATCACGAAGCGGCGCATCTGCTGGCAGGTTTTCGATTCGTCTCGCCTCTGCAGGCAAATCGTCTGGCCTGGCCATGGTGCAATTGAGTGCAAACCTGTGTCCTGCAGGTGGGAGTGTGTGGTGATCCTACGTAGAGTGGGGTAGAGTGCCCACAGTGCGACACAGCCCACCGTGAGTGTTGATGTTCTGGCAGTGGAGGCCACATGGGGGGGAAGAGGTGGTGGGCTTCGTGACTGGGTGGGACAAGAAAAACTTGCCACAGAAGGGGAAGGAAGTGCGCCGATGCGGTGGTGGTGAGGCTGTGGCCATCCGGTAAACCAAAGGTCAGCCCGCAGGCAGGGCGGTGGGGTGGGGTAGCGGGGTCGGGGATACTATGGACTGACATGCCCAACCCGGAGTGCAGAGTACCCAGGGTTACGGCAGGTTGCGAGCACCACCACCACCACCACACACAGTTTACGTTTCGACAATATATGGCTGTTTCCTCGCAATGACTCGGAGAAAATCGCCAAAAATACACTCGTCACTCACCCGGCGCGGCGACGACCCCCCAGAGGTTGTGAATGAGCACAACCGGACACGGACCCACCCCCCACCCCGAATACTCATGCAACCGCCCCGCCCCCGCCCGGAATCTAGGATTCCTGAGAATGGCAGCCCATTTTTTCCAAGAAAAAGTACCCTCCACCGACAGGCCCCCCGCTCTGCTGACACCGATGCGGGGTCAGCGCAAGAGCAAGCGACACACAGAAAGACACACACAAAAAGCGAAAGGCCCGAAGAGGGAATCGCACACCTGCAAGAGAACAGGTGGTGTCCGCCGAAGTGCCACCTCATGCATGTGCCTGACCCTCCTGGCCGTGAGGCGACAGAATACAACGCGACGAATATATATACCGAGAGCAGCCTGCGGTTGTTAGAGCGCAGACTACACTCCTTGTGTACACCACTCCGTCTGACAAAGCGGTGGGTGTCGCAATATTGAGCAAATAGACACGTTCCCAGTTGACAACGCCTAACGATCAAACATTTTGTTTTGTTTTGGGGGTAGTCACCTTCGTGATGTTGGGCACCACTGACCCTCGCTGGCCGGATCGATTGGGATTGGCACTCTCTCCGACAAAATACAACATGGACCAGGAGAACTGCCGGCACCGGTCCGACCACCGAACTGGGACTACCCACGCAGACGACCAGTCGGTGCGAGGGAGAGGCTGTGGTGGTCAGAGCAGACGGGGAAAAAAACCCTCAAATCAGTTTGCCCCCCACCCCCTCTCCGCCCGTCCCTCCCTCCCCCTGTGTCAGTAGCGGTAGTCGTCAAAAGCACCATGGCCCACAATCGGCGCTTCCTCTTCGTATGGCGCCTCGTCCCCCCTCAGGCGCACCCGAAACTCCGGGGGGATGCCGGCCTGACGTGACTCGTAGACGCAGTCCTCATCCATAAGGTGGTTCACCATCCCTTGGAGATTGCCCCCGCCGAGATCATGCAGGTGCCGAAAGTTCCCGACAACAATCAAGTTGTGCCGCGCACGTGTCAGCGCCACGTTCAGCCTCTGGAACTTCTTGAAGAACCCGACGCTGTACCCTTGGCTGCGCACGCACGACAGCACCACCACGTCGTGCTCCCCACCTTGGAAGGAGTCCACGGTGTTGACAGTGACCCCACGATGTAGCTTCTTGTCCCTCAGGCGATCGTAGAGATAGCACTTCTGGTCCATATAGGCTGTGATGATGCCGACAGTGGCCTCCTTGTTCCCACTCGAGCGGAGCAGGTGTTTGAGGTGACTTACGACGGACAGGACGACAGATGCCTCCCCGATGTTCCGGAAAGACTTCGAGCCACGGTAGCCAGGCGACTCCTGGGTGGAGACGGAGATGCCACACACGGGCAGTGCGGCATAGGGCGGCAGGGACGGGTCAGACGGGAAGAGAGGGCGTCTCTGGAGCACACTCACTGCGGTATCCAGTCTGGCGAAGCGGTGATCCTGGTAGAACTGCGCCTTCGGAAAGGACAGGATGCTGGGGTGCATGCGGTACTGTTCCAAGAGGACATGGGAGGTGGCCCCATTCTTCAGCAGACGCTCCATGGAGGACTTGCTCCACCCCTTCTTCTGCACTGGGTCCGTCAGGCAGCAGCGGAGCTGCATGATGTCCCCTGCCAGCACCAGGCGATGCGGCTTGAGAGCAAATGGGATCGCCAAGTCGTGCTCGGGCGCATGCCCCGCCTCGTCCACCACCAGATCCCGCACCTGCATGTGCCGGGCTTCCCCTTCGAATGCCCTGATGACCCGCCCGGAGGAGGCGAGGGTGCAGAAGATGATCTTCGCCCTGGTGATGCAGTGCGAGGAAATGTCCAACCCAACAAGCAACTTTACCTGCTTGAAAATGGACTTCCGCACGAACTGAATGCCCTCCACGCTGAGATCGTCTTTGCTGTATTCGTGGAACGGGGGCAGATCCGTCTCCAAGAAGGGGCACATGGCAAGGATCTTCTCGCGCCACCTGTTGTACCCGCTCATGCACGCCTCCTGCATCGCGACGAAGAAGCGTTCGACCCGTGTTTCGGGTATGGAGTGTTTGCAGAAGAACCCAGACACTTCCTTCGTGTACCATTCCATAACTTGTTGCCGCAGGACACACGGGGAGAACTGCACCAGCTGCTGCGGGATCTTCTCTGGCACCCCGATCAGCGTGACCTCTGGAGCGCACAGCTCGGTACGACTGCGCTCCACAAACTTCTGCAGAGCCACCTGCACAGCGACGTTTGAAGAAGCGCACAGCATCACCTTCGATTCGGGGCTCGCCTTGTTGAATGCGTGCACCAGCAGTTCCCCGACGGTGCAGGACTTCCCAGTGCCTGGAGGCCCTTCGATGATGACAATGCCCTCTCCCCCTTGCCGGTGGGCCAGGACAGCTTTCCGCTGGCTCCTGTTCAGGTCCTTCGAGATACGCTGCTTCTGTTCTGTGAACAGGTGTTCTGGAAAAATATCGTCGTCATCATCAAAATCGAACATATCGTGCGCCGGGTTGAGGAAAGATCCCATAAACGGAGGCTCGGGGGCGAGGTAACACGCATCGATCGCCAGCTGGTGGGGGCGCAGACACCCCAGCAGGGTCACCCGCCACTGCCCCTTGTAGTCGGGCAGGGTCAGGTCCGCCTTGCTCATATCCTTGTTCATCCGGACAATCAAATGCCGCTGATTCCGTTTGGTGATTTCCCGTGCAACACCGACATAATGAGTTTCCAACGAGTTGGTGATCTGTGGAAACCTCTGTGACGGGTGCTCGCGCCACACCACCACCGCCTCGAGCGACACGGCGTGGTCAGTGTGAGGGATATCCCCAAAGAAGTGCACGACCTGTGGGTCGTCCTCGTTCTTTCTCTTCCCTTCCCTTATCTCTTCGGCAAACACTGTCTTCGTCCTGCACATCACCTCGCGCATGGCTTCTTCATCGCTCCTCGCTTGACGGTGCTGGGGGAGGATACTGAGCAGCTGGTTGAACAGATCAACCCATAGAATCTCGGTGAATGCTTTGAAATATGCCTCCGAGCTGTTGAACCACCCCGGGTTCTCCCTCGGAACGAGCCTCTTCTGCAGGAACATATGGGGGGTAGTGTATTTGCCGAACTCCGGCCAAAATGCAGAAGGCAGAAGATGCCGAGCCTTCGGTGGGCGGCGGGGCTCCTCTTCGTCCTCCAGGTCCTCCAGCTCCACAACAACAGGCTGGGCCACAGCGGCCTGCTTCTTCGGAGGCTGGTGGTGTTGGGCGTACTGCCTCCACGCGTTGAGCACGCGCTCCCTCACAGCCTCCAATTCCGCACCTCTCCCCCCGCAGTTCAAATCCTTCACAACCTGCTCTTTCTTCGCCTTGAACAGTTCCACATCCGTCTCCGACACAATGTCGGACACGCCCAGCATGTCACGGAGAGATGCATCTGCTGGCAGGCTTGCGATTCGTATCGCCTCCGCAGGCAAATTGTCTGGCCTGACCATGGTGCAAACCCGTGACCTGCAGGTGGAGATGTGGGTGTGTGGTGTGTCCATGTGGGGTGGGGTAGAGTGTCCCACAACAAAGGAGGAGGAGGAGGTGGTGGTGGAGCGCGCTGTCGGGGAAGAGGAAGAGGGCTGGCGGGAGGGTGGGCTGCCCTGACTTTCCAGCGTGTGGCACACTTCAGCCTGTTCCTTGCCTGTGCGCATCTGTGTTGTGTATGACTGTTCATACGTGCGCTGACATTTAACAACCACCTAAGTGATCAACAGGTTTTGGCAAAAAAACAGAATGACGATGCCGGGGCCCTGTGAAGTGAAGTGATGTGACATCAAGATGCTAATACTGAAGATTCAGTCGTACGATTTCCTGTGTTACTTCGCGACTTCTCAACGCTCTGTCGCTTGGAACAAAAGAGGGTAAAATCAACTTGTTTTGGGAGAGTGAAAGCCAGAGAAGAGAGTCAACATGCTGCTGCCTTCGAACCCAGAACACGCCACAGCCTGTTCGGCGGTGTCTTGTGCCCCGCAACGCAACGCAAGGACATGCATGTGTGAGGAGGTTCTTCCGCTGGCTGCCTGCACACCAAAACTATCAACGAAAAACGCTGATCCGCAACGCAGCCGCAACCACGCGAGAGCAGGAAGGAAAAAAATCAAATAGGGATTCGGGAACCCGGCCAGGCAGATAAAAGGTACCATGGAACGACGAAATTTTCATCGGCCATGCGCCACACTCATTGCCAGACAGCCATGAGTGGGCTGGGGTGTTAGCACCTCCAGCCCTTCCCAGGCGCGATGCAAGGTCGAAGGGTGACATGCCTTTGCTGTTGTCCGGAGGCGACGCCCACGTCCCCCACACACCCAAAGATAGCGAGTTTGGGCCGTTGTTTGTGCCAAAGCGGAGGCAAAGAAGAATAAGGTACGATCGATTCGACTTGCACTCGCAGGTCATGCGAGTGACACATACAGGGAACGCTTTAGCCGCCAGCCCCCCCACGCCCACGTCCACGCACGGACATAGATAAGGTACGGGGGGGAGAGGGTTTAGGCCTCCGTGCACCACACACTGTCAGCAGCGACGCAGGTGCTGTGCGGGACGGCACACATCCCGAGCAGGCGCTGCACGAAGCTGCACTCCCGCTGCCCAGCAGGGCACTTCCAGCACACGGGCTCAGCGGTCTCAGCCCCCACAGGGCGGTAGATCTGGTTCACCACAATCGTCGTCTCCTCCACGCCCCCGATAAGGGCGGGGAATGTCTTGTACGTCCCCGCCACAACAACCACCTGCTTGGTGTAGAACAGCGTCTGTGCCCACTCCACCATCGCAGGATCCAGCGTCTTGTCGAAGCTGACGCCAGAAAGGCTGCCCCGCTCGTTGCTGTTAAGGATGTACTGCGCCACGTTACGGCACGGGGACTTCGGGCAGTTCAGCCCCTTCAACTGCAGCCCCACGAAGGACCCCGTCCCTGCGGCCGTGCTTGCCTGGTCGTGGTCCGTCTCCAGGGTGAACTGCCCCAGCACACCCCAGTTGTCCCACTTCCGCGCCGACAGCACACCCTTGAGCAGGCGTGGCGTGAGGTCCATGCTGAAGGTCGCCTTCGATGCAATCTCGGCAACGTAGCAACGCTCCGTCTGAGTCCCGCCTGCGCACGTCGTCGTCTTGCTGTTCACCAGGCTGACCCAGTATCCGCCGCAGAGAGGGGCTGCACACTTGCGCGTGTCCCGCTCAACCTGGAAGTAGCCCTCCTGCTCCGGGACCTGGCACTGCCCAGGCGCGTCGAACAGCCCCGGCTTCTGGTAGCACACCAGCCCCCGTGCACACTTGCGCGCAAGGCACGGGTCCGGCAGAGGGCCGCCACCGCACGACTCACCCACCTGCGAGATGGTGCCGCACGGGGGTGCAGGGGTTGCAGCTGCCACAGGGCGGTAGATCTGGTTCACAACAATCCCAGTCCCCTTGCCGTCGAGCCCGGTGGTGGTCTCGAACGTCCCAGCAACAACAACGACCACCCCCTCGGCGATCGTCGTGCGTGCCCACTCCACCATCGCGGCATCCAGCGTCGCGTCGAACCTGACGCTGTCAAGGCTGTCCGACTCGTTCAGGTTCAGGACAGACAGCGCCACGTTGGGACACGGGGACCTGATGCACCGCAGCCCAGTATCGCGCACACCGACGAACAACCCCGTCCCTGCGGCCGTGCTTGCCTGGTCGTGGTCTGTCTCTAGGGTGAACTGCCCCAGCACACCCCAGTTGTCCCACTTCCGCGTCGACAGCACACCCTTGAGCAGGCGTGGCGTGTAGTCCATGCTGAAGGTCGCCTTCGATGCAATCTCGGCAACGTAGCAACGCTCCTTCTGAGTCCCGTCTGCGCACGTCGTCGTCTTGCTGTTCACCAGGCTGACCCAGTATCCGCCGCAGAGCGGGGCTGCACACTTGCGCGTGTCCCGCTCAACCTGGAAGTAGCCCTGTGCGTCGAACGCAGGGTCACCCCCGCTGATGATGTTGCCGTTGGCCACCCCGCACAGCAACACTGCGGCAGCCGCCACCTTCATTGTCACACCCATCCTCTCTTGTAAACAGACCTGCATACGGGTGTGGGTGCATGTGTGGAACCGGCGCCGCGACCTGCAAACACCGCTTCTTTCCACAAAAAAAGACCACCTCGGCTGAAGTAGTCTGGCTCTGTGTGGAGTGCTGCCCGGAGATGGGCACGACTTTGCCTCTAGCTGAAGGGTGGGCAAAATGAAGCTAAATGCGGAACGCTATCGGCTCGGGGGGATGATGCTGCATCTAACGGGCCCTTCCTCACATGGTTTGCAGGCAATCTGACGCCATCAGCCAGAGGAGGGAGGGGTGCACCTGCTGTCGGGCTTGTCAGTACCACTGCGCCCACCTGACCCCCTGTGCTCAATACGTGTGCTACTACAGCAGCTAGGGAATCCGATGCCTGCCCCGCCCCCGCCCCCTCCATTTGCGAAGGCTTGGGACGGCGCCACAATACGCCTCTGCCCTCTTCTATTCATTTTTTGAGCGACACACTTTGCAGATGGCTTTTGGCGCGCGCCCGTCGTCCGAAAGCGTCTGATGCTGAGCTTCACAAATTGCATCAGGCTGTTCTGACCCGGGGTTTCGTTCCTTGAATGTGCCTCTGAACATGTTCTCCATGCAATCCGAACCCGAAGGAAGGCGTACAGAAGACTCTGTTGCAGTGCATTCGCATCAAGAGGTGGTGATCACACTGCGTGCTACTGGGCACCACAATCACTGCCCACACATCCACACCCCCCCCCCCTCGCCAAGCACACTAACACAGGTTAACATTTTGCCGAGTGAGAGCTGCACCGAGCAAGGCTCTGATGCTGCCTCCACAGCCACACACTGGTGCTCGTGTTGTGGACTGGTGTGATGCGATCCATGCCCACCTACACACACGGGCGGGGACTTACTAAGTTACTCATTCAAAAATCCGCACTCCTTCCTTGCTTGCATACAGCGAACCTTTTCCTGAGCGACCCCTCCACACACCCAGAAGCTTGGGCAACGCTGTCCCCCTCCCCCTATCCCCGCCCGCCCACCCGCCCCACCCCACCCCCACACTGTCTGTTGTAGAAAAGGAAACAAAAACAAAAGACGGGCTGCTTTCCGCACGGGTGTGGATACACAGTTCACGGAAGCACACCACGGTCGGTCAGTAGGTGGCACGGGGGAGCGGCTGGTAACTCGGGTCGAGTATCAGACGCCACGCACATGAGTCGCTTGATTCGTAATGCAGGGGCTGGGCCACCCCTGTTGGGGAGAACGGTGGGATGCGGGCAAAGAATTTGGACAGCAAGTCAGCAGAGTCGCAAGGCTCCACTGCACAGTACGTTGCGAGCCACCGGGCGACAGCGGCAGGGTCGTTGAACGCATGGGCGTGGAGGGGCTGGCTGTGGCGTGCTGTGTAGACCTCGCGCAGGCTGATGACTAGCGACAGCAGCGGCTGAACCGCATCTGCTTGCGTGCCTGCCGCCTCCCCCATGCGCTGCATGGTTGTGGTGGCACGGTCGCCCATGAGATGGGCCAGCAGCCCGACCCCCCTGTCGCTGCTGAACACCATCGCGTAGTGCAGGACGTCGAGCAGCGCCTCTGCGTGCATGCTGACTGACGTGTCGCCTGCAAAGGCGTCGAGGAGCGCAAGCAGCCCGTTGTGCAGCAGGGAGGTTGAGCACAGGAAGGGCGTCAGGTTCCGCAGGCACTGCAGAGTCATGCTGTGGGCTGCAACCGTTGCGTTGCTCCGGAGGACAGCGAGGAGGCTGAGGCACGTCGCATCCAGGCAGGTGTGCTGCTGTGTGGCACCTGGCATCACTGAGGGTGGGAGGGCGGATGCCCACGGCGCAGGTGCGCTGAGGGCCATGCCAAGGGTGGCCTCTCCCGTCAACGCCAGAAGCAGTGACAGGCCTGCCGACACCAGGACCGTGCCGTGCCGCGAGGTGCGCTGTGGCGCAGTCGCACTGCTGTGAGGCGTAGAGTGCTCTGCAGGCTCAAGGCCCTCGCCGATGTAGAAGAGCACGGCACGGATCACCTGCGACGCCCAGTCGTCTGAGGTCAGCATCAAGCGGGCGTCCTGCGAGCCCTCTGCCAACAGGGCCAGGATGAGGAGCAGCTCCGGTGCGAGCGGTGTGGACTTGGGGGGCGGGGTGGTGCCGAAGGCGAGCATGCGCCCCCAGAGTGACAGGCTCGCTGTGTGTTCCGCGTGGTGCCGCTCCACAGGCACCATGAGCCTGGAGACCACACCGTGCAGCACGTACTGCACCTCGCGGGGGGGCAGCTTGCCGAACTGCCGCAGCAGCTCCCAGAAGAAGTCTTTGCGGCACACCTCGCGTGGCGACAGTGCACCTGTATCGCGCACCCGTGTCGGGAACACACGTCGCAGGGCGCTGCCGAGGCACTCGAGCCCGGTGAAGAACCTCGAGTGTTGCAGCAGCAGTAGCAACGTGTGCATGCATGCCTCGAGGTGCACGTCGCGCTCATGGTTCCCGTTGCGCACCCTTGCGGCCCCGAGAGACGGGCCTGCCACACTGTGCGAGGTTGACACGCCTCCTGAGATGGAGTTCAGCAGCGACAGGAACAGCGTGGCTCTATGCGGGAGGTGCTCGTCACACGCCAGGTCGCCCTCCGTCCACAGGCGGTACAACGCAGACTGGCTGGGGCCTGTGTCACGGGCATGCGGACTCGTGGGGCCGTCATCGCCTTGGAACACGCAAGGCGGAACCATTGTCGTCATGCACACACGGAGCACGCGGGTGCGGTTCTCGACAAAGCACATCGGGTCGTCGGAGCGCCACATCACAGCACGCTCGACGCTGCCCACGTCACACCCACCACTGCGTTTCTCAGACACGCTCTGGGAGCACTCCTCGTGCACTGTCACAAACTCCCCTTGGGCTGTATACCGCGCAGCAGCTCGGTGCAGAGGCACGGTCAGCCCGGGGCACTGCAGCAGGTGCAGCAGCGTGCGCAGAAGCACAAAGGCGAGTGTCGTCACCAGGGGCTCCCCCCCGATGCACCTGAAGGTGGAAGTGACGAATGACGGGGTGGGCACACTGCCCCCCAGGTCGCACTCCAGGGTGTCGAGGCTGAGCGCCTGCGACTTGTTCTGCAGGAGCATGTCATCCAGCACGCGCGGGTCCACCCTCGCGCCTGCAACGAACCCCTTCTCGATGATCGCCAGCGCGTTGTCGACAGTGTTCTTGCTCCGGGAGACGACAGCATCCAGCTCCTGACTGAGGGCACGCTGTGAACGCCCCTTCTCCTTGCAGTCTGCAAGGGCAGCGTGCATCTCCCCGACAAACATATGCAGCTGCTCGATGGCAAGCACCTGCACGAGAGCGAAATTTTCCGGCTGGCTCTCGCAGAGCGACACGAAGGCAGGCGTCGTTATCTCGTGCTCTCTGCGCGGCTGCGCAAACAGGCTCCGCCAGAAGTGCTCGTCGGTGTCGAGGGATGTGTACGGCAGCCTCTGCAGCAGCGACAGCACCTTGGCCTGAGGCATCGGCTTCGCCCCACCGCAGGCATCGCTCTTATGCAGCTTGGCTGTGCTGCACGGCGTCACCCTGCGGAAGATATCCTTCGCACTCACACCACCATCAGTGGGCTGGCCCCCTGCACAGCCCACACCCTTCAGGTCAGACCGGCTCCCACGCTTCTTCGGAACACCACGGCTGTGAGGCATCGGCTGCGGCGCGCACAGCGGCACTGCTGTGACGTGGCGGCTGCAACACCGACCGCACGAACCCGACAGGTCACCGCTGGCATGGCAACGCACCGCAGCACATGTGTAGTGAGACCCTGCCGGGGGGGGGGGGGGTGCAGCAAAGAGTGTGAGAGAAAGGCTACAAGGAGGAGAAGAGAAGAAGAAATACACAGAGTCGGCATCCCTCCACTCGTCATGCATGTTGCCAACAGGTCGTTGGATGTTGTTGGGGGTCAAATCAGCCTGAGAGCAAGACGTCAATCAAGCCCAGGGGCTGTGTGGGTTGGGGGGACTGTGTGTGGTCGTGGCGTCCCGTCTTGATGGATATTCGTTGCTGCTGTTGGGCAAACATCCCCTTGCCTTTCTGTGATGATCGCGCGAAGGCTTCTGATCGGAAACAAAAATAGAAAGCACACCATCCCTCCCCAACACACTGGTGGGGTGACGAGAGCCAAAACCTCCTCAGGATGTGACCACCACACACACACCGGGCACAGCGTCCAACACCCAACCCCAAACGGAGGGGGCTTTTTGAGAGACAGATCATCAGCTGAGAGGCTAGGTGTGCAGCAGATGCAACGTCTTCACCCCCTCCTCCCCATTCCCCTCACCACCAGTAGAATAAAGTAACAGAATCGGCCCTCCATCACACTCAGCAGGGAGCGCCTCGAGGACCCGAGATGACACACCCACCGCTGTGGCAACACATGATGTGTGGGCAGAAAAAGGAACGACCACCACACCACGGGGGGGGGCTGATGGTGGGGTAACCATTCGCTGCGTACATTTTGTGCCCACCACGGATGGGGGGGAAGTTTGAAAAGTCAAGTCATGACGAGGCCTTTCGGGTGGCAAGGCGCTGCAGCCCTGGGCTGGAGGCCGTTGTCTTGTTTGAGCCTGATGACAGGGATGCATCCCAGACGCGGAGGGCAAACAGGACAACCCGAGGGCGGGATGGCGTGGCGTGGACCCTCAGCCCAATACCCCACGTTGCGACAGGGGTTGGTGGCTAGCGGCTGTCATGATGAAGGCCTTGCAGGCCCGTGGGGCAGAGAACTCAAGAGACGCCTGGAGGAGGGGGCACCGGCATCACAGGCCGAAGAGCACCTGCAGCTTCTGCCGCATCGCAGGTTTGAACTGTAGGGTTTGGCGTGGTGTGTGGGTGTGCGAGGGGCGATGTGAGATCATCAGATTGATTGACGGGTCTCTCGATATTTTTCCGCCTTTGGGCTTCCAACCGTACAACAATCAGGCAACCTGATCAATCACAAAGTTCGTCGAATCATACCTGCTGGTAGTAGCCGTCCCAACCAGCCCCCATGTGCTGCTTGAAGCCGCTGAGCAGTGTTGCGTACTCCTGCAGCAGGGCAGGGTTGAGGTCATCGGCCTCGTAGGCACAGAGGGCGTCGCACAGGTAGGCGAAGCTGCTGTAGCAGCCGCCAGGGTTCACGCGCACCATCTTCGCCATGCCGTTGAAAGCGTGTTCCCTGTCGCGCTTGTCGGAGATGGAGCGTGCATGGGAGCACCACCCCTTGGCGAAGGACTCGAGGCGCGGTGCAACCACATCGGTGCACATCATGCCCAGACGCCCGAGGCACACTGTGGCGTTCTCCCCGATCTGCGGGTTGCTGTGCTTCTTGTTGACGAGCGGGATCAGGACGTCGGCAACCTGTGGGAGGGGGCGGTGGGTGTGGCGGGTCTGTATTGACTGTAACCGAAGACAAAAGAGACGACGCAAAAGACAGAAGCAAGAGAGAAATGGGGCATACCTGCAGCGGCACGTCCCCTGGGATGTTGCGGAAGTTGGCACCCACCTTCATGATGATCTCGCCCAGTGCGTACAGCACGTTGATGCACAGCATGGGGTGCTCCAGCTGGCAGGACCCGCGGATCAGCGCGAGGTACTGGGAGGTGCCGGGCGCCATGTGCGGCCAGCACCACTTCGACGCGTCCCCCAGCAGGGCAAAGGCAGACTGCCGCACCTTGGTGCTGCTGTCGCTGAGGCATTGGATCACCAGCTGCACCAGCTGAGGCGCTGCACCCCACAGCGGCTCGACGCTGCTTTCGAGCCCGTCAAGCAACCCACTGTGCAGGTCGAGGGCGCTGACGACGTATTCGGCATCCGACCTGTACTCAGTCTGTGCCCGGTAGGCCTGTGCAGCCTGCAGGATGGCGGAGGCACGTTCGAAGCAGCCCTGTGCCCACGGCTGGAAGCTCGGCCCCAGCGCTGTGGCGGCAGCAGCCATGCCCGCCATGACGTGGACCATGCGGGGGTCATTGTTGGCGTACGACTCCCACTTCGCTGCCAGAGGCGTCATCAGCATCGGCACGGTCTCTGGGGTGTCGAGGTTGGACCCTGCCGCCTCGCACATGCCCACCACCACAGAGATCAGCTCCTTCAGGTTGACGGAGTCCACCACGTGCAGCGCACGCCCCACCGCATCCAGGACGCGGCGCATGGATTCGCTGGTCATCACCACGGTTTCCATCACACCCCCGTCGCGCCCCAGCGCGCGGCACGCCGAGCTCACGACCTTCTTGCTCCCATCTGCCAGAAGGCCCACAAGCGTGGCGAAGATGGCCTGGAGGTGCGACTGGTCGGGGTGAGACTCGGCGACTTCGCAGAAGCGCCCCAGGGTCCATGCGCAGATGGAGCGGATGAGGAAGTTGGAGTCGCGTGCAGCAGTCTCGCAGAGCGACCCGACCAGCTGCGGCAGCACGCCGTGAAGTGAAGACCGCAGCCCCTCCGTCATGGTGCCCAGGGCGAGGATGGCGGCCTCACGCGTGGTCCACTCGTTGTCGGGCTGCAGGCGCTTCTGCAGCTCTGGGATGACCACACCGAGGTAGTACTCCGCATGCCCGTTGCCATAGCACAGGCCGAGGGCATCCATCGTCGACGCGCTGCTGCGGCGCAGGTTCCAGTCCCCCTCGTAGCCGTCGTCGTCCTCCTCGTCCTCCTCCTCACCCTCCTCGTCGTCATCGTCATCATCGTCGTCAGGTGTGTCCTGCGTGTCGGTCTTCGTCTTCCGGCCGCCCTGGAAGGCAGGGTTGACATCCTGGTCGCGGTCAGGCTTCGTCACGTCGTCCTCCACCGCCTTGATCATGGACAGCTCCATGTCGCCGTACCGCATGCAGTTGAGCAGAGAGTTGACGAGGCGCGGGAACAGAGAGCGGAACAGCTCAGACAGACACACGTCTTGCACGATCGCTGTCCAGAAGTCGCACGCCTCCAGCGCGAGGGAAGGGTTGCTGGCCTGGTACTTGTCCTGGATCATAATGAGGTACTCGTAGATGTCCTTCAGCCGGGGCTCCAGCTTCTGCGGGTAGGTCTCTGCGACAAACGCAAACGCCCTGCACACAGCGATCTGCGTGTTCGGGGGGTCCATCGCCAGCTGCATCGCACACCGCAGCAGGTCGTCGATGCCCGCCACAACGAAGGGGGGGAAGTCGATCACCAGCTGCTGGATCACAAGCTCGTGACAGCCCGTGCAGAGGTTGACCGCACCCCACATGCAGTTCTCCCGCACCTGGGGGTCTGCGTGCCCCGCACCCTGCAGCAGGGGCGGCAGCAGTGCCCCTGCCAACGCAGCGCCGCCTACAAACAGCAGCTCGATGCGGTCCTCGCAGATGTTGTGCAGCGCCTTCGCCGCACCCTGCGCTGTCATCACATCTGGCGACTTGACTGCCTCCACAAGCAACGACAGGAGCTGTGCCGATTCGGCACCCGCCTCCAGGCAGCTCGTCAGCACAGAGATCGAGTTTGCCACTGCGTTGCGGATGTCCTTTGCAGGGTCGCCGATGCACACCATCAGGTTGCTCTGGATGAACGCAACGTGCGACCGGATCGCCGCGTAGTTCGTGCTGAGACCATTCTTCAGCACAATCGCCCCCCACTGCCGCGTCTCCACCGGAAGCGACTTGTCAGCCATCGCCACCGCAAGGTAGCAGTTGAAGTCGGGCCGCTGGCTGTACTCTATGAACTGCTCCCATACCGCCCGCACCACCTCCGACGACGGGTTGGATGCCTGCTCCAACAGACCCAGCACCTGCTTGTAGTGCTCCTCATTGGGCGTGAACGCCATCGCGCTCTGGGTGACGCCCAGGGGCCTGCAGGCGGGTGAGTGGAGCCGGGAGAGATGGTGGGAGCAACACTAGACACACAGGAGGTCGTCGGAAGCACCACACTCACACATGTAGTGTGCTTTCAGAACAAGGGGAAATCGGTGGGATGGGGGGGGGGGGGGGGGGCGGAGGGGGGACGGGCAGGTCGGGTGCTTGTGTGTTAATTCCATTGCTATTCCGCCCTGCTCTGTGTTTTTTTTGACATCGGCGGGGCCTTCGCCCCGTGTCCAACAAAAGTGTGCGACACCCGTGTTGT
Source organism: Rhynchopus euleeides (assembly GCA_963210315.1). Classification (NCBI taxonomy): domain Eukaryota; phylum Euglenozoa; class Diplonemea; order Diplonemida; family Diplonemidae; genus Rhynchopus; species Rhynchopus euleeides. The sequence continues at coordinate 2,277,257 of OY723263.1, read as the reverse complement.
TCGGGCCCTCACCTTTCTGCACACCTGAGCTAAGCCCCCCCCACACCCCCCTACCCCCCACCCCGTCAGATTTGGTATCGACGACCAAAAGCCTATTGTTGTGCGACCCACTATGAAATCCTGCATCTACCCCCTGACCACACCTGCATCCTGCCCCAAACACGAGCCTGGTTTTAGTTTTACTGCCAACCACCGTCGACGCACAGCCCTGACGCAGGGCGCAGGGCGACCCAGGACAGTGACATGCACAACGTCACCAGAGGGCGGTGTAATGACTCACGGGCAATGCACCTTATTTGTTTGACATCGAGAGACGGCAGTTGCCCTGATGAAGAGGGAGTGACCTGCACAACATTGTCAGAAGGTGTCGTCCTCACGGAGTATGGATGCAGGGCTGCCGGGTTTGCAGGGCTTTTTTGTCTACTACGTTCTGCTTCCCCTCCAGCCAGGCGTCTGCCATCGCTGAACAAAAAAGGGGGGGGAGGGAGTTTGAAAGGCCCGCGCTGTGAGAGGCGCCCATTCAGTCCAACCCCCCGCCGTTTCTTCACCCCCCCCCCCCGTCCCACCTCCCGTTGCGTTCAGCCCCTTCGAGCCCCACAAGTCTAGTGGATAGTGCCTTCGCTCTAAGGCCAAAAGTGTATCAGTGTGACACCCTCTGCAGGCTGTTGCCCACCGTTCAGCGCTTCTGAGCGGAGCCCAGTGGCCCAGGAGACCCCGCCTCCTCACGCACAACAATGAACTGCCAAGGTTGTGGCAGCAGTGGGGGGAAGTGGACCACGCACACCCCACGGCAGACACGCGGTCAGCACCCCCGAGCCTGGGTGCACGAACCTCGGTGAAGGATCTCTGCAGATCGGAAGTGTGATAAGGGTCCTGCCTGGCTGTGGATTATGGCAACCAGAGGGTGTGCATGTGTGCACGCACAAGCAGGTACAGGAGATGGAAAACGGGGGGTGTTATGGGGGGCTGCCGGGTGTGACACGCCAGCAACCCGTCCCTTTCAGCACGGCAGCGTAGCGCACACCACCCAAAAACAGCACCAACAAGAAAGTACACCACAAATACACCCGAATCACCCGAAAGGAACCATGGTGCAGGCAAAAAAAGGGAGGCTACACACTCCGCTGTGTGCGCTGAAGCTTCGGAGCGACTTGTCGACCACCCCGTGTGTTGCCACCAGCAAACTTACTCTCACAGTGAGATGGAGCGAAGAAGATTTGCCGGCGCCTCCAGCTTTTGCTGCGTATTTGTCGGGAAACGGCAAACCAGCTCTGCAACGCCATTTGTGAACGGTGATGGGAAGCGGTGTTGCGATTGCGAGCCTCTCCCGGGCGTTTCTCGCGGAGAAGACAGGCGGCTTAGACTGCTTTTGCACCAGTCACCCCAACCCCCCGCGCCCCACCCAGACACCATCAAGACGCAAAGGCTTGCCCACACACGCTTTCACTCCCACGCGTTACCCCCAAGGGCTGTACGGCGCCACGCACAACTGCTCACCCCACCTCCCGCAAGCAATATGGGGCGGGGGAAGCTGAGTTTTTGTTTGTTCCGTAACAGCAACACCCACCCACCCCCCTCCCCCCTCCCACACCCACTCTGCTCTCTCTGCGCCCCCTTTTGTTGCTTGACAAAGGGGACGGAACCGGCCACAAAAAGCACAGAATGCGCACTGGACGGAGTGCGGGGTGGGGTGGGGCCGGGTGTCTGGGAAATAAAATACTCGCAGTACTGGGAAGAGGGGCGACGGTTGTGGTGAAGGGCGGGGCAGAAAACAAAGGCTCCGGGGGGGGCGGGGGGCGGCAAGGTGGGACAGGGCACACTCGTGATTCGGGAAGGGGGGGGGGGGTGGCGGTGGTGAGGGAATATTGGATACATAGGCCCGAAACGTTCGGAGGGAGAAGAGGAGGGAGGAGGAAGAGAGGCAAGTGGTGGTGGTGGTGTGCATCCACCCTCACACTTACACTTGTTGCCAGGGCCCTGCACTGGGTAACTCGGGGAAATACGCAACGTAACTTCCCCTTCGGTGATTCGGTGAGGGCCTCCTAAGCCTCCATTCCTGACGACGCTCGCCAAAAATCTTCACAATCTTCACAGTGAAGAGATGCCTTCGCTCAGAAATGAAGGATCCAATGTGGGGCGACAAGCCACTCGTTGTGTTGTGCTGTACAACAGGGTTTCGATTGTCGGTTGTTGCGAAGTCTCTGACTTCAGCCACCGCATCACACGGGGGATTGGCCAAACTTCACTGTGGGAGAGCAGAAGCGAAGAAAGGATGAAAAAATCCCCGGACATTCTTTTTTTCCTCTGGCGATGCGTTTGATGACGCTGCTCTCTACACGCACACGGATAACAACAGGAAGGGTGAACCGATCGGATGCGGAACGAAAATGCAGATCCTAAAAAAATACCCCCGACACACTTTTCCACAAAAAAATATGCATTAAACATACCAGCCTGAGTCAGGAGATAAAGAAGGGGAACGAGTGAGGAGGGGAGGGGGGTGGGGTCAGAGAGAAATTAAACATGAAAAGATGGAAACCATGCATCTCATTGGAGAGCAATAGACGGGGGATAATCAGCTACCCTTCCCCCCACACACCCACCCGAGACCCCCCGACGTTTGTCGAAAACCCCGTTCTCCCTGGGGGGGGTGTGCTGCTGAAGTCCCCCCGAGTCATCTTAAGCAAGATGGCATCAAGCATGTCAGTGTATAGGACTTGCAGAACACCCCGTGGGTAGTGTTACCCACTGCCAGCCAAGGGGAAACCAAAGGGATGGGGGGTGGGGGGTGGCTCGAAGTTCGACGCACAACAGTTGTGTTTTGCCAAGACTATTGACGAGCCTTCCCCATTCGGATGAGCCAATGAGCGCAACACAGCCAATGATCGCAACAACGAAAATAGGACAGATTTGTCACCGAAGCAGACGGGTTTCGTGCGCCGGGCGTGCAGGCGTTAAGCCAAAACGCGAGAGCCACGGCCACCAGACATGGGGATGGGTGTCCGGCGGCCGGTGTGGCAAACAAATGGCGAGACCCGTCGATTGTGTTTCCTGGCGGCAACGTATCCGACCAGGCCAACCGTGGGAACCCCTGAACGCGGACAACCAGCACACACCCTCGTGCGCCAGAGGGGCGCTGAACCACGGCACTGCGCGTGGCGGGGATAGGGCTGTTTCATTCGCATCCCATAGGTGCCCCAGCGAAGCGGGGCAATGAAACCGATTTCCTTTTGCATCACGATCCGAGTGCCAGTCCGTGATAGATTGAAATGTCTTCTTGTTGGGGGCTGTGGTGCAAATAAAAACATAAAGAATGATCGCACATCCATCGATTTCTTTTTCACGCGGGCTTTCCCTACTTTGATTCTTGTTTGAAGCGCCGGGGCCAGGTTCAGAGACAGAACTCATCATAGTGATAATCACCGAGCTGAACTTGCGCATTCTTGGAAACGTTCCTTGCGGGAATGCACCAAGAGACCCACCCCCACCACCCCAGGACCCATCCGTCTTCCACACACAAGCCCCTCATCTTCTTCGCCCACCCCTGCTCGCCAGAGACGGATCAGTTGAACATATGTTTGAACACGATCATCATCATGTCTTCTTGTGATGGCCGTTTTTGAATGAGCAGGATGTGAGACATGAGCAAATCGTGTCTCACATTGTGCGTGGGTGGAAACTCTGTTTGGGTTCTTGTTTGTAGTGCAGCTGCACCGTTTGCTAGCTGGGGTGGGGAAAGTGGGTTGGGATATTTTTTGGGTTTCGATACGGCATATAAAAATGACAAAAAAGTCAACACATAAAAGTGTCAAAATCCGAAATATTCAATCAACACAAAAAAAATACCGTAAACAGAATAAATCTGGACCGTAAGAAGTCCTGGACGTAATAATGCTGGACCGTAAAAATTCTGGACCCCGGGGGTCCAAACCGATTGGACCTTTTTTCCGGTCCAGAGTGGTTTGCTGTTTCCCCCCAAGATTACCGGGTTTCTGCTCCCGCGGGAAGCGTTCACAAGCGTGAACGGGACTTCCCCAGCCCCCTTGACTGATCTGGACCCCCACGAGTGGGGGTCTGAACCCCACTATCGGGGGTCGTATGGGCACCAATAATAGGCAGTGCAGACTCCCGATATCGGGGGTCCAGACCCCCAATAGCGGGGGTCGCTCTGACCCCGCCCCAGACCCCAGCGCCAGGGGGTGGGAGTCCACCGTGTGAGAAATCGCCATGTATCGCCAAGTCCCCCAAACTGGTCTGGACCGGACAAATTCTGGACCTCGGGGGGGGTCTGGAGGTGGATTGGACCTTTTTTACGGTTCAGATTTATTCTGTTTACGGTATCAAAAAATAAAACAACGAAAACAAAAATAGAACAGCAATGCAGGGCTGTTCCTAACTGGGGGGCTTGTTCCCCACTTTCAGGATTCTGAACTTTTTTTCTAAGAATTTTTGTAAGGGGAAAAAAAGTTTTTTTCTAAGAATTTTGTTAGGGGAATTTTTTTCTAAGGTTGTTTCGCAGAGGAAAAAACTTTTTCTAAGTTTTCCCCAGTCGACAGGGCGCGCACAAGGATGGAAGGGAAGTCTGTCCCACGTACCGTTCGCCTTGCTGGCCAACTGGAGAGCCAGACGTTCACTACCGTGGCCTCCGGCGGCTGGGGGGCTCCGCCCCCCAGACCCCCCTGTGGCGTACGTCTCGTACTCAAGTCCTTCGAATCCCATCAAGTCGGGGTCCAACCACTCCAGTCGCCTCTGAGGACGCAGCCAACTCGCACAGAATCTGTACGCCCACACGAACAGATGTTCGCTACCGTGGCCTCCGGCGGCTGGGGGGCACCGCCCCCCAGACCCCCAATGTAGCGTGTGCCCGTCCATCTATCTCACTTCCCCGGGTACAGTGCAGCGTAGGAGGTCAGCGCCGCATCCATGAAGCGCTTCTTCGAAGCCTGACTGACATCGGACAGGAGGTCGGGCTTCCCCACCTGGGAGGTACACTTGCCGCGTTCGCGACATGCGTGACACGCGACACGCTCCCTGAAACGTGAGTGTGCCTTGCTAACACGGGCATTTCAACGGTCTGCCGGCGACCGTTCCCCAAACCAGTAAACCAGCAGTTTTGGAAAATCGGAGAGATCACCCTACTGCGCTGAATATGGTGCGCACCATTGCAAAAATCCCCGGGAGCTTTTGGGCTTTCAGACCTGAAGGGGCCAGCAGGTGGGTGGCGTCGGGGGAGTGGCAGCTTTGTAACTGTCCTCCAGCTGCTGGCATGTCCAGCCCTGCGAGAGTGCCAAGGTGTATTGAGTCCCTGCGGAGCACAACCCCCGATGAGAACGAGCGCCAGGTGATCCTCATTCATTTTCAGCTGTAACGCGCATGAGGGGCACTCTCTGCCGCAAGCATCTCTGGGCATCACTCGAGAGCTGTCACATGATGACGCGGAGAGAAATCAGAGAAAAAGTCCCGCCTGACGGGCACGCGCCTGGAAACTGTGGGGGGGCGAGCAAAAAATCCCTTGTAAAAATTCTTAGAAAAAACCTGGTTCCCCGACCCAAAAAACCTGGAAAAAGGGCTCGTTCCCCGCCCAGGCCTGCAGCAATGTCGATACAAATGTGGTTTATGTACAAAAGAGAAGAGAATAGGAGGAAGTAATACGCTGGGGATAGTGAGGTTGCTGGGAAGGGGGGGAAAGCGCTTCGCAGGTGTGCCGCACCACAATGGCACGTGTGGCACGCTGGCAAAGCAGCCTGGCTGGGGTGGGGGAGAAGGGAGTGTGGATCGTCGGCACAGCACACACGCAACGTGCACGCTATATTATTCACTGCCAACTAGAGTAAAGATGCCTTTTTACATTCATTTCCCAAAAGACTGCCTGATTTGATTGACTCACCCCTCCCCCCCCCACTGTTCCCATCTGGGAACGACCCTCTAGGTGGCATCGCACTGCAGACCCCTCGTCAGGTCTACACATGTCTCTCAAAGTGATTTGCAACTGGCGGCGCTGCCCCCCCTTGAAGAAGAGCAGCGACCTGTTCCTTGCCCCGTGATGCCGTTCACCTTTCGCTGATCACATGTTCACCTTCATCACAGCTCCCACAAAGCAGTCGCATCTCACGACAGCTTTCTGTGGCGTGCCTGAGCTCTGAGCAGAGTGATGAGTCCAACGCACCAAACGTACGCTGGGATACCTGTGGTATTTTTAACCAGGCCTGCGTGGTTCATTGCAGGGCAGGCAAAATGATGATTCAGAAACACCTCCATCCTGAGTGCGCCATACGACAAGACAGAAGGACGCAGAGAGCCAACCGGGTGTGCTCTCTTGGCACATTTTTTAGGCTTGTTTCGAGCGCATTGACTCCCCCCCCTCCCCCCGATGGGCAGAGATGGCACGACCCTTGACAATACTTTTGACAACACGCCCCGATCGCAGGAGGTGAAAGGGGGGGGGGGGTGGGGGAGGAGAATCAAAGGGGAGAGGGTGGGGGATGGGGGGGGGATGTATTGAAAGAGACAGCACGCGGCTTTACAAAGGGAGAACGGCTGCTTTTATCTTGCGTTCAGAATAGGCCAACCCAAAAGAAACCTTCCCACCCAACCCGAGTCAATGCAAGTCGTATGGTAATCACGGATGGCTTTTGTTTGGCCTGGCTGGAAACCCATAACAAGTGCCAGCCAAGACATGTACAGTTGATACCCTCCCTTCTCCAGAAAGGGTAGAAACTGAACAAACTTTGGGTGAGAGTTTGAGGTTGTGTTGCTGCCCGGTGACTTCATCATTTTCGATATCGGCACCGGGATGCAAGTATGCCTGGGACTTTGGCCTTTTTGGGCCCAAAAAGGGGTCGGGATTCCACTTTTTCTCCAAGGGTTTTCGGGGGGGGGAAATGGCGCGCAATCCCCCTCACGGGCAAGAAAATCCCCCCATCCCCACCACACAACCAGTGTGAGTGTGGTGTGTGGGTATTGGACGCCCTGTGTGATGAGAGATAGTGGCAACACAACAGCAACATGCCAGGCAAGGGGTGCCAAAAATGGGTTTTCAGGGCGTTATTGTAACGACCCTATCCTATGCCCAGTGGCACAAGCTCAAGGATTTGGTTGCTCGACATAAGGGGGGGTCTGGGGGGCGGAGCCCCCCAGCCGCCGGAGGCCACGGTAGTGAGTATCTGTTCCTTGCGCCGTAGTGGGAGCGCGTGGGAGTTGCGGGCGTACAGATTGTTGGCTGCGTCCTCCTGAGGCTACTGAGAGTGGTCTGGGTCCCATTCGCTGATGTGAACCCAAAGGACTTGGCTACAAGACAGGCACACGCTCCAGCCTAGTGGTACAGGGGGGTCTGGGGGGCGGAGCCCCCCAGCCGCCGGAGGCCACGGTAGTGAACGCCTGGCTCTTGACTGGGGAACAACGCCGGGTTTTGGCTGGAACAACCGAAAAAAGGGCGGGTGTCCGGAGGATTCATCCTCATCCCCCACTAGAATACCACCTGCCCCCGAAAAACTTCACCCAGAAAACCTGTGGGGAAAAAATCCCACCTAAAAAACCCAAGGAGAAAAAAAAATTTCCCTCCCTATAAACAGGCTTGCTCCTAACATGGAATACGGAATACAGTCTCCGAAATTTCCCGATTTTTTTCTAAGGATTTTTAGGAGGTCACCTTAAGACACGGGGGGACATCCGGGGACAAACCGGTAAAATCGGGGAAAATGACCAAAAAAAAGAGTGTGGGGAGTTGGGTCCAGTTTAGCAAAGTGGCTCATTTTTTCAAATTCCAGAATTTTTGGGGACGCTTCCTGTACCCGGCCTCGCGGGTGGGGTGTTAGGGAATCCACCCCGTGGTCACCCACTGCCCCGCGACACGGGGACGGGGTTAGGGGACCGGCACAGCCCAGTACGGCGATGTACGACTTGGTGCTGCTGATAGGGACTCGAAACGAGAGCAGTGCACGGTCAGCAACGCACGGACACAGGTCGTTGGTGCCAGGCACGGTCTACTTTTGAAGCCGTACCCCAGAGACTCGGTCGCTCGACAGCAAGCGAAGGCACCGCCCGGGCGCGCGGGGGGAGGACATGGCAGACGGCCTCAGGAGTGCCGGTCCGGGCGTCCCACTGGACCTCCCTGCGCCAGCCACGCCATCCTCAGGTCTGCACCAGATCAACCTGGAAGTCGCGCAGCTCCAGCACGTGCCACCCACCGCCAGCTCGATGCTGCGAGAAGTGAGCACACCCCTTGTCCACACCCAGGTGCAGGAAGCGTGACACAAAGTTGAGGAGCACACTGCACTGCAACGCTCCACCATCCACCACGACGCGGCATGCGATGGTGGCACCTGTGAGCGGCACACCTCCGCTTCGCCAAGGTGAAGTCGACCGCGAGGAGACTGACGGCGGCACGCTGGGTACCACGGGGTGCCCACGTGTCGACTCCGGTCAGTATGTGGAGCCGCCGCCATTGGTCGTTCGTCTGCAGCAGTAATCCCGCGAAACATCCCGTTGGTGACCGACGGCCACCAACGGGAGGTTTCGCGGTGGCGCTGAAGGGACACATTGCTCCGCGTTGCCACGGCTTCTGCGCCCGACGCCCTCACTCAATGACTCACTGACGGGTGCCCCCCCCAGGCACGCACGTTCGCAACCCTCACGCAGCCCTCTCCAAACCTGGAAGTCAGGGCGTCGAGACGGCTTCGGTACCGACCAAGCAGGAAAGAGATCGACGAGGTGTCGGAGGGAGGAGGCGAGCACAAAAGGGCGTCGGCTACCGCACGCCCCCCACATGGGGGGTCCGGGGGGCGAAGCCCCCCGGAAAAAATTTTGAGCTATTTTGGCCAAGTCCCTGCCCGTATGGGCAGAAAAATGGAAATTCGATGACGCGTTTTAGGCCTCAAAACGGGCTCAAAACTCAGAAATTCCTTTGAAATCGGGCTCAAATATGCAAAATAGGCCCACCCCGGAAAAATTTTTGAAAAGGGTCCCCCTATGGACGGTCACCAGAAAACCGCCAAAAAAGTTTTGACAAGACACAAAAAAACCGGTGCCACCTACCGGTTTTACCGGTCCGCCTGTCCCGCGTGTCCCATGTCCGGTTACCGGTAAAAAAACCGGTTTTGTGACAAAGGCCCAGCGGTAAACTAGCGGTAAAAACGGTAAAAACGGTAAATTCGGTAAATTCGGTATTTTGGGGTGACCTCCTAAGTCAAAAAACGCATTTTTTGGGGAAATGCGCCGAGGACCCTCCAGATCGTTTTCTGGGGTTTTTGGGCGATTTTCGGCCATTTGTCTTGAAAAGGGTCCCCCTATGGACGGTCACCAGAAAACCGCCAAAAAAGTGCCGGCCACAGCCGCCACCAACCCTCTGGTGAAATACTCGAAGGTCGACGGGCGCACCCCCCTGCTGGCCCCCCTGCATGCAGCACACCCCATCCCCCCCTGGGAATGGAACCTGGTGCTGCCACGAGTACACATCCTGGCGACGCTGCCGGGGCTCACCGCCCCAAAGGCCGCCACCCCGAAAGACACCCTCCGGGACCTGGCAGAGCAGACCATCCAGGCCCTCCCGACATGCGCCTGGCATGTGTACACCGACGGGTCAGTCTCCAACTCCACATCGCGGCAACAGCAGGGCGGCGCAGGAGCAGCGGTGTACAGCATGCCGGAGGGCCGCCTCAGGAAAAAGCTCGCCTGGCCGGCAGGACTCCGCTGCATCAGCTACCAGGCGGAGCTGGTGGCCATCAGAGAATCCCTCGCTCACCTATGCACCCTGGTATCCCCAGGCGAAACGATCGCCATCCTCACAGACTCGCAGAGCGCACTGAACGCGCTGCTGAGCGGCCCGCAGCGAGCGAGAGGATCCACCGAATGGGACATCTGGAGGTGGTTGAACGAGCTCGCCCAAACCCACGATGTCACCACCCACCTCCGCTACATCCCGTCACACGTTGGGGTAGCAGGGAACGAACTCGCTGACAAACAGGCGCAAATCGGTGCCTTCCGGCCGCAGATGGAACCGGTTAGCCTCGCGTCGGCTCGTGTCGTCCTCCGCCGACACATCTACAACGACGCAACGGTGCCCCGCACGGACAGCGTGTACGCGTACCGTTCGGGAATCGGGGAGACGCGACTGCAACGCCCCGACCTCCGCATGGAGGGACTCACCCGCTTAGGGGAAACCACCATCCGCCGACTCCGGGCCGACCACCACCGCCTGGTCTACGACCATGACATCCCGGGCACGGCACAACCACCTTGCCAACCCTGCCTGAAGCATGCGCCGGGCCACCCCCCGCCTGGGGTCTCACTGAAGCACCTCTTCTTCGGCTGCCCCGCGACAGCGTCGGCCCGACACCACCTCACAGCCACAAACGTGCACAACCTGCTGTTGCACAACTGCAAGGAGGCGCTGCGCTACCTGGCCGAGGCAGGGGTAACGGAGCACGGCGAGAAGGACTACCTGAACGCGTGAACCAAATAACATCATCAGAGAACAAGGGCTTCGGCCCGACCTCCCAGCACCCCCCCCCCCCATCCCAGCCCCACGTCACTTACCACAGGCCGCCAGGCGCGTCAGCGTCGGCGACCGCCCGCCCCCAGTCTGAGAGGCATCAGCCGAATCTCGGTGGAGGCGGGCACAAAACAAAAGGGAGAGTCGTCACTGTGCATATCAGCACGGTCCCGCCCTCTGTGCCAGACCAACACACCACCAAAGGAAAAGAGGAAGAGGCGACGTAAGGCAATGCCTCCGTGCGGCCAGGAGAACACGAAATAGCGACCCCCTCAACGGGGAATGCTACGAGCACGGCCAAAAATCGTTCAAATCGTTCAAAGTTTTGACAAGACACAAAAAAACCGGTGCCACCTACCGGTTTTACCGGTCCGCCTGTCCCGCGTGTCCCATGTCCGGTTACCGGTAAAAAAACCGGTTTTGTGACAAAGGCCCAGCGGTAAACTAGCGGTAAAAACGGTAAAAACGGTAAATTCGGTATTTTGGGGTGACCTCCTTAGGAGGGGCAATTTATTTTTTTCTAAGGATTTTCCTTAGGAAACTTTTTCCGAGGGGGGATGAGGATGAGTCCTCCAGACACCCGCCCCTCTTCTGTTTCTTCCCGGCAGTCAAAAAACCGGTGTTCTTTCCAGCCAAGACCCAGATGTTCACTACCGTGGCCTCCGGCGGCTGGGGGGCTCTGCCCCCCAGACCCCCCTGTGGCTTGTACCTGTCTTGTCACCAAATCCTTCCGCGTATGCCACTATGGCATGTCAAGAAGGGGTGTCGTTGGAAAAAACGGTCCCGAAACCCATTTTTTGCTTTCATCCGGCAGCTGATGATGGCGGGATCACTGGTCACAGGAGAGATGAGCCGTGGGCGCCGGATACCCCATCTAGCGAGTCGAACCAGTGGGAACTGTCAGGTGGCGCCGACCCGATAGGAAGTCATCAGGCCGCCCAGCGCCTCATGCTGTTGAGGCAACCATCGCATGCATCGGTCGTACGCGCCATCGGGGCTGTCCGAAGCCGCGCCCCAAAGCGCCGAGGGGACCGGAGGAAGGAGGGTGATCCACTGCGGGTGGTGGCATTGGCGGGCACCCACTACGAGAAGGTCGTAGCGTCCGCGGCGCTAGCAGAGCTGAAGAGGTCAGCGAAGCGCACCACCCTGACCGCGCAGAACACGGGTGGCGAGCGACTGGACCTGGGGCTGCCAGTGGTGGTCTCGATCGAGGAGGCCTTCACCATGCGGTTCCGGTCGCGGCAGTCGTACCGAAACGAGCGCCCATGAGTGATTTGTGACAGAATTTTCCAAGGCAGTGCACTGCGTGAGGTTGTGGCACTGGCACAGGGAACTGTTGGGTCAGAAATCCAAGGCAAAAATCCTTAGAAAAAAGCAGGAATACATTTCCGGAATTTTGGCTATTTTTCAAGGAATACGGAGCAAGCCTGCCTATAAAAACCCAAAGAGAAAAAAAGTGCAATCCTGAATCGGGACTTGGACTCCACATTTAGCTTCATACTTGCCGGGATGCCTTGTTTTTTTTTGAACGAGCTTTTTTTGGCCATGACCCGCAGCGTTTTTTAACGCTCTCTCTGAACGATTCTGAGCCGTGTCCAGCAAACCCCCTCCAATTTTTTTCGGGCGTCGACAATTTGGCAGCACGCGCTCCATCTGCCTCAGCGACACCCCATCTCCTCCCCCAGAGAGATTGGACGGTTCTTCGTTGGCCGTGCTCTCAGCAGCCCTTTGTAAGAGCCCCATCTTTTTCGGGTTCTTCAGTTTCGAATTTCGGGAATCGCTTCGTCAGGCAGGAATCGCAAATGCAGCAGACAAAACCAGAGGGATCGGTGGTATGTGGGGCGTGAGATATGGGGACGGGGGTTGGCTGATGAAGGGTGGGGGGGTAGGGGAGGGGGGGCACGGGTTGCCAGAACAATCGCACCGTCAATTTTTTTTGCCTCTCGCAGGATTCCACCCAACCCCCTCTGCACGGAACATACAACAAAAAATAGAACCACATTCAGGCCTCGGCATGCGGGGCCTGTGCGAAGTGGCAACAGTACGAGATAGTCAGCAGCGCATGGGGGCCACGGCAAGGGGTTGCCGGATGACAGGCAGTGATGCAATGGGAGGGAACCAGGGTGGGGAGGGCAATGCGGTTTGTGTTCCTTTGTTGTTCCTTTGTTTTGTTGTTTTTTGCGGTGCAAGAAGGAACCACCCACCCCACCACCACCAAAGGCAGCAGCGGTTAAACCCTTCCTCCCACACCCTCCTGCTATGAGACACGGGGGCGAGAACCGGGACCTGGCGAGTCTGATCTACTCTGTTGATTCCACTGCTGTGCCCAAACGTTTTGCCTCCTCCACACCCAATCAACGTGCCACCCCACACACATCTGCCAGCCGAGAGATGCACCCTCCGCGGGATTGCACCGACGCCCTCCTCGGTTCGTTCTCAAAGGGTCGGCACGGCGGGAAGGGGTCAGACATGCCGCGGTGTGAGATAATGGCGTGTCTTCACATGCGCGTCTTCCTCGCAATTGTTTTCTTCCGCCCACAACTGGGCGGTGCATGTGTGCGGTGCAGTGCAGAGTGGTGGGGGTGAGGAGTCTCGCTCCGCACCTTACACACGCACCAACCCTTGCCCCTTGCACCCCTCCCCGTGACCCTCCATGCGCCTCAAACATTGAACAGTTGTGTGTTGGAGTCTGTCACGAATCAGATACAAATGCAAAACAAAAAAAGTGTGAGGGTTCATCTGGGCCATGGGGGGGGAGAGAGAGAGAGAGAGAGAGAGCGAGAGAGATGGAGAGCACAGGGCGCCCCCTGGTCACAGGGGGTGGGGGTGGGCCTTGTTTAATTCTCCCCCCCCCCCCCTGCCCATACTTTTTGAATTCTTAGAAGACAAGCATGCCAGTGCATATGGCGATACCCCTATGTCACACTTTGCTCGTGGCTCGCATGCGTGTGCTGGTTGCCCCCCTCCCCAGTGTTGTTAGAAACCGAGTTTTAAACATTTTAAACGTTTTAACCCTTTAAGACCGAAGGCTATTTTGAGCCATTTTGGCCCATTTTTCTCCTTGGACACCAATTTGCTTCAATTTTCGTTTTTCTGCCCGACCCTGGCCGTAAATGAACGCGTTTGACTGAAAGATTCCACGATGGCCATTTTTTGTCCCCGAAAAAAATGACTCTTTTTTTGCACGGCCAACAAACAGTGAATTTGAGGGTGAAAAAATGGCAGATTTTCGAAAGCAAAAATTTTTGTGTGCCGGGGCTCCCCAAAAAGTCAGCCGAGGATGACGTTATTGGAAAGAACGAGTCAAATTGCATCGACGAAAAAAAAAGTTCGATCAAAAAGACTGAGTATGAAGCCTCTGAATGGGCACTCCGGTTTTTTGCCTATGTTCAGTACCTATTTCCCTTTGAAACCGTGGGAAAACACCCGAAATTGGGCTTTTCGTCAATCACACGCAGGAAGTCTGTCTCAGGCGGCTGCAAGAGCAACTGTTGCGCTTCGCAGCAGTGCTGAACCAGCGAGAGGTGTTCGTGCGCCTTACCGATACCCTGACACCGCCTTGCCACAACCCCCATTATACCCGACCTTCCGCTTCGGCGGCTGCTACAGGCCCTTCGGGGTTTTTTCGCTCAATAACCCTCACCTCCACTTCCGCGGACTAGCTCGACGAGTAGCTCTTACGCACACGAGGCGAGGGATAAGGTGGGAAGAAAGTCTTGCTGACCTAAGGCTGATCCCCTTAGGTTCCATTGATCCTGGCTCACACCTGATGAGGCGCACCAGGGGAGGTTGTAGTGTGTTAGCGCCGAAACACAGCAAGCACCGGGAGACCACCACGTGGCGTCTGCATCTGACGAGCTTGCTCTGATTTTGCTTCAGGATTGTAGCATCCGGCGACACGTTGTCGATCATTAAGGTGTTCGTGTAAAGCTGTGACCCTCCAGCACTGTGGAGCTCGCTCTACTACCACGTGATGCCGCCGCCGATAGGCAGTGTCGTCGACCCTCCCGCGACCAGATGTCGCATAGAGGACGCACCCTTCGGCCCGTAGTGTGACAGACCTATGTGCTGCAACTGCGCACGGAAGAGCGGAAGTCCCTCGAATACGTTACCCCGGGTAGATCCAGTTTAGCTTGGCTCGATCTGGGCAGAACTGGGCAAGGCCCAAAGCCGGTCGAAGATATCACCCATACATTTGACAGGCGAGGAATTGACGATCAGGCACTCCATTGCCTTCAGTTGACACGTGCACCACATCGGGGTGTATCTGGGCGGGTCTTGCTTCCTTAGAAAGGGTCTCGAGTCCCCTTTACCGGATGGCCAGGGTCGGGCACAAAGACCCCTGGCAAACCTTGTTGGGGTGTGCACAGAAAGCCAGGGGCCCAGAATGCTGTTTTCACCTGAAAACCCGACCTGGGCCCCGATTCTCCGAGGTGACGGCGGGCCATCGACAGACAGATATCTCGTCGATTTTTGTTGTCTTGAAAAGAACTGTGCAAACCATTTTCATGGTGCCCAGGGTTTGCCAAAAAGACAAAAATGGGTCCCAACAAAATGTGAACCCAAAGTGCACAAGCAATATATTGCGCCTTCGGTCTTACTGGGGGGGGGCAAATACAAGCATACATGCTAATACAAGCATACATGCGAATACAAGCATATTATGAAAATCCGGATTTAAATAAAATTTTCAGGCTAATAGAAGCATATATGCTTCTATTAGCCTGGTAGAAAATATTGGGTATTTTTGGGGTTTTTGGGGGGTTTTCCACCACAAAAATATAAATTTTTCTACCAGGCTAATACAAGCATGTATGCTTGTATTAGCCTGGTCAACAAAAATTGGGTTTTTAGTATGCTTGTATTCGCAGTATAATCATTTATAATTTTTCCAGAAAGCCCCGCATTATGCGAGCTGGCACGCTTAATACAAGCATATATGCTTGTATTTGCCCCCCCCCCCAGTAAAGGGTTAAATGTTTTAAAGTTTAAAACGCCGTTTTAAATTATTTAAAACGGGGTTTAAAACGGGGTTTAAAACATAAAAAATACTGAAAAATATAGGGGGAGACTTTTCGATTTTTTTTCTGGAAACCGAAATTGGTCGTTTTGGGACATCTGAGCCCATTGTCGACAAAAAACCCAATTTTGAGGCTCCCTGGGGGTCGCAAATGGGTGAACAAATTCCCTGTTATTTTGCTCATTTGAGGCTGATTTCATGCATAATCTGTTCACACCATTGTGTGAACAGAAGTATGTCATCACAAAAACCAGATTCTGGTTTTTGTGTGTAAAGCCATAAGTACAAATACAGTATGTCCGGTTGATGCCCGCTCATTCAGTTCCCTGATTGACGATGGTTCTAGCCCACAACACGTTGCATGTGGCTCGGAATGGATCTCAGAATGGAAGTGGTGAGATGTGAGGTTCGTATCCCCCACTCACCCATCCGCGCGAATTGATTTTTCCCGTTGTTGAGTGCAGCGCTTGTCACGCCCGCATAACCTACCACTACAGGTGACACGGTGGACAATGCCCCCGAAGGCAGGGAGGCCCGCTTGTTGGGCCCGTGTGCACTTCACCGCCGCTGTGGGTGGGGGGACCACTGCAAAGTGTAATCACTGCGCAGATAGTCTGTCCCACCCAACAGGTACGCGGCAGAAGTGGCACCTTGCCCGGTGTGAGGCGGCCCCTCAGGGCATCGTGAGGCGTGCCGATCGTGAGAATCGCCGCCTCAGGGGTGAGGAGGTGAGCGATTCGGACGACGACACTGCTCCTGTGCCGGCTACATCACAGCAGGAGGTCCAGGCACAGGCCGTCCCGCAGGCATCGCAGTCACAGTCTCAGTCCCAGCAGTCATCATCATCGCAGGTGGCCTCGCAGTCCCAGGCCCAGCCGCAGCCGCAGCCACCATCATCGCAGGTGGCCCCGCAGTCCCAGGCCCAGCCGCAGTCATCGTCATCGCTTCCGGCATCTCAGGTGCCCGTCCCCCAGAACCCAGCTCAGAATACAAAGGGCAAGCCAAAGCGCAGACGGAACGAAACGCTGGATACTCTGAATGATGAGGAGTACACCACATTTGAGGCTGAACTGGGTCGCCTGTTTTTTGCCCATGCGATCCCGTTTACGACGGTTGAATCCCCCCACCTGAGGCAGGTGATCAAACGCCTCCGGCCGACGTTCGACATAACCAAGGTCCCGAGCAGGCATCAGCTCGCTGGGAGGGTGCTGGAGGCGGAGTATGAGAAAGTCACAGCTCCGATGAAGGAAGCCCTGTCCAAGAGCACCCACGTCGTTGTGTACATGGATGAGTGGAAGACAAACCGTGGCGACAAAGTGTTCTCCCTTCTCGGCGCCGGCGATGGTGGACAGGCCCACCCTGTGAGCTCGAAACCCCTCGAGGAGGAGTGTCACAATGCCGATGAGCTGTACAACCATCTGATGGGCTTCCCGTATTTGACGAAGACCGCGGCCCTCGTCAGCGATGGTGCTTCGACTGTCGTAGCGGGATGCAGGCGTGTTGCCGACAAGGTCAATACCGAGAGGCCGTCTGCCGGTCAGCAGTGCCTCCACCTGGTTTGTGCAGCGCACACGCTGAACCGGCTGCTGAACGACAGCCTGGGTGTGAGGAAGAGCGGGGGGAAGGAGGTGAAGAACCCGTTCGCCTGGATGGCGGACCTGTTGAGCGGTGTCGCTTCCTCCATCCGGAACGTCGAAGCTCTCGGCCGCATGTTCGGAGCCTTCCAGATTCAGAATGGCCGGGTTCGCTCGAAGATGCCTCCTCGCCCGACCCTGACTCGCTGGACCAGCTCGCACACCTGCTGGGAGGTCCTGTTTGAATCGAAAACCTCCCTCATCCTGATGAACGAGAAAGATGGGGTCGCAGCCCAGATGCCCGGTCTCCCCACCCTGCTGGAGAAGTGGGATACCTTCGCAGTTGTGTACGAAGCAGTTTCCTTCATCACCATCGCGATTAACCTCCTGCAGGGAAACTCTGCACGTGCGTGCATGATCATTCCCTTCTTCGTTGCCATCGAGGCAAAGATCGCTGCATGTGCGGCGAAGCTTCCTCGTGCAGAGAAGAAGAAGATGTCCGACTGGGCAGAGCAGGCGGCTGAGCGGAGGGTTGCGCAGTACCAGAGCCTGGATTGGCTCTGTGCTGCGACCGTCCTGAGCCCTGTGGAGTACGGACTGAAGGGTGCTGGTGACGCGAAGGCCTTCTACGAGGGCTACCAGCACTCTGATGATGTCATCGAAAGGGCCGAGGAGTACGTGAGGGGGCGTGGGGGGATCACGGCGAACCTGCTCCTTCTCTCCTCCAGGTTCGGGATTTACACAAATCCCGACTACTGGAAGATTGCAGATGCGGTTCCGCCAGAAGAGTGGTGGGCTGTTCTGAAGGGAAGAAGGTCCTGCGGTGGGCTGAGCGAAATTGCCAGGCCCATCGTGGCGATCCGTCCTTCGACGGCTGAGGTGGAGCGCCGCTTCAGCTCCATGGGGTGGATCTCGGGCGGTAGAAGAGTGAATCTCAACCCCCAGACCATCGAAAAGCTGTCGACGGTGCACGCTGCCCTGAGGCCACCAACGGAGGGCAATGCATAGGATGATGCCTGGAACGCTCTGGCGCACCGGTCTCGAGCTACAACGCAGCATTACCATGCTCGCTGTACGTTTACACCTAATTTACACCTAAACTTACACCTAATATGTGCCCTCTGGGCAGTAATGGAGGAATCGCACCCCAAATTGGTCACGAACAGCCTGAAAACCCCCCTTTTTGTCCGAAAACTGCCATTTCTGGTGTGAAAACGCCACCAAAAAAGCCGATTTTAAACCCCGTTTTAAACTCCGTTTTAAATTAATTTAAAACGCGTTTTACTGGGGGGGGGCAAATACAAGGGTATACTCTTCTATTCACCGTGCCAGCTTACGTAATTCAGGATTCTCAAAAAATTGTTTTTTAGCTGAAAAGTTGTCTACCATGCAAATACAAGAGTATATACTCTTGTATTTGCATACTAGAAATGTGGCCTCCGGGTGGGCCCTCATGGGGCAGCGGCGCGGAATAGACAATACGAGCGTCCTCTTGGCCTTTCGAGGCGACTCCCACCCGACCGTGACGACTCCAGACAGGAGGCCCACTGGCCTGGGGGAGGTCATTGGAAGCACAAAATATGATGAAAACCCCACAAAAGTTCTCCAAAAGTCTAGTAAAGGGGGGTCACAGCTATTGTTTACCTGGCTTCATGTAAATAGTAGATGTGCATGTAAATAATAGCTGTGAATAATATTCACTGTAAACAATACGTGTAAATGATTTTACACGCACGTACTGTTTACATAGTTCAGCATTTTTTTTCGAAACCTGTGCGGAATCGCGATTTTCCACTTCCATTGTCCTTTTCGGACTCCGTGCGGATCGTAGTGGGGTCATTTTGGTGGTATCGGTGCCAAGATTCATCCATGAAATGTTGATCTGATTCAGTGACTGGGAGGCAGCTAGCCCACCACACCACCCACCCAGGCGGGACCCCCTCACCGGGCTTTCCAAACCCGGTTCTTTTGAACGTTTGGAACCTGCGCGGATCCTGGTGGGGTCACTTTGGTGACAGAGGCACCAAGTCTCACTCCTCAGAGCACCTTGGAAATATTTTTGAACCCCCCGAAAAATAAAATAATTGCACGTAAATAATAATCGGATGTAAACAATACATGTAAATAATTTTATGTAAACAATACCTGTAGGTAAACAATAGTCGTGAGGGGGGTTTATGCAAATACAAGAGTATACTCTTGTATTTGCTCGGTGAACTTTTTAAAATCGCAATTTCTGGAGTACTCTTGTATTAGCATATACCCTTGTATTTGCATATACTCTTGTATTTGCCCCCCCCAGTAATTTAAAACATTTACAGGGGGGGGTCAAATAAACGTACTTAGTACTACTATTCGGCGAACGCGCGGGCCTAAATCGACCTCGCCAGAAAATTAATAAATAGTTTGCGAGCGAATAGACGTACTAAGTACGTCTATTCAACTTTTCCTAAAAACGCTGTTTGCAGGGGCTCTGCGGGGCTGTTTGGTCCACCAGGGGCGCGCTGGTCACTGCTGTCGTCCGTCTCTCACTTCTTCTGCCTTCCGGTCGAGTATCCGCTCTGTTCTCGTCCTACCACTCGCCCCTCATTTGGTTTCGTACCGTTTTGATTTGTATTGCCCCCCCCCCCCTGGTTGACATTCTTGTTGAGTTAGTGAAAGCATACACAGTTCATCAGAGCTGTCAGCTTCACTGTCGGTGGTTGGTTGGTGCGTTGATGCTTAAAAAAAAGATGTGAAAAAGACAAGCCACAACCAGCACGCCCCAACTTACTTCTTCTTCAAGTTCTTGGGCTTGCTGGGGCAAGTCTGCATGTTGTGCCCAGGCTTCCTACACCCTTTGCAGAGCCTGCGGTGTTTGTTGGGAGTCTGGGTGGTCGGGGACGCTGCGCGCTTCTTTTCGGAGGACTGGGAGGACTGGGAAGGCTGTGTCTGTGTGAGAGAGTTCACACGAACCGGCTTCGCCCATGCCAAGATGCTTGACTGTTGGGTTGGCTGAGACACAACTTTCTTTTGGGTGGACTGCTTCTCTGTGCTCTCTTTTGCCTTCCCGTCCAACCCAGGTTCAAGGTCCGCACCACCAGCCTCAGGGTATGTTTCTGTGCTTGGTGCGAAGGTGAGGTCCGGACAAAGGGAGCTCTTCACGAACCCGTCCTCCTCACCCGACACCTTCAGCACGTACCCCATATCCCGCAAGCGCTCGGCTACCAGCGTGCCCTGGCCCGGGCCAGTTGGTTGAAGGAAGGCCGGGGAGCGCATGGCGGTGGCCCATCCTCGAATATCTTGAACAGGAGGCATTCCATCAGCAGGAGGCACATGAAAGCATCGGACGTCATCATTATGTCGGACACCAGCCGAAGCTATTGGCTCTGTTGGTGGATGGTGAAATCTGGGCAGTTGGATTGCGGGTTTGCGGGCGTGTGTTGATCAGTGCTGCACAACAGGAGAGAATGTCAAACAACGTCAGGGAAGGGGGCTGCGGGGGGTGGGGGGTGGGCTCAGCTGGTCCTCGAAGGCTACATCTATGGTGAGGTGTGTCTGGGGCCATCCGTCCACATCTTCTCGTTGGTGGTAGGGACTGCGGACGCCGTAGATGAGGAGTCGTTTAATGCGCGCCGCTCTTCAGCAGTGATTTTGACGCCTCTGGACCCCAGGAGTTTGCGGGTTTCCGGGTTTGCGGTCTTCAGCAGTGGTTCTGATGCCTCTGGACCGCAGGAGTTTGCGGGTTCGCTGGTTTCCCGTCCGTATGTGTCTGAGGGGGGATGCCCCGATTCCCTTCGTCACGACATATCTTTGAGCGTAGGTCACTTCCCCCCTCTACGGACCCCGTGCACCCTGGTTCCCCTAAGTGGCACCAATAGACCCCGTTGTCCCCATTCCTTGCCCCAAAGTTTGCAGATTTGTGTGTCTCCAAAAAGAAAATCTCAAAAAAAACGAAAAATTTCCCCCAAAAAAAGGGTGAAAAGTAAGTACTACTATTCAACGGCCCAACGTGCCCCAGAGCCCCAAAAAAATAAGTACTACTATTCGGCTAAGTACTACTATTCAACTAAGTACGTTTATTTGACCCCCCCCTGTAAACCATTTAAAACGTTTAAAACGTAAAGTTTTAAATGGGGGCTAACAACAATGCCCCTCCCCCCCCCGTTCTCTTCACGACGGGCGGATGCACTGAATCGGAACAACCAAAACACAACCCCTGCTGGTTATTTGGCCATGTTAGTGGCCACTCCAAGGCGAGGCTGTGTTTGGTTGACCTTCCTCAGTTCCAATCGACAGTGAGCCGCCGCCTGCGGACACACAACCCACAAAACACCTTTTTTTTGCATTGCTCTTCAGAAATTCAAGACGCATGGTCAAGCCTTGATCGACGAGCACAGAACAACAGGAACGATGATCACGGCGGGGGAGACAAAATACCACGCCAAGTCTCAAGAAGGCCCCCTCCCCCCCCCCCCTCCCCCATTTTCCCTTCTTCCCACCCCCACCCCCCCCCGGATTACAACTTCGGGATAGGTGTAGGAATTGTCTAATCTTGTTTTTTTTGATTTTGCAAACTGAACCGATAAAGGGCTGGAGGGGAGGGGAAGGGGGGGGATTGAGGGGAAAGGGGAGGGGGGGGGGGGGGTATCTGGGGATGGGATGGGGGATGGGTGTGTGTGTGTGTGGTGATGTCGAGAGAAAGAACAAAAGGGCCTGCGCAGAGAAGGAGGGTAGCCAGGCTCCCCTCCTTCTCCCCACCCCCCACCCCCCCCCGCCCCACCCCTCCTCTCTGACTTCTCCGCTCAAAAAAAAAGAATTGGAATTGCAGGTTTGTGTTCCCGAGGCAGGGTGCGGGGTGGTGCGCTCTGCCGTTGCCATCGAGGACCACCCTCCCCGGGGGGCACGCCCAACCCCCAACACCTCCCCGGTATATCCCGTGTTGCTGGACTCCCGAATATATAAAAAAAAGGACCTGCAGCTGCATTCGTTGTTTGCACGAACGGTGGTGCAGGGATACCGAACGCCGCCCACGATCCTTTTCTTCTTTTTCCCCCCAGAATAGCTAGCATTTTTTTTGTTCTTCCAAAAACAATACAGGGGCCGCTAACATTCATTCGGAAGGCTGGGAGGGGGGAGGGGGGGGGGTTTGAGTTGGTGCTTCGACCACCGACAGGGGGGGATGGGGGCTGGGATGAGTATCCTTTTGGAAACGTTGCGCGATAGAAGGGAGGTGGTGGGCGTGGGGATACGGGGGAGGGGAAGAGGGATAGGGGGTATAGTTGTTGGTTCTGACACACAGGGGTGGTGCTCCTCACTTGCTGCGTTTTAAGCTCGCCACCCCGACACACACACCGCGCAGGGTCTACCTACTGGTGGAAAGTGGCCAACACACACACACACACACACAAGCCCTCAAGACTCTTGAAGCGGCCTGACTATTTAGTGTCTTCGTCGCAGCAAGGGGGCGATATATACCACCCTTTTTATTGATTTCACGTGTCAGTGTTTGACTTTTTCGCAACTTCATTTCTTCCTTTTCTCCCTCTCCAACCCCACCCGTGACACCACCAGGGTTTAGCTAGCCCTGGTCCGATTATCCCCGGTTCTTCGCTGAAGAGACGCGGCCGGGGGGAGGGGTACGAAGAGTACGCGTCGAAACCGGTGTCACGTCGTGTTGGGGAATCCTTCGGGAGTGCGATACTGAAGGGGAGGTGCTACTGCCCGTGCAGGGCGACACCGCCTTAAAACTTTATAACCACACACAAACCCTCTATTCCCCCAGGCCTGATGAGCAATCCCCCCTGCCTCATGTTGTGACTTCCTTTCTACCTTGCACAAAACATCCCATTTGCCCCTTTACTTCCTTCGAAAGTGTTGTGACTTCCCCCCTACCCCACCCCTCGGGAGTGCCACTCCTCTGGTGGTTAAAAGTGACCCGCCGTTGTGCCTTCGGCATCTGTTGCGTGTGCCGTCGTATGCTTCCTATGCACTAGTTATAGCTATCCGGGGGCGGCCTGCTGTCGCACCAGTGGGCTGCCCCACCTCTGCACCCTCGGTTTTTAAGATGTTCACCACAGCGGAGAATGATCCCCTTCTCTGTGGCGATCGAGCCAAGCTGGACGAGGTTCGCCTTCGGGCGAAGGTCATGTGGGCGGACAAAAGGTGCCTGCTCCTGAGACTCATCAGCAACCTGTTTCTTCCTTCAAGCCCTCAAGACTCTTGAAGCGGCCTGACTATTTAGTGTCTTCGTCGCAGCAAGGGGGCGATATATACCACCCTTTTTATTGATTTCACGTGTCAGTGTTTGACTTTTTCGCAACTTCATTTCTTCCTTTTCTCCCTCTCCAACCCCACCCGTGACACCACCAGGGTTTAGCTAGCCCTGGTCCGATTATCCCCGGTTCTTCGCTGAAGAGACGCGGCCGGGGGGAGGGGTACGAAGAGTACGCGTCGAAACCGGTGTCACGTCGTGTTGGGGAATCCTTCGGGAGTGCGATACTGAAGGGGAGGTGCTACTGCCCGTGCAGGGCGACACCGCCTTAAAACTTTATAACCACACACACACACACACCCTCAGAGCGTGCAGCACAATCGTTCTTGCGGGTTCGTTCATTTTCCCTCTTGACGCAAGCAAAAAAAATATACCTCCAACAGGCTGCCTGACGGGTCACAGTGTGGTAAGACAAAAGGTGTTGAGAAAAGTGACGTGAGAGAGGGTGTGTTGTCGGTGTTCGGCTGCCGTGTGTGCAGCTGCTCGCTAAACACTTCACACCCCAGATTGGCTGAGCAGGGCGGGAGGCAGCGTTGTGTTGATACATGTCGCCCACACCCCCGCATGCACCACACGCCGCGTGAGCCGGCCTTGTTGATACCAAAACCTGCCACACACCCTTCAAGGTTGCTCTGAAGAACATTTCGTCTCGATCGCTGCAGAGCGGATTCCAATACAACCTCCATTACCACACACACACGGAGCGGCCCGGGACACCGTGGCCATGAGAGAATACAGAGCAGTCTTGGCAATGTTGTTCCAAATCCGAACTGCCCGGCAGGTGGAGGGAGATCGGGGGAGGGAGATGGCTATCGATATCGCCTTCATCCCCCCCCCCCCCTGCGCACAAGCGGCTCATCATTTTTCCATTATTCTTCTCTTTTTGCAACCGGGGGGTTGGGTATTGTCTTTCTCTTGTTCTGGGTCCGAACAGGGGGACCCACTGTGTGTGCGTGTGGGGGGTTGCAACAGAGCTCGCTCGGTGCGACCTACTACACTCAACGTGCGCACAGCGTGTGTGTGGGAAGGGGTGGGGGGAATATGCATGGGGGGCAAAGAAAGAGAAGAAGAAGAAGATCAGAAGAAGATGAGAAGATATCCCGAATAACTGAACTGCCACCACCATCCCTTGAACCCCAACATCGCTTCCCCCCCCCTCAATAACATGAAACACGAATCAGACAAGACAGAACGGTGTTGGTTTGTGTAGGGTGAAGACCCGAAGCTCGGATGAACGCTGGGCTTCCATCCTTGCTAGAGGTGAACTGCTAATGGGAGGAGGCCCAACTCAGACCCGAGTTGACCGATTTCAGACATGCTGGGTCCGGGTCCGAGTTTCAGAGGCCATCCATCGCACTAGTTATGTGACGAGGGGACAGAGAGAAATGCAAAGAATTACACAAGAACCTGGCGGCAGAGACTGCCAAAGAGTCATATCTGCGGGAGGGGATGGGGGCAATGAACGGACAGGCTGCGGCCCGCCACGAGGCACTACCGCCCCTCCCCACCCAACCCTCCTCCTCTTCATGCGCAGTGCCGTTGCTGCAGATGTGTTGTCATTTCCATCCCGTATTATGCAAAACCCCCCACACCCTCCACGCCTCACCGTGGTTCTGCACAAGGCCGGCCCTGCCTGAGGACAAGGCCCCACCTCTCCTCCCCCCACTCCCCCCAACACTTTGCCTCCACACGGGGTTCCCCCAACCACTACTGCCCGCTACTCCTGCCTCCCGGGACTTGTCAGATTCATTATATTTCTTTTCTTCCCATTTTTGCCACACGTTGGTTACCGCGCCTTGGCTGACCCCTCCTCAGAGTAGTACTGGCACAGGTGCCTGGGCCTGTTGGGGGGTGGTGGTGTTGTGGGAGGCTCGAGGCTCAAGCAGCAAGGAGGCTCGAAGGATCCAACAGGGATCAGTTACTCTCTATAAAAACATAGCGTCTGCAAAGGGGGGAAGAACCCGTGGTGGCTGCTCATCCAACCCACCGCCCCGACCCCCCTATATGCCCGTGCTGGGCGGTGCGGACATACGAAGGCAGGTGGAACAGAAGGAGGTTCCCGTCGGAGTCCACGCCGGTGACGTTGTCAGTGAGGCGCGATTTGAAGAGGTGAAGCGGCACGTTGGGCTCATCGTCCTGCGCCATCTCCATGATGAGGTCCTTCACCAGCTTCAGGCTCGTGTCCATGTGGTTCGGCTCCACGTAGTCCTCCACGATGATGGCGTTGCGGGGGTTGCTGAACACACACTGCGGCGTGTTCTCCACAATCAGCACCTGCTCCATCGGGCGGTTGAGCAGGCGCAGGTCCTTCGTGTAGGGCACCCCGGTGAACCACAGCTCGTTGCGGTAGACGTGGTGGTGCAGGCGGTCCCCGGTGGGGTCCAGCACATCCATGATACGCGCAGCGCACTTCTCGGTGCTTGCCGTCCACAGCACAACCTCCGCCACCTCCTTGATGGCGTCCAGCAGGTCCTCGAAGTGGGGGCGCCAGTGGATGGGGCCCTCACGGAAACGCACAAGGGTCTCGTCGAGATCCAGCACAACGCACAGCTTCTTCGGGCAGGCGTTGCGCTTCTCGGGGATCAGCGTGCGCACAACGGGTGCAGGGCTGACGCGCCCACCGTGCATCGCAGCATGGTCAGCTTCACGCATCAGCTCAGCCTCCTGCATGTAGTTACCACGCTCCATGCGAGCTGCCGCCGCAGAGACGTCGCACGCGTCTGCCATGCTCTCATTCGTTGAGGAGCGAGACGTTGCTTCGTCAGTCACGTTCTCTTCACTGGTCCACGTGCTGCACTGCGGGATGCACTCAGCTGCCATTGTGTAGGGTAGAGGGAGAGAGAGAGAAAGAGAGAGGTTTTCAACTAAGAGCTTCTTTGCTGTTGGGCAAGAAGGGGCTGGGGGCGAGAGAGAGAGAGAAGTCTGGTTAAAAAAAAGGGGGGCAAAAAAGGGGGTGAAAAAGGTTAAAAACAAAGAGGAGAGGGAGAGAGCGGGGGCCGAGTTGCGGTGGAAAGCGTGGTATGCACACTGTTCTGTTGCTTCTGTGGCGAAGATATGGGGGTGTATGTTCTCTGATAAACCCTTAGCTTGGTCCGCACAGTCGGCTGGGGGGCGGGGGGCGTCCCTGTCGGGTGTCTGGTGTGGGCCGGGGTGGGGTGTGAGGGAGACACATGGCGGGAGGAGGTTGTGGGTCGCATGAGATGCATCAACGCATCGCAACAAGGAACCAACCAGCCGCATCCCACTGGCGGGGGTGGAGGGGCGGTAGGTTTCAAAGAAATGCTGGGGGTGGGGGGTGGATGACCCACATTGCAGGCAACGCAAAAAGCCAACCAAACATCCGCATGTGCACACACACACACACAGCCTCGGGGAAGAGCGCCGCAGGGGTGAGGCCCTCGGCGGGAGGGCGGCGACGCTGGAGGCGAGCCTTCGGGCAGTGCGGGAGCAGCTGCAGCAGCACACCACCCGCCACGACCAGGGCGAGGAGCACCGCAACGCCCTGCTCGCGGAGGTGCAGGGGGCCCGGGAGGCGATGCTGGGGCTGCAGGGGAGCGTGGGGGAGGCGCAGCAGGCACTGCCCCAGCTCCAGGCGAAATCCCTGCAGACGGGGATGAGCGGCCTCCGTAAGGAGCTCAAGTCCTTCAAGGACGAGCAGAGGAGGGTGAGCAGCGCGGGGCAGGCAGAGGTCGCCCGCATCACGGCCGCGCTGAGCGAGCAGCAGCAGAAGGGGGTGGAGCTGCTGTCGCGTATGGCCGCCGTCGCCGATGAGGGGCGCCTCAGCCAAGCCCAGGCGGACGCGCGCCTGACAGCCGCCCTCGCCGACGTGCAGGCGACAGCGCAAGCGACTGCGGAAGGCCTGCGGGCCGCGAGCGAGCAGCAGCTGGGCGAGCTCCGGGAGGAGCTGGGCAGGCAGCGCGTGGGCAACGATGCCCAGCAGGCCATGGTGGCGGACGGGCGGCGGCAGCTGGAGGGGATGCGCGCCGAGCTCGCTGAATCACAGCGGGCAGTCGCGGAGGAGACGAGGGCGCACCTCGCCGAGCTCCACCACCACTACCATGCCCAGCCCGCCCGGGGGAGGCCAGGTGAGCAGCGCAGGAGCCGGTGCCGCTCCCCGCGGCGGGCCCGCAAACGCGAGGGCAGGGACACCTCCAGGGAACGGGAGAGGGCCTCGGCGACCCTGCAAGAGGTCATCCGCGAGGATGCGCAGGTGAGGGAGGCGCTGCTCCATGCAAATGCAACGGCAACGGCAGCAACAACAACAGCAACAACGGCGCCACCCCCCCCAGTGGCGGCAACAGCGGAGCCGGCCAAGACTGAAACGGCAGTCGCGCCACCACCGGCAGGGGCTGACCAACCTGCCCCTACAGCCAACGCTGACCTCGAACCCCCCGCGTCTGATAGCAACAACAACACCACCACCGCCACCTCCGCAGCGCCCGCAGCCGCCCCTGCGCCCGGGGATACACCCGTGCCCGCACCGCAGCAGCAGCAGCAGCCTGACCCCGGATGCGGAGGCGAAGGGCAGCCCCCGGCGTCCGAGCAGCTACCCCCCCCTCAGCAACCCGCGCTCGGGAACAAAGGGGCCGAGGCCGGACAAGGGGACGCGGCAGCTGATCAGGACGTCAACGACACACCCCGGGTGGCGGGGAAGGGCGCGGGCAAGAACGGCAAGGCACCCCGACTGTGGAGGGGGGCTAAGCGCTACACCCCCTACTAGGGGGTGAGGCGCCCCCTCAAGGGGGGACCCGGCCTACACCCTAAGGCTTCCGGTTCCCCCGGCGGGGGCGCCGACCAGGGGATAGGGGGAGCGCCCGTGGCGCAGCACCCTCTCGCCGCCGGCGAACCCTCCCCACAACCCCCCCATAGAAAACCAAAACCCGCAGGGACAGGAGTAACCTCTGCGGGACCCTTAGATAGAGCGAGAGAGCATAGAAGCCACGCCCCTGGGGCAGGAGAACCCCGGGGGCTTCGGGGAGGAGGGGGACAGGAGTACTCCCCCTCCTCAGTAGAGCAGGACGACCGATGGCTGGCAGAGATGGCGCAACGACTGCTGGCAGTGCGAGAGGCGGTGGCGAAAGATGGCAACTGCCAATACACCGGCCTCGCGGTGCAATGTGCGGGATGGACGGCGGCCTCTCTCAGAGCAGCTGTAGTCGAAGCCCTGGGACAGGACGCCGAGAGGCGAGCAACCTACGCGCCCGATATAGATGACCCCCGGGCACCCCCGTCCTACGACGACTACATCGCGGCGCAGGCACAGAGCGGGGTCTACGGGGACGGGGCTACACTCAGGGTAGCGGCTGAGGTGTTGGGGGCCCAGGTGTGGGTACTCGGCACTACGGATAGGCTGTACCTGGGGCGCGTCGGGTCAGGCGACAAAGTGATATGCCTCACGTGGAGGCCCTTCCACTACGACGTGCTGCGCATCCCCCTCACGCTAGCCAGGGAGTTAGCAGCCTCCACCACAAACAGATGGAAACTCCCCACCGCGACTCCCACCCCTCCTCCAGTAGCTCCAACCGCAACCGCTGCTACCACAATCTCCCCGTTACGCGGCCCTGCTCCCAGGCCGCCGCCGCGACGCCCCGCGCCGCGGCCAGCGTCTCCTGGGGTACTCAGGGTGGCGTCAGCCAACGTCACGTCGCTGTCAACCCACTTGTGTGATGTGGCGGACCTGAAGGCAGACGTTGTGGCCCTGCAAGAAACACGTGTCCCGGACCCCAGCAAGGGCACGCTCAGCAGCTACTTCGCGGCCCACGGCTGGTCCATGCACTGGGGTAAGGGCATGCCCAAGGTCAAGGGGGCCAATGGCTACGAGCAGACCCGACCCGGAGGAGTGGCAGTCATGGCAAAAGAGGGCCTGGTAGCGCAAGTGGTGCAACCGAAGACCAAGCTGGAAAAGAAGCTGCATGACAGTACCCGCCTGGTACACGTGGTGCTCGCAACCAGTAACGGCAAGACAGCGCTCCACATCCTGTGCGTTTATGGTCACTCTGGGATGGAGGTGCGAGTGCAGCGGGAGACCCTCCTGCAGGAGGCGCTGGACCTCGCAGCCGGCCTGGGGCAGGTGCCCGTGTTGCTGCTGGGGGACCTCAACACCAACCCGGAGACCAGTGCCGTCCTATCCCAGGCCTGCCGGGTGGGTGGTTGGACCGATGCGGCGGTCTCATACGCAGAGCTGAAACAGCAGGAAGTTCGGAACACCTGCTGGGCATCGAAGGAAGGCACCAGACTGGACATCTGCCTGCTGAACCCCTGCGCGGCGCCGGCCTTGCGCTCCGTCGAGGTGGCAGAAAAGGGCGAATACGGCATCCCCACGCACTGCCCGCTCTTCGTCGACCTCGATCTCGCCGCCTTCCGCCGACCGAAGCAAATCTGCATCCTCCCCGCCCCCTTTCCTAAGTGCAGGCCCACGCTCGGGGGCGCTGCCGCCAGAGAGGTGCTGCTGGATGTGCTAACCGCAGAGGAAACGAAAGAGGGTGCAACAGGAGCGCAACTCCTCCGCCGGGCCTCAGCCTGCAGCGAGAACTTCCTGAAGCGTGTCCACGTGGGCCAACTCGGAAGGCAGGAAACGGCGTACACGGGCAGGGCGGAGGGTTACCACATGCAGCGGTCGAGGGTGGCCACCAAACACCGCCCCGCCTCCGCCCGAGGAGCGGGCGACAAGAACACCCGGGCGAAGGACAAGCTGTTGGGGAACCTCCGGACCCTCATCCTGGAGGGCCGCCACCGACTGCTGGAGTCTGCGCCATACCCCCCCACACCCAACGAAGAGCACGCCTGGGGCGCTGCGAAGAAGCGGCTGAAGGGAGGGGGCCTTCCCCCGGGGCTGGAGGCGGCGCTGGCGGGCACCACCTCACAACTGCCGGACCTCGAGACGATGGAGATGGCCCTTGTCGCCCTGGAGGGATCTCAGCGAGGCATGTTCGACGCGCTCCGCGACGAAAGACTCCGCACGTGGAAGGCGAGGATGCAGAAGGCCTGGACGCAGGAGGCGGGGATAGTGTTCTCGTACCTCGCAGACCGCTTCTGCGCCCCTACCACCTTCATGCGCCGCGAGGATGGCTCCTTCACGGCCTGCCCCAAGGAGGCGGATGAACTGCTGAGGAGCGATACTGCGTGGGGGGGCTACTTCCGGAAGTATGCGACGACGCCTGAGCCTCGCTGGGACACCTTCCGACAGAGGTACAGCGACTTCCTCCCTGACCCGGCCGAGATGGAGTGTAAGACCATTACGGCAGAAGACGTTGGGACAGCGCTGGCTAAAATGTCTACATCCACCTCGCCGGGCCTACACGGCTGGAGGGTGCACGAGCTGCGGCAACTCCCAGGGGACCTCCTCAAGTTGTTCGCGGAGGTGTTCAATGAGGTCGAGAGATCGGGCGAATGGCCGGAGCAGCTGATGCACGCCATGATTTGCCTCATTCCCAAGCCCGGCAGCTCAGGTGAGCCGCTGTCGCAGCGCCCCATCAGCATCACTCCCGTGCTGTACAGGGTGTGGGCAGCAATCCGAGTGAAGCCTGCGCTGAAGTGGCTGGAGAGCATTGCGCCTGAGGACTTGCACGGATGCAGACCTGGCCACGGCGCGGAGGACCTCATCTGGCACCTGGCAGCACGGATCGAAGAGGCCCACCTCACAGGACAGCCACTGTACGGTGTCGCCCTAGACTTTAAGAAATGCTTCGACACGGTGCCGATTGACCTGACCTTCTGTCTAGCTGCGGAGCTCGGCTTCGACGGCCGAGTCCTGCGCACCCTGCGGGCAGCGTACGGGTCAATGCAGCGGCACTTCCGGGTAAGCGGCACTATCGGGGAGGGCTTCCTGCCAACCAACGGCATCATGCAGGGCTGCCCCATTAGCGTCGTGCTGATCAACGTGCTGGTGGGTGTATGGATGCGCATGGCGGAGCACCGGCAGGGCACGAGGGCGTTGTCGTTTGTGGACGATGTGTACGCGGTGACCCCCAGCCCGGGGACCTTGCAAGCAGTGGTGGATGACTCTGCAGATTTCTCCCACGATACCGGGATGGTAATATGCGCAGAGGTCAAGTCACATGTCTTCTCGACGTCCCCCGAGCCGTTGACCCCGATAGTCTACCGGACACGGGACGGCACGGCTACCCCCCTTCGACAGCGCGATAGCTTCGACTGCCTCGGGGCCATGCTGCATGCGCGCCCGCTCGAGGGACCCGAGGTGCCCAAATCGGAGCGCGTCGCCCGCCGAAAAGAGGGCGCAGAGCAGAACCTGCGCAGGACCTCGGCACTGCCCCTACCGGTGCAGTGGAAGGGGCAGGCAGCAGCGATGACAGCGGGGTCCAGGCTCTACTACGACGCCCTGGTCACCCGCTGGGAGGACGCCGACATCAGGCGATGGAGGGGGCTCTTCGTCGCCGCGCTGTGGTCCGGACCCCCCCGCAGGGCGCGGGAGGCTGTGCTGGATGTCCTCCACCATGCACATCGGGTGGACCCCGCCGTCGCCCCCCGCTACCGGCAGATCACCACCTGGGCCATGCAGGTCAAGAAGTGGGGCCGCTGCAGGGTTCTGTCTGAGACGGCTTGGGATAGCAGAGTGAGGCTTACAGGGACAGGCCCCTTCGCGCTTTTCCGAGCGGCCCTTCGGTGGATAGGATGGAGCTGGAGCACGGCGACCACCCTATCTTACACTGATGAAGCGGGACGGAGCATAGTCTTCGACCCCACCGCAGCAACAACGAGCGGATGGGGGATCTTCGCTCATGACCTCCGCCAGGCCCTACGTACACAGGTGGCCAAGGCGCTGGCTGGTCGTCGTGACGACTTTGCGGGCGCTCAGCACGGCATCGACGGGCAAGCCACACGCTGCGTCCTGGAGGGAGAGGGCGCCGCGGTCACGGGATACCAACGGGGCCTCCTTCGTTCCGTCATTGCAGGGGCGGTGCCTGTCCGAGGGCGCACGGGGCAGGGCGGGATCTGCCGATACTGCAACGCAGGCACCCCCGAGACGGTGATGCACCTATGGTGGGAGTGCTCCGCGTGGGACCCAATCCGACAAAACCACCCCATTACGGCTGTGGACCGGTCAACCTGGCCACCTTGCTTGGCGTTATGCGGGGTGGCGCCCGCCTTTAGACACGGCATCCCGGAGGACAGGCAGCCCCTGCCACTATCCTTCGCACGCAGGGTGGATATAGTGGCGCAGCTGCACCGCTACTTCATTGCAATCCTCTCGGCGCGGCAGGAGAAAGATGGACTGCTCGACCGCTCCGCGCGCCACCACCGCACCCTTCACTATCCATGGGGGTGGTGCACACCCAACCCCGAACAGGCCTGCATCCCTGTGCGGGCGCCGTCCACTGTCAAACAGACGTGGGGCAAGCGCCCCCCGGAGCTGTGGGTGGCCCTCTGCGACTGGCTGCGGGGCCTGAAATGGGGGCCGCAGGGAGGGGAGCACACCGTGACCCTCATGGAGTTGGCTGTCGACTTCGAGCTGTCGACCGGCCTCACCCTCCCAGAAGTCGAAACGCGCCGCATCCGCCCCCACACACCTGACCCCCCTGAGAGGGGGCCGCGGGAGGCCCGCCCACGCATCCCCGAGGGCGCATCCCCGGGGCTCACCCTCTACTTCGACGGCGGAGCAAGGGACAACGGCACCCCCTTCGCCCTGGCGGGTGCAGGTGCGGTGCTCTACCGAGACGGCCTCAAGGTGTCGGAAGAGATCCTCCCTCTGCTGAACGTACGCAGCAACAACATCGCTGAGTACGAAGGGGTTCGGGCGGGCCTACGGCTGCTCAGAAGGGGCGACCCGCCCCCTGAGGGGAACGTTACGGTGCGGGGTGACTCGCAGGTGGTGCTGCGACACCTAAAAGGGGAAGCGGTTTGCCGCGATAAATCCCTCCGCCCCCTCTTCCTCAGCACGGCACGGCTGGCTGCCGACCTCGGGCCCCGGACCACCCTTACGTATGAGCACGTGAAAAGGGAACTCAACGTCGATGCGGACGCCCTGAGCAACGCCGCCATGGACGAGGCTGAGAGGCAGGGGGAGACCTCGCAGGAGCAGCTGCGGCAGGACTTCGCAGCCTTCCAGAAGAGCATCCTGGGCAAGGCTCACTCGTTGAGGCAGCTCTGCGAGGTGGTGCGCAAGACTTCCAAGCAACCATGGCACTGTGGCCACACTGCGAGCTCCACTGTCCTCACCGCGATCGGGGGAACCGTGGCAGGGGGCCTGTCCAGGAGAGCCCAGCTCAGCCCAGCCACCGAGTCGGTGATGCGCAGCCTCCAAGCGCACACGGCAGGCCCGGGCTTGAACCAGCGGGACACAGCCTTCCACTCCCGCGGCATGGCGTGGGCCGCAACCTTCGCACCGCAGCCCCACTACCCAGAGGGGTGGCAGCAAGCGGCCCAGCAATGGACTGCCAGCAGCTGGCAAGCCAACGCCCGGACAGGACGGTCATGGGAACGACGGGGCGCTGCTCCCCGGACTGCCCCCCCTGGAGCCAGACGGAACGCGAAGATGCTTACCTGCGCTCTGCACTGGAAACCCCGCTGCGTGGACTGCCGGCGCCGGCGCCTCTCGGAAGAGGACTGCTGCCGGGACCACCACGGGAAGAACGACGGCTTGCAAGTCACCATGAAATTTTGCAAGACGCATCGCATGGGCCGGTGCGGGGACTGCCACAGCAGTGCGAAATCACTCACACACTGTTGCGGCACGCACCACGCTGGCTATGCCTCACGCCCTCCTCGGAGTGGCACTGAGTTGGCCCCACACTCTAACCCGAGTGGGGCATCCGCTGTGACGTAGGGGTGGGCGGGGAGTGGGCACAGATCCGCGCAGGGTTACCCACTTAAAACCACTATCACTACACACACACACACCCCGCCCGCCCTCCACACCCTCTACTTTTTTGTCTGCCAGATTGGGATCGCCACCGCATCAAAGGTGGCGTCGGGTCGGTCGGTTTGGTTGCCTGCAGGCTGTTGTTACGCGCGTCTGCTACGCGAACTCCGCCAATAAACGATTTTGAACGGTGCCTTTTTTCCCCCATTCTCCATCGCATTGGTTGTTGAGGGTGCGGCTCCGGGCTAGAGGGGGGGCACCGCTTGTAAGGCAGGTGCCGGTCCTGCTGGGAAGACAAGGGGGGCAAGACGTGGGAGCCACTGCGCGACACCGATATCCATCGGGGCGAGTGCAGTTGAGACAGCTGCACTCCATCAGGGGCTTGGATGTCACGACGAGTTCCGACAACAAGCCCACCCCCTGACAGGGGTGGGCTTGTTGAGGGAATGAAAGCCTCAAGGGATCCTCGATCATGGGCTGTTGCATCAGGGGATGTTGTTCTCGAGCTTCACATTCCGGAACTTCTGCCGCATCGCCTCCAGCTTGGCACGGCGCTCTGCCTCCAGCTGCTCCTGAGTCGTAGCAGGTGCGGCTGCTGCTGCTGCTGCTGGTGCTGGTGCCGGTGCCGCTGCCGGAGGTGCCGCTGGTGCTGGCGTCGGGGCTGCGGCCTGCTGTTGCTGCTGCGCTGCCGCTGCAGCTGCTGCCGCTGCTGCTGCATGCACTTGTCGGAGCCGCTCGATCTCTGCCTTCAGTGACAGGCACTCCGCTTCCGCCGCCTTCAGCTTGTCGGCCGTGGCTGCGGCAGCAGTAAGCGATTCGGTGGCCTGGGTATTCGCCGCCTGCAGTGCCTTGATGGATTCAGCCAGCTGCTCTCGCTGCGCCTCGCTGTCGCACAGCTGCTGTGCCAGCAGCGCCGCTTTCTCGTTGCTCGCATTTGCAGAGTCCTGCACTGCCTCCAGAGATGCCAAGCGGGGCTCCTGCAGTGTGGCGGGTCGTGGGTGTGGTGTTTGAGTTGGAGCAACTCAAACCTGTTCGGGCCTTCGTGTGTTGCGTGAAGAATATACACCAGACCGGTAAGCGTGATTTTCGGCCGTTGCACTGGAGGGCAACAGAATACACCGCAATAAATGTGATGGCATACCAGCTCTGCGAGGCGTGCGTTGGCAGCGAGGAGCTCTGCCTCCTTGGCAGGCATGTCTTGGTCGAGGAACTGCAGCGCCTCTGCCGCATCCTTCGAAGACTCGGCGAGCTGTGAGGGAAATGCATGTGGCGCCACGTGTGCTGGGTGAGGGGCATACCTGGTCGATGCGCGACTGCAGCTGCATCTTCTCCTCCTCCCACTCCTCACGCTCGCGCTGAAACTCGCCCCGCAGCCGCACAGCCTCAGACGACGACTCTGCAGAGTCACCGCTGTTGTCCACAGCCCTGCGCAGCATCTCCAGCTCCGTCAGCAGGGAGTGCACATACTCCGCACGGTACTGCTCCACCTCGTCCATGTTACGCTGGCGTGCCTGCTCCTGCGCCTTGATCTTGTTCTTATAACGCGACAGGTGTGAGTCCTCGCCACGCTTGCCCTTCGCCCGCCCAGCCACCAGGTCGAAAAGGTCTGGCCCGTCCTTGGGCGAGGGGGGTGGCGACACGCTGCTTCCGGAGGCGGTGCTGGCGACGGAGCCGGACAGCATCGATGCCCCCGACACAACCACCTCGCCCCGCGCAGCGCCGACGCGCAACGCCTGGATGCAGAGGACACGCGTGTCCTCCAGGTCGCTCTGCGCCTCCAACACCTGGTCCTTGAGCCGCGCGACCACCTCGTCGCGGTCCTCAATGTCGCGCTGGAGGCTCTTCGCCTGCAGCAGGCGCTCGCTCGTTTGGTTGTGCTCGGCAGTCAGCTCCTCCAGCTCCTGCTTCAGGCGCTTCACCTCCTTGTCCTTGATGTTCCAGGCCTGCGACGTCTCGAGTCCCTCACGCAGCTCGTCATACTCCGACTGCAGCTCCTCCATCTGGCGCAGGTGCCCGTGCACCATGGCGTCGCGCTCCTCGTCCCACCGCCGCCTCTGCGCCTTCAGGTCTGCACGGAGGTGCTCCACCTTCTGTTCGATGTCGGCCTCCAGCTCCATGCGGTTCTGCTGGATGAAAGCCTCGTGCGACTTCATCAGGTTGTCGATGCGTGCCTTGTGCTCGTCGATCGACGCCTTTGCATCGCGCAGGCTCTTCTCCTTCTGCTCCAGGGCGGCAACGAGCTGGTCCACATCGCGTGCTGCTGCCAGCGACGCGAGCGCAGCATCTGTGTGGGAAGAGGCACCGCCAGTCTCCGTCAGCGCGACAAGCTCTTGCAGCGTTGTGTTCTCCTTCTGCATCACACGCAGCTTCTCCTCGAGGGCACGCACCGTCTGCGAGTCCTCATCCTGCTTCTGCATCAGGCTTGCCACAGTCGCCTGCTGCAGGTCAAACTCCTGTGCCCGCTGCTGCGCCTCGCGCATGCGCTGCTTCGTCTCCTTGTCCTCCTCCTTGTACAGCTCCACCTGCATCTGCAGCCCCTCCAGCCTGCTCTGCAGCTCCACGTTGGTATCCTCGGCTGCTCTTCGCCGGGCATCGCTCTCTTGAGACCGCTTCTGCCATTTCTTCACAGCTTCGAACAACTCATCCTTCGAGGACTTCTTCGTCACATCCGCCATCGCAGACGCCCCACGCGTGTGTAGGTGTGTGGCGGTGTGGCGCCCTGCCGCACGGCGAGAAGGATGGGCACAGCGGACACAGAGGGAGGCACACAGGGCATGCTCTTCCGGCTGGAAGTAGTTGTCGATCTCCAGCGAGGGGTGGGGTGGGGCGGGGTGGGTGGGGATGGGGGGATTTGCCCCGCGTCCTTCTGGCTGTCAGCATCGAGAAGATCACTACAAGAACACTGGCTGACCCCCACGTCTCCGGCACGCAAGGTGGTGTGAGAAGGGCTTTTTTGTTTGATCACCTAGCCTATCTGCCCTGCACGCCACAGCAGGTGGAGGGTGGGGCAACCGTGCTATACTGACTGTTCGGCGTGTAAATGCTGCGGTGCGTGAGGCATTCGCTCCCACAGGCCTGAGAGTGCAGGGCTCGTCAGGCCGGTGTCTCCTCTGGTGCGTCTGCTGCGCTGCAGGACTCGGCAGTCACGTCACACAGGGTGGTCGGATTGGACAAGTGCAAGTGGGTGGTGTGTGTGGTGCATAGCGATAGGCATGCGATGGACGGAAGCAATAAACACAAATCAAATCAGGATGCGAGGCTGTTCTGCTGGCAGCACGAGCTCGCATTGCGAGCTCGTGCTGCCAGCAGAAACACCGGTCCCTCACAGAGGGGCCTTGAAAGGAGGGCACGGCAAAAGGTCAAAAAAGGTTCCGTTGATGTGCTTGTAGTGCGTCTTCTTCGTGGAAGAAGCCAGGGAATAGGCGCGGTGTTTTTGGGCTCCCAAACATATCGTCTCGTCATGGTGTAGCAAAAGGGTCACCTAACATAACGATGCAAGAAGAAAGATTAAGACATACAGTCCCGCATCCAGGCAGCGACAGTGGTTGTCGTTAGAAGTCGGCATGGGACTGATGTCCGTGTAGCAAGGCCCGAAACGTCATCTCACCAACGGGGAAGCACGGAGGGCATTTAGGGTTGCTGGCAGAACGGTGATAATGCAACGGGCGCTCAGAAGGCGTAGGGCACCCTGGGCCCTTCATGGGTCGTGCAGCTTGGACAGCTTGAGGCAGGAGGGTTACCCGCTCTGTCCTGCGGCACGGTTCTACCACGACATGCACAACGCCAATCGAGCTGCGAGGGCGCTCAGTGTGGGTTGCCGAGAGAGGCTTGTCGTGCGGGGACGACAACCGCGTTGGCAATGCATAACACAAAAGAAACCCAGTCAGCTGACATTGCCACTTGCTTGCCTCTTCGGGGTGCCGTGTTGTTGGTGGGGTAGGTGCCTTTCTCAGTGCTGCAGGATTCTGTTGAAAAACGTTTTGAGCACTCAAAAAGCCACGTCCCCAATACGCGTTCCCGTGGTGATCCCATGTTGTGGTGGTCGTCGCGAAGAGTTCCAGGTTCAACGCGCAAGGAGGTCCCGCAGGTTGCTTTTGGCGTGCCGCACGCTCGTTCCTTAAATACTCACCCCACCCCCCAGCCCCATCCCTCCACCGCTCGGGCAGCATCCTCGTCCAAATGCCAATCGGCTCAGCGGCCGGAGGGACGAGGGATGCAGCATCTCAGGGCGTCTCGCTGCCACCACTGACCCCTGGCAGGAGCAGCAACAAAGAGCATCGGGCTGCACCGCAAGCTCCCTGGTGCTGCAACATGCCACGGGGCGTCGGTGCGCTACTTGCTGGGGGGCTGGCCCTCTGCCACCCCACAGGCTTTGCGCTACCAACGCCGGGGACCACGGAGGCGGCAACGGGTTGCCTGTGCAGGGTGGTCCTTCCAGTCTTCAGAACGCATGGCGTGTCGATGCGATTGCGGGGAAACTTCTTCACTTCAAAATATACCCCCTGGCCCTAAAACGACGCGATGTCGCTTCGACGTTACGAAAAGAAGCAGGTCGGCAGAGAGTGAACGGGGGAGGCGGTGGCGCAACGGAAACAGGAAAGGAACAAATGAACAAGGCAAAGGGGCGAAGGAGGGGTGGGGGAGGGCGGAAGAGAATTGAAGGAGAGGAAGAAAATTGGCCACACGCCTTCCCGCCAGAACGGGTTCGCTCGTCAGGTCGTCCGGCGTCTCGTGTTGTCACTTTGATGTTGGTAAACCCACAGACCAGAGCCCCGCGCCCCTGGGCTCGGGTGGGCCCAGCCGGGCAACTTCCAGCTGCCCGACCAGGCGTCTGGGCCCCACATGCACCGCTGCTCGGCTGCCGCCTGTCTTCCAACAACACAGCGGCGGCGGGATGGGCCAACGTCAAGGCCACACCGCTGCCAGGCTGTGTTGTCTCTACCGGGGCAACCCTGCGAGTCCCGCGGGAGGTTTTTCTTCGTTTCTAATTCCGAAAAGGCCGTAACCCCAGCAGAACCTAAAGAATCGCAGAAACCGCAGAAAGGCTGGGTGGGGGGTCTTGTAATAACAGCAGGCAATCCTTGGGAAAAGCGTGTATCCCCCAAGGGCTTGCCCTCTCCGGCTACCGGCTTCCTGCCTTGTCCGCGCGAACAAAATCCCAAAACATGTCGCGGTGGAAGGTGGTAAGATGTAGGTTTGGGCGCAGGATTTCGCATTACCGCCGTGAGGGGGTCTCGCACGCCCTTCGAGGTGCGATGGCCGTCTCACCGAAGACACAATGCTGTCACAAAGCCTCCTAGTTTGCACAATAAATATTGTGGCACTGTGATCTCATGACGAACTAAATCTTCAAGTCTTCAACCAACGAGTAGGCCAACCGTGTTTTGGGAGACGCCCGAAGGGCGAGGGGGCGGTGATGGGCGAATGGGTCCAATTAAGCCACATTGGGGGCGACCCTCAACACTTCGGGTGGTCGCGTATTTTGCGGCAGGGCTTTTTGTTGGACCGGTCCGCCGTACCGCCCCCTCCCCCGTCCCTCCGTCTCTCGCACCCCTGATTAATAGGTTTGCCGCACCACGTTTCTCCCACCCTTCAGGCACAGACACCAACGGTTCACAGATGCTCGTGTGTTCGCGTCAGGGTAACCAACAGAGAGCGCTGCTCTGTGTGACTTCAGGTATTCCCCTGGGTTGGAAACCTGGCTGGTACCCTGCACGAAATCCCTCGCCCACTTGACGCCGCACACGCCTGCTCTGACAACGGGGATCATGTTGCGGCTATCGGAAAGAAAGAGGAATGCGTTTCATCAGGATACTGGGGGAGTGAGCAAAAAGTATAGAAAACAAAGGGGGGTCGGGGACTGGATAAGGCAGGCTGGGGTAGGGCGGAGGGCTTATTGGAGGGTTGTGTCGACCCTTCTTGGGAGGGGGCATGGCTCTGTGCCGGAGACACATTTGGGTGATATTATGAGGGGGGTGTGGTTAGGACTTATTACGGTATTCGGTTCTCTTGTTGTGTGGTCAAACTACAACAACAGCCCAACAGTCAAAAACTAAATCTGGAAACACGCTCGCCGAGGGACACCACGTGGCAAGTCTACGCCCCTCCCCGCCCAGCACCCCCATACCCGCCCCTTGCTATTTCACCCTGAGACGTCAGTGCATTCCGGGGTGGGTGATTCCTTACTGGGGGGGGCAATTAATCGTAAGTAGTCGAATAATCGTAAGGGGGCGATTAATTGTACAACATTTTCTGGGCCATTCATACGTAAATTTGTTTTCTTGGACGCCACGCAACTTTTTTTCACGCACGCCCGGTTACGGTAATCACTTTTTTCTCACGCTTTTTACTTTTTTCTCACGCTTTTTTCTTTTTTCTCACGCTTTTTTTCTTTTTTTTCACGCTTTTTTTGGCGTGAAAAAAAAGTCCGTACAGTGATTTTCTGGAAGGGACCTGCGGCTGATTTTGTGAATGCACAAATCAGGCCTGAGCGGGTCTGCAGGTCACCAGGTCGGCTGCGGGGTGGGTTGGTGCGGTGGGTTCATCGGCCACGCTATCCAGCTCCCCCCGACCTCTGCCCAGAGCCAGAAGCGCAGCACCCCGCGGCGTGAGAAGTACGATCACCGCAAGCAGATAGACCTTTTAGAAGTGTATGCTGCATACCGTGTCGCACAGCAGGTCATGGTTCTTCACGGTGAACCACAGGTCAACCAGCAGAACCAGGGATCCCCAGGAAGACGAAGCTGTCGAGGGCAAATCAGAACGATATGAGGTGTGACTCGCCGTTCTTGAGGGCGGAATACCCCAGACTTGGCGCTCTGGACGACATCCCCTGTGGAGTCGATCTCAGTCAGGAGGTGGTACAGCCTGGAACCTCTGTATATTGGTGTTCTCAGACATACTCACATGAGCAACCTCAAAAATGGGGCACAGTTTTTCGTTTTCACGGTAATAAAGCGATTTTACGGTTTTTTCTCACGGCGTGAAGAGAAAAAACGACCAAAAGGCGGTTTTGGCGTTCAAAAGTTGCGTATTGTGCAAGAAAAACATGTCATCACCTTGAAAAGTACGGTAAAATCGACTCGGTTGGGGTTCGACGGCCACTCGGGGCCTTCGGCCCCTCGTGGCCGTCTCACCCCACCTCGTCGATTTTACCGTACTTTGTTTTCACGGTAATAAATAGTTATTGAATAATCGTAGGGGTTACGATTATTCACTTTTGGCCAAATTTCTGACTTTTCCCCAGAGGATCAAGCAACAGGAACAGCAGGGATCCCACTCAGGCTGTACAAAGCGGAGAATCGGTTGTCATAGACCAGTGATTGAGTCACCCCACATGTCGGAGCACACATGCCCCGAGTTTAATGGGTGGAAGAGAGTATGGTTTGAGGCCCCCCCGCCCCCAGGTTCCCTGCCAGTGAGGTGAGCCTGGGGGGGGGCACCAAAATTCTGTGGCCCATACGCAACCTCAGGAAGATGGACACAGTCCAGAAACTGTACCCCACAAGGAACAGATGTCCACTACCGTGGCCTCCGGCGGCTGGGGGGCTCCGCCCCCCAGACCCCCCTGTGGACTCTCTTTGCATTCTCTGTACCACCTCGAAGGGTGCACCCGAGCCAAGCACCCAAGCATGGGAACTAGGCTGGAAACTGATACAGTCATTGAAATAGATCGGGACAGCCAGGGCTCCCAGTCACCGTCATACGAAGGGACTATGCGAACTGGAGACGGCGCAAGAGCAGGTGCAGCTGTGCTGTATTCTTGAGGGCTCCCGCTACGTCAAAAACCGCGCCCTCATCCAAACGTAAGGACTGAGCCAAGGCGTCAATCCCTTCGGACCTCGTCAGCGCCCCAGGAACACAGGCCCCGTCATCGGTATTCGACACGTGCCCCGCGCACGCCAGCCAACGGCGCTCTGGTGCTGGGGATGGGGTCGAGGGGGTGGTGTGGCAGGCAGGGAAGTGCACGGGACCAGAAAAACCATTCGACGGTCGAGCGCGCACTGGGTGTGGAGGGTACCTTAAAAACGGGTAACCCACAGGGTCCGACATCGGGTGTCGGACCCCACCGTGTGCCCATCTGGATGACTCAAGCGCCTCACACCGGGTCCCTCCCCTCCTGGTGGCCCACCGGGGTGCTATGGCCAGTTTCCACCGGTGCTGTTGCTGTGTGCACGGAATGCCGGTGAGATAGGCCGAGAATGCGACCCACACCCACCCCCACCCCGCCAATTGACATTCTGAACAGCAAAACGGGTAAATTTTTGCCAAAAGTGAATAATCGTAACCCCTACGATTATTCACCACCGTTGAAAATTTGTAAATTTTGGGACACCCGATTTATACAGACCGCGTCGCTAAATAATCGTAGGGGTTACAATTATTTGACCCCCCCCAGTAAAACACCCATCCAAGTTATGCAAGGTGTAAATGACTCGACGCCGCCGTGTTTCCCACAGGCATCAGCAGCAGGATGGACGGCCCCGACGGCTGCGCGTGCAGGAATTGTCGTTCCCCTCGAGAATGCACGCACAGAGCGCTGTGCGGGTTGTATTTCTGAGGCCTCCTCAGAAAGTACCGCACCGTCACGCTCTGTTTTGCCAAAAGGTTTGGTTGTTCTTTGTTCTGTTCTGTTGTTTCTCTCTTCACACCCAGGGGCACAGTTGGGAGGCGGGGATTGCAGGGGTTGCAAGCACTGCCTCGCCTTGACGCTTTTCAACCATCGCGGAACACGACACAGGCTCAGGCGGAGCGTTAGCTTGGTGTGGTTGACAGACGGCACATTCTGAACGTCATTGGTTTCGCCTTCTGAGCTGAAGCGCATGTGTTATGCTTACACGCGGCAAATAACATGCGAGGAACTCGAGCATCCCGCTAGGTGGGCTGTGCTTCCAACCCCCTCCCCTGTGCCCCAACTCCAGATCCGCGGTCGAAGCGCACAATGTAATTCTCTAGGACAGAGCCAGAGGCCAAAGAGTCTCTTGTCGTCTTTTCAGCACCCGACCGTTGTGCTGACACACTACAGAACACAACACCACTGCCAGCTGAGGTAAACCTTATCGTGATGACCAGTCGTATTGCAGAGCACAGCTTTGATCCGTGACGATCAAGTGCACTGCGAGCTATAGAGGGGGCTGAAGTGGAGAGGATACTGGGGCAATGCTTAGCGGGAGGGACGAGAGCGAGTGGGTGGGGGTGGGGTGCGTTTGCGTGGGTGGGGGATGTTATTCAAACCGACATGATTATGGCAAAGGAAA
This sequence comes from Rhynchopus euleeides, assembly GCA_963210315.1. Lineage (NCBI taxonomy): Eukaryota > Euglenozoa > Diplonemea > Diplonemida > Diplonemidae > Rhynchopus > Rhynchopus euleeides. The sequence continues at coordinate 2,233,845 of OY723263.1, read as the reverse complement.
AGAGCGAGTGCCGGCCTGCTGACACAGGTGCGTGTGTGCATCAGTGTGGTTGATTTGGCTGCCGTGCACGTTGGACAGGGGGGGTGTCGGTGCTGGGGTGGTTGTTCGGTTCTGTTGGCAAACCCCCTCCCCCCTCGACCACCCGCGACCTGTCCCACTCTTTGCATTGTTTCACTGGCTAGAATCATCCCCACAGTCCGTATCCCCACCACCCGCTCACGGTGTCAGAAGCCCGTGAAACCCCTCCAACAGCGAGTCAAGTCCCGCAGTGTTGGCCCCCCCATTATTACCATAGCACCACAACCACTTGTGGTGCCTTTTCAACCCCTCCCCGTATCCAACTGACTGACATTACTCCTATGTTGGTTAAAACTACCGTCTGGAACAAACATCGCAGTTGGTCGAGGTTTTGGCGGAAGAGCAGCTTGTACAACTGTGCCAGTTGTTTTGACGCAATGATTCACAAGCATTGAGATGAATCGCCATTCTCCAATTCAAGAAGGCGTACCAGATGACAGATGCCATGGGTCTTCGTCCGACGAAGACACAAGTTGCTGTCTGACGGTTTCTCGCGCGGTGCGTTGGTCAAACTCAGCGACAAAGGCTTTGCGTTGCGTTCATTATTTGCATGAACGGGGCCTGTCCGTACATGTGCAGGATATCAAATGCTGCCCTGGGTCTTTTTAGTGCGTAAAGAAACGCCTGGTGTTTTTTTGCAAGACCCACTGGGCCACTTCCCCGCTTGGCGGCAGCGGGTGAGGCGGTCGCCGGGCCACAGTGAGAGGCATTTGCCTCTCTGACGTCTCTCGCTCATGTTCTTCCAAAAAAACCCCAGACAACTGCGGTGTCTGTTTGTCTGGTATAACTTTCATAGCGCTAGAGGAGTGCAAGGAGAACTTGTTTTAACCTCTATCGCAGTGTTTGTTGAGAGGTCCCCATATCTACATACCGCCTGGGCTTGCGCGGGATACTGCCACCGCCACACACGCCCTCCCACCCCCAGGTGGCGACGGTTTCCAGGGTTCACGACATTTTTTTCAATCGAAATGTTCCTGAGCAAAAATGGCACCACTACGACAGAACTTTCAGTTGTATTTCCTCAGGAAAAATCCGGTCGACACAATCAGCTAGGGCCCGAGACATGCCCACCCCACCCCCTCCCGCCCTCACTCAAAGACAACGTATTACAAAACGGAGAGAAACAGAACTTGCCTTTGCTACTTTGGAGAGCGTAATGTCGTTCTGACAGGCTGTTGATGATGCAGACAACACACCACCGCCACAAGAGGACGGGGCTCACACAACAGATGGACAGACTCAAGGCATGTCATCTTGTGCTAGACGTGCGAGGCGTGGCCACAAAATACCACGCGCCATGGGTCCGATTGTCATGTTTAGGTATATTTTGGTGGCCATATTTTTCGCGCGATGCTGTTATCGCCATTATACGACCCCCATCCCCACCCAAAGACGAGGAAGAGCAAGACATCTCTTTTCAAACTCTGACACAACTCTATGTCGCAGGGGCGTTGCACGCCCCTGAGTAAATGATCACAGGCTAGGTCAAGGAATCCGGGGCAAGAATAAAAACGCAGATTCCAAGATATTTTGTTCGGGCAAGCACCACCGGCATGAGGCGCGTGAGGTTGGGATTTGGCGGCTGATGAAGTTGCTTTTTTGCCGTCGTCATGACGTGCTGGTTCTGCAAGAGGCACACCCAGGAGCCCCGTGCGGTCAGCCCCGTTGGCCACTCCCCCTCACATTGCATGATCCGCACTGCCGTGCCGGAAACGCCAGACACGACACCCATACGAATGCCAACCCGCATCCAGCACTCCCCCAGCACGAGGGGATACTACTGTCCAACTGTCTTTGGAAGCTGCACTTTCTAACCAGCTCTGTGAGGGCAGCTCACGTGACGCACTGTACTGTCGAGCACCGATAGACTCAATTAGCTACACCTTTTCTGCAGTTATAGCGAGCGAAAAACACCCCCGCAACTTCCCCTATTGGGGTATTCAGTGGTCGATTATCCGGCAGATGCGATGCGTGTGTGCAACCGGGCTGGTTTATTCTCCTTACCCCACAGGGCCTCTACGGCTGTGCCTGTTCAGACCAAATGACCCTTCATCAACCACACCCGAGGGAGCACCGGCAGATGGGGCACGGGGTGTGCTGCCGCTGACCCCCACGGACTCCTCAAAACCCTATCGATATGGCAGGGTGAAGCAGAGAACAAGGGAAGGAATTCTGCAGAGAACTTAAGGTTCGCCCTTGCTCTGCCTCCAACCGGGGTGTTCCGAGGTACGAGGCGTGACAGTGCAGTGTACAGTGTGCAGTGCTTCGGAGGTGGGGTGAAGGCGAGGGCAACGGCGCCACCCCCACTATTCGCCGCGGGGTAAGGGGGGGGGGAACGGGGCAGCCCTCCTCCCTCGCGTGGCGACAGCAGGTCACCCGGGTGTTGGCTGCACTCTAAACGTTACTTGCTGAGGGGCGAAAGGCCCCCCATCTCCTCCCCTGGCGGCAGTGGCACCTCCGCCGCCCCTGAAGCCGCACATTCCCGACAGGGCAGCCGTTGTCGGCGAAAGTGTAGGGGTCGCTTGTGTGGGTGTGTTTTGGCATTTTGGGGCAGACATAAGCACCCCCCCCCCGTTTCTCCTCGACATCCCACAGGCCGTTGTGGTCGTGGCGGTGGTGAGGTGTGCCCGCCAGGTTTCCCATTGACGTCAGGATAATAGCGCAAACCTGCCCCTCCGACCTCACCAGGTGCGGTTCATCTGCTGCAGGTGTTGCAGATGCTGGAGGTGCTGCAGGTTCTGCTGCTGCTGCTGCTGGTGTTGCTGCTGCTGCAGGTGCTGCTGTTGCTGCTGATGTTGGTGCTGTTGGTGCTGTTGGTGTTGTTGGTGCTGCTGCTGCTGCCCGAGGGAGGCCAGCGCAGCCAGGAGATGTGCGTTGTTGAGCTGTGGCGGGGACGGGGGTGGCGACTGCTGCTGCTGAGGCAGCTGCTGCTGCTGCTGTGCGGGGGGCGGAGTGCCCGATTGGACTGGCTGGATCAACTGCATGATGCTTGCAAGGTTATCGGCACCCCCTTGAGGCTGCACAGGGGCCGCTGGTGGAAGCTGTGCAGTGCTTGCAGGGGCAGGTGTGTGCCCAGCAGCACGGAGAAGAAGCTGTTGCAGCTGCTCCTGGTGCGGCTGTTGGTGGTGGGTGGGTGGGTGGCTGAGCAGCGTGCGACACCAGCATACCTGGTGATGCTGCTGCTGCTGCTGCTGCGGCGGCGGCAGGTGCTGGGGCTGCTGCTTCTTCTGCTGCTCCTGCAGCGCCACAAGCAGGTCCTTCTGCTTCCGCCTCCGCTCCTGCTCGTCCACATCCTTCTGGCGCTTCTCCTGCTCCTTCTGGTCCAGCTGGTGCCGCTCACGCATCAGCATCAGCCGCAGCAGCTCCTCCCGCTTCGCCGAGTCCTCCGGCTGCGGAGGGGCGGGCGGGGGCGGTGCCTCCTTGCGGGCCTTCTTGCTATCCTTCTTCTCCCTGGCCTCGCGCTCCCGGCTTCTGGAGCGGGACCTCTTCTTCGTGCGCTTTGTCCTCTTCTCCCTGTGCGTGTGGTGTTGGTGATGGTGTGGTTCAAGAGAAACACCAGCGGGTGGGGCATGCAACTCCGAGATCCTGTTGTGCAAACTCTTATATAAATACTCCAGACTTGCCTGGGCGTACCGAGCAGGCCCGCTTGGCGTGTGTGACGGGGCATACTTCTTATCTTTGGCCTGCGCCTTGCCGCTGTCTGCGGGCGCCACTGTGATGGCCTGCTTCAGCTTCGCAATATCGGTATCCAGCTTGCGCTGCACAACCTCAGGCGCAGGCGCCGCAGCCACCACAGCCTGCTGCTGCTGCTGCTGCTGGGGAACCACCTCCGGGATCTGCACGGCGGCGGTGGTGGCTGACCCGAACCCCACGACGGCACTGCATACCTTGCCCCTCGAGCTGATCTGCTGGAGCTGCATCTGCAACTCAGCCTTGTGCGCCGCAGGCGCCGCGGAGAAAGCGAATCGCATGCAGCGCTGCTGGAAGAACCCGAGGCAGTCGCGCAGCGTGAACACCGCCGTGCCGTTCACAGTCAGCACCTTCCTCCCGACGAAGGGCGCCATGCCGCACCGCTCCGCCGCAGACCCGGGGATGACATGCTCCAGGAAGACACACCCACCGTCCTCCACCAGGCGGAACCCATTCGCCTCCTTGGGGCCACGCATGAAGGTCGCCTCGTTGTCCCCAAGCGGCGCCTGCTGCGCGACAGGCTGCGCGGGCGGCGCAGGCGGTGCCGGCGGAGGCGGCGGCGGCGGCACACCACCAGGCAGCCCCACGCTCCCCTCCCCTTGCTGCCGCTGCACAGGGGGGACGGTGAAGACCGGCTTCGCCGGCGGGGGCGTGAACAGGATCTGGGTCGGCGGGCTGGACCCAGCAGAGCTGCCCCGCGGCGCGGGCGACACGCTCGCCGATGCAGGCGCAGCCTCCACCGGAGGCGGCGTGTCCACCCGGGCCGCAGCGACGGCCGCAGGGCCCTCCCCCTCGCCCTCACCCCTTGTGGGCCCCGCCCCAACCTCCTCCACACCGCCCCTCTCCGCCACCGCACTGATCGAGCGGAACTGCGGCACCTCCTCGGGGCTGTTGGGAACGAGGCCCGCTTCGCGGTGCTCCTGCTCCCCGCCAGCAGCCTCAGCCTCAGCCTCCTCAGCTGCCCCGGGCTGGTCTTCTGGCAGCCCTTCTGTGCCTTCGTCCTGCGGCGCGTCGTGCGCGCTGCACTCTGAGGCGCGGTCGGAGTATTCCTCAGCAGGCAGCTCCTCCGCCTCGGCAGAGTCGAGGTCGCTGTGTCTGGCGAGCTCAGCCCAGACAAAGTCGGCAATCGCCTCGCTGTGCTGCGGGTAGAAGGCACGGAGCTCCATCTCGACCTTCTCCTTCGTCACGCCTGCAGAGCTGAGCTGCGCGATGACCATCCCAGTGAGTGTCTCGACCTCGTCAGCATCGACATCGTCGATATCGCTGATGTGGTCGTCGAGTGCCTCGCGCACATCATCCTCAACAGCGAACAGGCGCTGCTGGCTCAGGGGCAGGTTCGTCTCCATTGCAGCACAGGTCTGGCGGAGGGGCAGCAAGGGTGGGGTGGGGCCGGGCCCGCCAAGTGGGGGCAGGGCGGCTAACAACAACTGTCAACGACTCGCCGTGGGCGTGTTTTACTGCCTCCGTCTGATGTGGTGTACGGAGGGGTGGCTGGGCTCCTGTGGGGTGGGGGTGGGGTTAGAGCAGCGGCACAAAAGAAGAAAAGAGGTTTTCGTGGGGGGGGGGGGGGGGGGGAGGGGGTAGTGAAAACGAAGTAGAAGGGAGCACAACCTGGAAGGGAGGGGGGGAGGGGGGGAGGGCGAAGTGTGGGTGCTCCTTGTTGTGGGGCCGGGCAGCCACAGCCCCCCTGCCGTGACGTTTAAACGGAGACTCCTTTTTAATATAGCTTGAAGAAGTGAGGGCCTTTTTTTCTCTGCGGGTCCCATCAGAAAATATGGGCCAGATTTTTGCCAAATCATCGAACGTTGGGCGGCTCACCGCAAAAAAAACCCCCGTATCAACACACGCGTGTCGACCCCCACCCTTCACTGCATTCTGAGACCCAACCGCGGCGGGGGAGACAGGTCGAAGGGGGCGAAAGGAACAGTCAATCCCAGCCAGGAAGAGGGTGCCGTGACAATCCCTGGGACATCGCCGTGCGACGATCCCAGGGTGGAACAGTCCGCCCTGAGACACCACCAATGTGCGTGCATCGTCAGCACCCTGCTCCCGCAGATTCACCCTCCCCCCCATACACACATTTCTCAGCTGGTTTGCCGGGTGCAGGCGACACCGAGTGACCTCCGATGCTGCCTCTGCTGCACGCATGTGATGTGAATATTATAGGACTTCGCTCCGTGTCTCCTTTGTTGTGAAGCGACTCACTTTTATGCACTTCTGAGCGAAGCCCCCGAGGGGAAAGTATCGAGTGGGCAAGCCAGCAAGCCGACCGTGGTTCGGAAGCCAGGGGTGCCTCCTGCACTCCTCGCGTGGGATGGCGGAGGCGCGGCACGCACCAGGGTGAGTGAGGGAGGCGCGCGTGAAATGTGTTGCATTTTTTTTGCACATAACACACCTGTGTGGTACGGGAAATGCTACGAGGAACGCGATGGACTCGGGACTGCTGCTGGCCTCTCTTGCTATGGTTTACTTATGTTTCGTGCTCCACCTGCTCCACCTCATTCTGCACTTCAGATGATCCACTTCACGTGGGTTACGGGGTTTGGGACAACGATGATATGTTGTGTCCGACGACAAGGTAAGGTAAGCTCATCGAGGTACACCAAACCGGAGTTGTCAAATCAAAAAAGACACACCGCCCGAGAGGCAATTGGTGTGACACAACAGCGATGACACAACCACTCTGCCCGAGGGGGCGCGTTTTTAGCGACCGAGACCTCCTCTCCTGACTGAGGGACACACGATCTGACCGTCCGAGAGACGCAGCATTCTACCCTGCCCGAGGGGCACCCACTCTCCTGACCGAGAGACACGCAGTCTTGCCCGAGGGGCACCTGGTTTCCTGACCGAGACAATATTCTGCCCGAGGGGCACTCACTCTCCCGACCGAGAGACACGCAGTTTTGCCCGAGGGGCACCTGTTCTCCTGACCGAGACAATATTCTGCCCGAGGGGCACCCACTCTCCCGACCGAGAGACGCAGCATCTCGCCCGAGGGGCACCTGTTCTCCTGACCGAGACAAAAATTTTGCCCGAGGGGCACCTACTCTCCCGACCGAGAGACACGCAGTCTTGCCCGAGGGGCACCTGTTCTCCTGACCGAGACAATATTCTGCCCGAGGGGCATCCACTCTCCCGACCGAGAGACGCAGCATCTCGCCCGAGGGGCACCTGTTCTCCTGACCGAGACAATATTCTGCCCGAGGGGCACTCACTCTCCCGACCGAGAGACACGCAGTTTTGCCCGAGGGGCACCCGTTATCCTGACCGAGACAAAACTATGCCCGAGGGGCACCCACTCTCCCGACCGAGAGACGCAGCATCTCGCCCGAGGGGCACCTGTTCTCCTGACCGAGACAAAAATTTTGCCCGAGGGGCACCCGCTCTCCCGACCGAGAGATACACAATCTTGCCCGAGGGGCACCAAATCCCGACCGAGAAGACGACCCTCACACCATGCTCGTGTCAGGTCTCAAGAGGGCCGAAGCCGCGGTTGAGGACAACAACACCCCCACGCACTGGTTCTAATAAATGACGGCGAGGTGCACGGGGGGATCAGCACGAAGGAGGGGCGCAAAAAGATGGGGATGATGACGCCGTGGTGTTCAAGGTGGTCCTCCGCCGCTTATGAACGTGACAGCGGGACAGCGCTGCGCCCGTGGCCGCAGCGGATTGAGGACATTCCCATCAGCCATCGAGACTATCACCGCGCCTCGCCGAAAACCTGCTTCACGCTTGATCGCGCTCAAGGTTTCCAAACGCATACTTCAGCTGGAGGTTCCGTCACAGAGGCGCTGACAAAGGCGGGACCAAGAGCAACAGTCGGGTGCTGATAAATGGGTCGATACTGATGCAGCAAAGTGACGTCAGTGATATCCAACTCCTACTTTCCTGACCGAGACACGATCTTGCCGAGGAGCATCGGACCGAGACACCCACTTCTGCCTGAGGGGCACCTAGCCGAGACGCATTTTTCCTGCCCGAGGGGCATCTCGCCGAGACATTACCTGCCTGAGGGGCACCTGGCCACGACATACCTACAGCTTACGCTTGCGGGGCACCCTGCCTGAGGAGCACCTGGCCAAGACATACATTTCCGCCTACGAGGCACCCTGCCCGAGGGGCACCTGGTCAAGACACACACTTCCGCCTACGGGGCACCCTGCCCGAGGGGCACCTGGCCAAGACAGACACCTCTGCCTACGAGGCACCCTGCCCGAGGGGCACCTGGCCAAGACATACACTTCCGCCTACGAGGCACCCTGCCCGAGGGGCACCTGGCCAAGACAGACACTTCCGCCTACGAGGCACCCTGCCCGAGGGGCACCTGGCCAAGACATACACTTCCGCCTACGAGGCACCCTGCCCGAGGGGCACCTGGCCAAGACAGACACTTCCGCCTACGAGACACCCTGCCCGAGGGGCACCTGGCCAAGACATACACTTCCGCCTACGAGGCACCCTGCCCGAGGGGCACCTGGCCAAGACATACACTTCCGCCTACGAGGCACCCTGCCCGAGGGGCACCTGGTCAAGACATACATTTCCGCCTACGGGGCACCCTGCCTGAGGGGCATCTGGCCGCGACATACACTTCCGCCTACGGGGCACCCTGCCTGAGGGGCACCTGGCCAAGACGCACATTCATGCCCGAGGGACACCGGGCCGAGACATTACATTCCCTGCCTGAGGGACACCTGGCCGAGACACATTCCTGCCGAGGGGCACTCACTCCCGACCGCGAGACGCAGGATTTTGCCTGAGGGGCACCTCCTCTCCTGACCGAGACACAACCCCGCCCAGCACAGTGCCGAGGGGCATTTACGCTTTCGACTGGAATACCGAGCCTGACCCGGGGAGACACAATCGTGCCACAATCGTGAGGGGCATACTCTCTTGATTGAGAAATACACCCTTTTTGCCCGAGCGACGGCACCTGAAGGCGGAAGGGTGGCCTGTCACACACAGCCTGCCAGATCCAGCTCGAGCACGGTGACGCGACGTGAGCTTTCCGAGGGCGACAGTTTTCGTGTACCAATGCAACGCCCCCGGACACGCCCCCGAGAAGCCGGCACGTCTGTCGTGCCCAGCTTATCTGCGCGAATGCCGACTACGCGCACCCCGGCGTCAAGCGGATGCCCGCACACGCCCCAAGCGGGGCATACTCCGTCGAAGCATAGTCTCCCTGCCGGGGGACACACATTCAAGCCTGCATTATTCACAGGGGTCAGGGGGAGTTCCGGGCGTCTGTGGCCCGGTGTTGAGACGTACGACCTCACAGTTCCATGCAGGGAAGGGGAGCTGCTGACTGGACACCTGCGAGGTGCCGTGGGACATACACAGAGATCAGGTATCCAACACAGCCGAGACGCTCTCCCAAGCTGCACTGCTCGGGGAGCAAAAGAAGCAGCGACTGAGAGACGCGTCCGCATCGCCTGTGTCAGCGGTGCCGCCGCTGAGGGGGTCCACCGAAACCGCAGCCATGGCAGCGGGCCGAGATCATTCCACAAGGTTGGGGGGCAGTCGGCCAGTCTTCCCGAGTACCCAGCAGCCTACTCGACAAGCCCGAACAGCGACTGCAGCGTGCGACAAGCTCCGGTCCGCGGGGACTCACCTCTCTCATTAAGAAGGCGACTCCGAGAATCCTTCTGGCATGCCCACACCTCCAGGGCCTCGAATTTCCTCACGCACCGGGAAATACGCCCTCCACACTGAGTCCGGGCGTTACCACTGAATCGACGCCACGTGGGGCCACAGGGCCTCCGTTTGATGCGCTGTCTACGAGGCGGGCGATGGGGCAGGTACAGTGGGGATCAGCCCAGTGGGAAGGGGGCCGCAGGAACGTGTTGTCCACCGCTCGAGCGGAGTTCAGGAGACGACAGTGCGCGCGATCGCCCTCTTTCACCCAGAAGGGCCGGCACCTCTCACACCTACCCCTGGGCACTCCATGCAGCGTCTCCAGTGCGCCATGAAGAGGCGCGTTGGGCTTCACCCCGCAACTCGCTCGCAGCCAGCGAAGACCGGAGAGGACACAGAGAGCCACAGAGCGATCGAGATCACGCCGGAAAGCACCGGGTGTTGGCCGGGCTCCCGAAGGGCGAGAGTTTAAGACGGCCGGACAGTAGACTGCTGCGGAGGAGCTGGGAGGCGAGTTTCAGACTGTGATTTCTCGATCCGCTGAGCCCTGTCCCCAGGCGAGAGCTGCCGGGTCATGGTGGCTGAATATGCACGAGCGTCGCGGTGGTGGTGCTGGGAGCGCACCAGAGGACTGTCACGCTGAGGGGCTGGGCATGGCCACTGACTACCTGGATACGGCCGTCTCAGTGCATCGCCCGGGGTGCAAAACGACATCGAGGATGTCAGGAAGAAGGGTCATGTGGGCACACACCAATATGTCGGAGACGTGAAGAAGCCTCGAGGGGAAGGGTTCCCCAGGGGATGGAGGATCCCGAAGAGGTACAGGGTGAGGATTCAAATACCCGGAGTGGGAAACGCACCAGACGTCGGGGGTCAGCCAAGAGCGGGTGGTTGCAGCACAGGCGGGGCTGTGTGCAACCTTTGCCCCCTTAGTTTCGCCGGGTTGAGACGCATCAACTCTCTCGCCGGGTGCGGCAACTGGAGAGACAGGCATGTTGTCGATAGGGCACACCAAGAATCACGAGGCTGACCACACGACGGCGGCACACGGCCGAGGCAGGCGGATCCCCTCAGCGAGTGAGGTTCGATCGTTTTCCGTACAAGGTGCTCGTGACAACGTAGAAAGCGGTACATTACCATCGGAGGGATGCATACGATGGGCGACGGAGCCTGATCACTTCAATAGTAGACCGTTCGCGCGGCGTCCCTAAGTCCTTGGGTCCTAAGGGTCCTGGGTGGAAGCGTCCAATGCAACACTCACAGCATAGAGGCCAAGTGTTTCTCGTAGTATTTTGCACATAACACACCTGTGTGGTACGGGAAATGCTACGAGGAACGCGATGGACTCGGGACTGCTGCTGGCCTCTCTTGCTATGGTTTACTTATGTTTCGTGCTCCACCTGCTCCACCTCATTCTGCACTTCAGATGATCCACTTCACGTGGGTTACGGGGTTTGGGACAACGATGATATGTTGTGTCCGACGACAAGGTAAGGTAAGCTCATCGAGGTACACCAAACCGGAGTTGTCAAATCAAAAAAAAAATATGGGGGGGGGGTTCAAAGTGCAAGAGGTGGAGCCCGTTCAACAGGTGGAAGCGTCCAATGCAACACTCACAGCATAGAGGCCAAGTGTTTCTCGTAGTATTTTTCGCACCGGCGGATTCAACACTACCCAGCAGTGGAGAGCCCCCCCCCCCCCCCCCCCCCGCTGCTTAGCTGTGTTCGACACCTCGACAAAAAAACACAAGTGTAAGTTGCACCGAGAAAACTCTGATGCTGCCGCTCTGCTCGGCTCTCCCCACCCGCACCCCGACCCCCTGCGCCCCCCTCCCCTCCAGTTCTCTTGTCACCCCAATGCAATGAAGGGGGGAGATGGAACACGAGAAGAAGGCTAAGAAATAGCTAGACAAAACACACACACACACACACACCCTCGCCACCCAACTGAGCACCGTTATTCTCACAAAGACCCATACCCTCCCCCCCTCCCCCACGTCCCTACCCCAGCCCACGACTCGTGTCTATATATGGCATGTCGTCAAAAAACGTTTTCCGCCTGGGGGAGGGAGGGGGGGTGGCTTGGACACCCCGTTCACAGCTTGGAAGGAAGGACATCACCGTAGCTCCGCTCGACGTAGGTGAGGGCGCGCTGCACGAGGCTGAGCACCTGCGCCCCCAGCTTTGCACCCTGCTCCTCCGTAACATTCGCAGCTGTGCGGCGGAGGGCGCGCGACCAGACGCCGTGCCCCACAGAGGCCATCTTAAACATCGAGAAGGCGGCGAGGAAGTCTGCCTCCGCCTCCGTCACCACGGGGGAGTTGGTGAGAGCGAAGTAGCGCGACAGCATCTTCGGCTCGGGGAACACCGTCGGGGAGCCCAGCCCGCGGGACTCGCTGGGGAGGCGGTAGTTCATCAGGAGGTACCCCAGGTCCGCGTAGGGGTGGCCGATGGTGGAGAGCTCGAAATCCAACACCGCGATGACCTTCGGCTTCTGCGGGTGGAAGATGAGGTTGTCAATCTTGAAGTCGCCGTGCACCAGGCTCTCCTTGTGCCGGTCAAACGTGACACGCGGCAGCGCCAGCAGGAGGAGGTCGCGCAGGCGCTCAAACTCAGCCATGCGCGGTGCCCCCTGCGCCACACCCCCCTCGTATTGCCTGTCCCAGATGTGGATGGTGCGCTCGAAGTAGCACTGCGGGGACCCCTGGTGGGGCTTCTTCTTGCGCAGCGACTTGAGCCCGATCCTCTCGTAGGGCAGGCGGTGGATCTGGGTGACGGTGTCCACCATGGAGACGAGTGCGTCGTGGAAGTACCACTCTCCCTTTTTGGCGCAGGCAGCGCCGTCGGAGTAGATGTTGCCCCTGACGTAGTCCATCACGTAGAAATCCGTCCCGACGATGCTGCGGTCGGTGCACAGCAGGTGTGTGGTGGGGACAGGTACGTCGGTGTATGTCCCCAGGGTGTGCATGATGTGGAATTCGCGGGCCATGGAGTGTGCCCCCTTCAGCAGGTCGCCCGGAGGCTGTTTCCGCACCACGATCTCCCTGCCGGACCGGCGGAGCCGGACGAAGAAGGTGGGGTTGCTCAGGCCACCGCCGAACATGCGCAGGTCGGCAACCTCTTCGTTCTCCACCACGATGTGCGGCACCTTCCTGCGGAGGTACTTCACAAGCTTCGAGGTGTCGATGCGGTGCTGCTGCGGGATGGGGCCTCTGTTGGCGCCCTGCGGGTAGAGGTTGAGCAGATCGGCATCACGGAGCTGGAGGCAGGCTGCCAGGTTCTTAATCAGGGTGTGTGTGTCGTTCCGCAGCACGCGGATGGTGTGGATCCCGAGGCCCCGGGCGGACTTCAGGTTGGGGCCCAGGTCGTCGACAAAAATACACCTCCCCGCATCTTTGATGCCCAGCTTCGCGAGGGCGAGCGAGAAGATCTCGGGGTCCGGCTTGCGGAGGCCCACCTCGAAGCTCTCGACGAAAACGTCGAAGAGGTGTTCCGTCTGCTTGCGGAACAGCAGCGTCTCCTTGCAGAGGAAGTTGTTGGTGATCACGCCGATCCGGAGGTGCGGCAGTGCGGCGCGGATCTTGCCGATGGCCATGAGGAGGTCCCAGTGGGGGTGGACGTGCAGCATGCACTGCAGCACCACGTTCCCATCCACCCGGATGCCCTGCTTTCCCAGATCCGCAGCCACCACTGCGGGGAATCGGTCTGCAGGGAGCTCGCCCCTCTCGAGTCGCCGAAAAGCTTGCGTCTTGCCGAGCGCCACCCCGACGACCTCAGGGCCGTGCCCAAGGTAAGCGCTGTAGTCCCTCAGGCGTTCCACAGGCGACGATGTGAGGACACCGCCCACATCGAAGATGAGGCCATCGAATTTCGGCTTGTCAGCCATCGCAACAAACTACTAAGGGAAGGGGTAGAGTTGTGTAGGTGGGCAGGTGTGTCGTCGAGAAGACCCTCCCCGGTGAGGGATCCTTCCCTGGAGGGTGTGGGTGTGGGTATTGTGCCGTGTCTGGGGAATGCAGATGCAAAAAAAGAGGTTGGGGAAGTTTGAGCTGCCCTCAGGCATTAGGGGGAGGGGGGGGAGGGCTAGCGTGACGGCTCGGTTTTCTGGAGCGGCAAGCCTTCAGTCTTTCAGGGCAAGGGCCACCCAACACCCCCACCCCCCGCGTTCCCTTTCCCTTCAAGGATCGAGGCAGGTCTTCGGGGGGCGGGGAAGTTGAGGGAGACGGATTAAGATCGCAAAACAGGAAATTGCATGGCAGCAGGCTCAGCTTGCCGGCTGGACCCCAGTGTGCGCCGCTCGCCGCGACGGATTTCTCCGCCAGGCCTGCCGCCGGGGCGGGGGCACGAATAGGGTTGGCCAACCGGGGGTCTGCCGAGGGAGAGCACCACTCTGTCACACGGCGGAGGCAGTTGGCATGCCCGCGCCAAAACCCCACGCCGTGCGGTGGCGGCAACTGTACATCACAGGGTCAGCTCCCTGGGGGTTGTCAAAATTGATCGCTTGCTTTCCGCAGCGTGTAACAAACGGGGGGTGGGGCACTTTCCCTCTTTGCTTTGGCATCGAAAAGCCCTGGCGTACGAACAGGGTGGGGTGGCGTACGCAAAGCCGCCAGAAGGCGTTGTGCTCTCCGATGACATATACTCGGGCTTCATGTTGCGTCCACCAGCCTGGCGTGGGGAGACAATCATGTACGTAACAAGCGCCAGAATGCGTTGCACTCTAATGATGCAGACGCTGTGTTGTTGTTGTGCAAATGGGATTTTTGAGATCGGAAGATATTTTGTTCATTTACTTGTGACACGCTCCCGCAAAGGGACACACTTTGCACGTAAACCGTTTTTGCCGAATGCAGGTCGCACCCAGCGAACCCCGACGATACATCGCTGCCGCACACCCATCCCCCACAGCCCCACAGCAACGTAAAATAGAGCACGTTTCCATTGGTCCTCATCGGCTCATTTGAGATGAGATCGAGGAGGACACAGCATTACAGTAACAGAGGGGATAATCTTGCCATCCGAGACGACCAGCTTTTATGCTGAGCATGCCAATACATGGGGGAAACCTTCCAAACTTTCTGCAGTTGCCTTAGCTGTGTGCGAGCTGTCTCCTTCTGCACCTTGGGAGCTTTCGAGCAACACACAGCTGGTATCAAAAAGCGCTGACACAACATAAAACTGACAATCGAAATCAAAGAGCGGGGCGAGCGAACCACCAGAGGAGGGCGTTGGGGAGAAACAGTGTTAGGGGAGTTGCGGCACACCGAGGCAGACAGAGAACGTGAAGGTGTGTGCAGGAGAGTGACAGTGAGAGAGGAGAGGGAGAGGGGCACCTACTTGTGCATGACAAACCCAGGCTGTGCAACCGCAGCCTGCCGCTGCACCGGGGTGCTCGACTGGCAGCACGTCACCCCAGGGTCGACGCCGCGAGAGCGGAGCTCGCGGTGCATCTGGCACATGGCACACGGCCCACACCAACAGGCCACACAGCAGTCTGCGCAGGCATCCCCGCGCACCCCAAACGCCATGCGGGTCCTGTCGCGGAGGTACCAGACGTGGAGGCAGCAGGCCAGACCCCCGATCAGGGCCCACGCGCCGCACAGGAGGGCACAGACGGGGCAGCTGAACGTGTCGCTGAGCCCATCCTCAATGGCAGGGTGCAGGCGGGAGAGCATGCAGGGCTCACACCAGAAGACGTCGCAGCACAGCCCGGTGTCCTGGCAGCAGTCGCACATGCCGTACTTCCACTGGTTGATCTGCGGCGGCGGGTTGGAGAAGTGAACCTGCCACTCTGGGTTCCGCCCCGAAATGACGTACACAGGCGCCTGGTGCACCGGCTGCGGGTACTGCTGTGGGTACTGCCCAGTCTGCACCGGCTGCCCCATCGCCACCGGCTGCGGCTGCTGCGGGTAGGCCTGCGCAGGCGGGGGCTGCCCCTGCCCAGGGTAGCCCTGTGGGGGCGGTGCCCCCTGGGCAGGAGGGGCAGCACCGGGGACAAAGCTGGGGTTCGTTGCCGGGGGGCCTCCGTACTGAACGGGCTGGTTGTGCATTGTGTAGCGGGAGTGCTGGGCAAGATGAAAACTGAAGTCACACCTGCCGGGGAGGGGGTGGTGGTGGTGGGTGGAGCGGGAATGAGAGTGCGGGCGGAGAGGGAGGGAACATGGTGTACTGCAGTGGAGGCCCTGATGCCGCAGGTATCAAACACAATGCATGCTCCGAGGGGTGGGGGGGTGGGGTGGTGAGGGGGTAGCTCTGCCAGCAGACGGACCAGGCCATGCCATGCTGGCTTGCAATCAAGCCCGCCTCGACACAGAATGGCGGCAGGGGGCAGGGGGGGTAGGGGAGGGGCCTGGGCAGCCCCCTCTCCATCCACCCCCCCGCCCCCCTCCCAGCACCCCGACGGCTGGCCTCTGATGGGGTGGGTCAACAACAGCAGCAACAACAGCAAGACTAGCAAGAGCACCGATTTGCATTGGTTTCGGATGATGCTGGGCACAGTGTCTCGCTTCTGGAAGACGTGTGCGAGCCCCACCAACACTAGCACCGGGCAGAGTGGGAGTGGGAGTGGGTGTGGCAGGGCCCTGCCGGGGTGGGGAGGGGAAGGAACGATAATAGTGGAGAAAACACTGGGCAGTGGTGTGGGCATGTGCATGCCTAGCGAAAGGCATGCGAATGAGCCGTACAACGGGGGGTGTTTGATGGTGCGCCCTTCACGGCAATGTGCTGGCCGTTTTGTTGGTCGTGCTGAACGACCTGCCAGAAGCGGCATCTCCCTGCGCAGTGCCGCCAGGCTGCACTGCAGTGTGTGGCATTGGTCATGACAGCCGTGATGGACAACCAGAACGCCCCCCGCCCCCACACCACGTGGCAGAAAAACAGACAGGCGGGTGGAAAAGCCATGGATGAAAAGAGAAAGGGTCGGCGGGTGTGACCCCTGCCAGCCCTTCTCTTGATAGTGCCCCGTTGCCGGAAGAGTAGACGGGGTTGCTTGTGCTGGCAGTCCAGGGATTTAATCCCGGATGCAATGGTTTTTGGGTTGCGTGTGCAACACTCGCCTGTTTGGGATTCGGTTGCCTGGCTAGATGTATGCGGGTTGCGTTCTGGCAGGAAACCAATAAAATACGGGCGGTGCCGCGCACAGAGGCGCGAATAACAGGATAGAGGCAAACAGCGGATGTGATTTGTGATGATTATACTGCAGAACAAGAAAGGAAGAACAAGAGAAGGAGCACCACCACGGAATCCACAGCAGGGTGCGCTGCACGGGCGCCCTGCAGCGTTGTCCACGTGGGTGGTGCTGCTTGTGACTGAAATTGAACCGGCGGGACAGTCGTATGGTACAGGCGCAGCAGTGTCCAGCACACAACCCAGTACACCCCAGCAGGGCACATCCAGGTTTATGCAGCGGCACCGAAACGCACGGTGATTCTGCCCGGCGGTATCTATTGAAGGAGGCTGTGTTGCATCGCCACTGCGTCACCCACCGTTCTGGCAAGCAGATCAGCACAGCAGCTGCATCTCGTCGACGTACACCGGCACCCTGTGTCCACCAACGAAGATCTCGATGCCCACAACGTCGTTGTACCCGCGGGGCAGCGCGGACTCGCCAACACGGTCCCCGTCCACGCTGACGCTGAACTGGCGAGACGACCAGTCGAAGGCAGCCACGATGTTCTGGAACTGGGACCGCCGCACAACCTTCGAGCCGCCGCCCCACGAGCCCCACGACTGCCCGTCGTAGGTCTTGAAGTACGTCTTGCCTCGCAGGGCGTGCACCAGGTTCACAACCCCCCCGCTGGACGAGATAAGGCGGAAGCGCAGCTGCGAATCCACGTCTTCCACGCGGGAGTGCACGCTGAACTGGGCAGGCTGCATCGAGTCGACGGTGAACTTCGTGTTGCGGTGTGGGTACCGAACCATCATGGCACCCTTGCCCGACTGCTTCGTCTGCTGGGTGTATGCCACCTGCGACCCCAACCCGGCGAAGTCTTCCAGCTGGTCGAAGCCGAAGGCCTTGCTCTCACGGCACACACCGCCGCCCGTCGGGGGCGAGGGCGGGGTGGGTGTCTGCGGTTGGGGAGTCGGCTGCGACTCCGGCTGGGGGGTCTTTGATGTGGGCGGCTGCGGGGTTCCTGCAGAGGGGGACGGGGACGGGGGCGAGGGTGAGGGCCCACCGTCACCACCCGCCACGCGCACACGCACCGAGCACGTTGCCGCCGACCCGTCCGGCCCTGTGAAGGTTGCGCTCAGCATGAAGGCCTGCCCCGCCATGGCACGCGTCGGGGTGAAGTGCATCTCAGCATACCCCGTGTCGCGGAGCTTCGTCCCATCGGGTGTCACAAACCGCACCCCCGAGGAGGCAGTCGTCTGGCCGTACGACACACGCATGGAGCGCGCAGGGCCGTACACCGCGTTGAAGTCGACCACAAAGCGCTGCGATGGCTGCAGGACATGCGTGGTCTCGGTGTCTACCGACGGAAGGCACTTCGGTTGGCGGAAGGTGGGCGAGCAGTCGTTGTACATGAACTGGATGGCGGCCACATCCACCGGGCTCAGCCCCTCGCGCTGCCCGATGGGCACCGGTGCCGTGATGACAGGGCGACGCCCGATGGCAAACCCGTGCGCCCCGTAGTGCATGATGGACCTGTAGTCGTACTTCCCCATGTCGCGCCCGGTGCGCCCGTTCTTCTCAAAGTTGAACTCCATCCCGCGCTTCACCTGCGACAGGTCGACATGCACGAACCTGTCGCGGTCCTTGCGCGACTGTTCATGTTCCAGACCAAGGCTGTGCCCTTATTCAACTTTACGTGGCGAGCGGCAAAGGTGACGACCAGTGGGCCCAGCGCCACGCATGCCCAGACACTGAACCCAAACAGTGGCTACACACGATTCCCACACACGGTTGTCTGCGGTGAGGAAAAGAGACACCCTTAGGTCTCTGCAAAAACCTGCCGCTGGTTAGCAACCTGGTTAGCAACCTGGGGCGCCACCCCCTAAAGTGTGAGGAGACCCGGTGGCTCAAGAAGGGTTTCCGGATCCCACGCGGAGTGAGGGTAACTAGCTAGTCTTTACCCATGGGAAGACATTGTGTGTAATGCACTCCTACGTTTTTCCAACCTTTTCGGACTTTCATCCCGTCCCCCCACGTAGTGCGAGTCCTATACGCGTCCCGAACGTACTAGGGCCACTCCCACCTGTACGTTACACTGTGTGAAACAGAGACGCAACTGCGGTGGTCTGACCTCCGTCTATGACAGAAGGGAGGCGGGCTACTCCGGCCCGGAAGCCCGCGCAGGGGGTCGCCGTGGAGGACACAGGACGAGGGGCGCCCGGCCCCCATTGGAGGTCTTGGGATCTCGGTTCTTTGGGCTCAGGGTTCCCCCTTCATAGACCAGGTCACCACCCCGGCTATTCCGGCTCCATGCACAAGGCATTTCAGCACCGAGGTAACCACCCCACCGCTGACTCTGTTCACCCCCCGCGCAGTGCAATGCGAGGGGATTAGCAGGGGCGCCACGTGCAGGCGTCAGGCGGCTTTAACCCCCCCAGACCAAGGCTGTGCCCAATTTCATGGATGGTCGCCCCAACCCCACACCCCTGCGAAATCGACACCGAGTTCACACCCCTGCTGCGCACCCCGACCGGGGAGCTGCACCCGCGCCCGGTTGTGAAGCGGATGTACGGACGCGGGCACGTCGACTGCGACCTGCACTTGTTGAAACGGATACACGTCTTGGATTCCCATTCCCGCACCGCCGCAGAAATACGGGGGTCGTTGCTGCTGAGGGGGAACGCCACAGCGTAGTTCACAGGCCGCCCCACAGGGAACAGCTGCGCCACCTTCGTCAGCGACGTCGACCCGAGACTCTCCCCGTCGCGGCCCCGCCCCACCTGCACGCCCCCATCCACAACTCCGCCGTCGTAGCCCGAGCCCCAGGGCCGTGCCTCCTCGCCATGCGCCTCAGCCCCCACAAGGGCAGCCGCTGCCCCAGCAACTAGCACAGCACGCCACAGGGGTGCCCGCATCGCCATACGCATTGCCATTTTTCTTCACGAAGAAAACAAACCTGTGGGGTTGGTGGTGTCCGGCTCGGGGGGAGGGGGCAGCTTCTGGCAGCGAGGCACACAACTTGCGATTTGGCGCAAGGAACACAACGAAGATTTCCGGCAACAAGCCCAGAGGGGTGAGGTGTGTGGGCAGGCCTTCTCTGCTCTCCCCCTCCACTGAGAAATCTCGTCAGCTGTGCACCCCGCATAACCTGTTGTAGGCAGAAGGGGTTGGCTGCAGCACGCAAGAGAACACAGCAAGGCCTGGGGTGATGCGTTGAAAGCTTCCCCAGACTGACCCTCGGTGACAAGGTGGAAACCCTGTCGGGGCCGCTCTCAGTTACATCAGTGCGACCATCGGCTCCGTCACCACTGCGCCCCTGCGGGATACCTCGCGTGACAGCTGGCAGGCACTGCAACACGGGCAGAGGCATCCTTGGAGTGCATCCTCCCACCAATACCCAGAGATGCCGTAGCCGATGCGCACCTCGTTTCTGAACACCACTGCCGCAAAGCAGGGGCTGCAGGCGGCGAACAGCATGTTGAGGCAGAAGCTCGTGCGGTCGAACGTTGACTTCGCCTTGGCCAGGCCATAGGGATAGCAGCACGTCACGACGAGACAGCCGCCGCAGTCTTCCCAACACATGCAGAAGCTGCCAGCCCAGTGCTGCATGCGCGTGTGCTTGTCATTGTCGTCGTCCATGGTGGCAATGTCTTACCTGGTTCAGCTTCAGCCCAGAGTGAGATTGCCGCGGAAAGCGGCAGCTCGGCTGCCGTGTTTGCTATGCCCTGCGGCGCAGCCCCATGGCGACCCCTGCCTCTGTGGGGTGGGGGTGGCACCGCAGTACACAGGGTCAGGCAGAACATGCAATCCCAACAAGCTCCAAGAGGGGGTGGGGGTGGTGTGCAGGGTCTGCGCTGTCACTCGACTGCACGGTGCGTGGCCCCCATGGTGGCCATGCCGCCTTCGTTCGTTGGATTCGTTCTGCCAGTGCCCGAGTCTGCCGCCGGGCAGACAATCCCAAAGAGCATCGTGAACAAGGGCACGGCGCTTCTGGGATACCCATACTGTGGAGGCTCAGAGATACTCAAAAGGCTGACTGAGGAGGGCTTGTCAGCACCGTTGCGGAAGTACGCTTTAGCAAACGTGACATCGTGGAGAGGGCTGCCTGTGCCTGTCGCAGTAAGGCGTCACACACACTACCTCTACCCCCCCGTTCCTCAGACCCAGGACCACCAACGCCACAACAGTGACCTGGGTTCGCGTGGAACTCAGCACTGCTCAGCGCCTGCTAGTGTTGTAAATGATGTCCGACTCAAAATAAACGCCGATGGCACAGCACCCTCGAGCATAAGGAGAGAGACAGAGGCAGAGGCAAAGAGAACTTGCTGTTAGGGTTGCTGCCGTGAGGCCAGTCTCCGGCACCCTGCGTGCACACCTTGGAGATATCGTGATTGTCATGGAGGCTCGACAATGCCCTCTTCTGCAAACTCAACGCCTTGCAGCTGCGAGCAGAGAGAGTGTGGAGTGACGGAACGAAAAGCAGATCTAGAAAAAGACTAAAACTATAGACCAAACGTAGGTGTGTTGCGCTTGCGCTAGAGGGGGGGTGACGCCCTCCTCCCTGAGGGGATCGGAGGGACGAAGTGCTTCCGAGAGTGCTGCCGAGCCCTCTCGAATTTGCACCCACCACCCCCCCCCCCACCCGCAGCCCTCTGCGGCAACAAAAAATCTAGGTCGCCAGGTCGGAGGGGCCGTGGGGGGTATATGGAAGCAAACGCTGCGTACATTTCCATGTTGTAGTAGTGTGTGACTTTGGGAGGGGCTGCCCCTATGGCCTGGTGCGGGGTAGAGAAGAAATAAGGTCGGGTTTTGCGAAAAGGCAAGGCACAGAGTGTCGCCCGAGCCCCCACTCCACTCCACTCTAATAACCAAGGCCCAAGGTGCCACACCCCGAGGTTTCTTCATCCCCCCTTCCCCCGCATTGTGTGCTTGGCGTGTTTCGAGCACAGGGGTCTTGTGTTCCGCAGAGTCGCACTGATTCCCCACTGCTGTCACCACCTTGATCTAAGTCCCGGATCCACTCACACTCCCGGATCTCTATTGGGTTGGACAAAAGGGGGGGGGGGGACAGTGTAGGTATAATACAGGTCCCCAAAATCTGCATCCTGTTTAATACAGTTTAATACAGTTTAATACAGTTTAATACAGGTTTAATACAGTTTAAGACAGTTTAATACAGGTTTTGTACACTATAGTACCCTTGTGTGCAGGTCATGGGGGCAGAGGGGGTGTCGCTTCTTTGGAGAGGGGGCCCGGCCTGGAAGTAGGGGTTCTCTACAACACGGCTGAAGATGAACCGACACCAGGCGATGTCGATCATTGCCCTCTCGCTGGCTGAGGGCAGGGGAACACCGAGCGCCATCCGCTTCGCCGGTCCTGGGCCGTCAGTCCCCGGGGCCTTCCTCTTCGGGGTGGTGGTGGGGGCGTCCGTGGCCTTCTGCTTCACGGCCTCGGGGGCCTTCTCGCAGCCCCGCAGGTGGCTCTTGAGCCGCGATGCGGACTTCCCCGAGGCGCGCAAGCCACAGTGCTTGCACTTCGTCGCCTCGGTGAACTCACCGTGGCTCCAGCAGGCAGGACGTCCCCCCGACATTTTTCCCAGGTGCAAATTTCTCGGGCGCGCTTCGCGCGCCCGAGACTACGCGGAGATGGCCACTCGCATACGCTCAAGGACTTGCGAGACAGGCACACGCTACAGGGGGGGTCTGGGGGGCGGAGCCCCCCAGCCGCCGGAGGCCACGGTAGTGAGCATCTGTTCCTTGCACGTGTCAACGACTTGCTGCACGAACTTGACAGACAGCTCTTAGACTCAAGGCGGCTCTGCACCGGGGCTGAACATGCTCCCCAGCCAGGAGACCCCATTCCTACTGGTCCCCAGGGAAATCTCCCCCCGCCCCCGCTAAAAGTGACCCCCCAGGGGGCCCAAACTGCGGGGGGGGGTCTTTGACCCCCCCCCGACCCCCCTTAGATTAGGCCCTGTGATGGATAATCCTCCTGTGTGGGGGTCTGTGTGGTGCCGTACCTGCAGTGACAAACGTACCTTGTACTAAACTCAAAAAGCGCCGAGTTTAATACAGTTTAATACAAACGTGTTTAATACAGTTTAATACAGGGCCTGCCTACACTGGGGGGGGAAACAACTGAAAAAAATGCTAAACTCTGTGGTGGTTTTGGTGTGCGGAGGGGGGAGGGTGGGGTGGTGGCGAGGGTAGGGGAGCAACGAATGAAACCGACATTCCCCCACCCCCGAACAGATCAAACAGCCCTCAACAGATCAGAACACTCTAGGGCGCCCGTTTTTGGCAGGCGAACTTCTCGAGAGGGTGCGTGACACCGTCGACATCTCGTTGTCGCTGAAGAGCGGCGTGGCTGCGGGGGAAGGATTTCTCGCCAGAACCGGGGGTGTCGAAGATCGCTTCGGCTCCGACAGCACATGCTGCAGCCTCGGATCGAGCCCCCCGCCCAACCCACCCGCCGACGCAGACCGCGGCGGCGCCGGATTCCCCGAGGGAAACCCCCCAAACGCCATCGCCCCGCTGTCCCGCGCACCCCTCCCCTGCTCCCTCTGTATCGGAACGCCCGAGAGCAGCGAGTTGGAATGTATCGCGCTGTAGCCGTGGAACGGAACGGAAGACTTCTGCGGAGGCGTCGCTGACCTCCGCCGGTTCTTCCCCGCAGGCGCTGTGGGGCTCCGGTCCTTATATGGGGGGCCCCCTTTGGACATCGGTGTGGAGGACCGCCGGGACGGAGGGGCAGGCACAGACAACAGGGCTGCGGCTGACTCCAGCGCCTCCCTGTCCTGCAT
Source organism: Rhynchopus euleeides (assembly GCA_963210315.1). Taxonomy (NCBI): domain Eukaryota; phylum Euglenozoa; class Diplonemea; order Diplonemida; family Diplonemidae; genus Rhynchopus; species Rhynchopus euleeides. Next base: position 2,210,528 of record OY723263.1, on the reverse strand, counting down.
CCGGCGGTGGGGGCTTTGCAGGGTCCCGTCGCTGTAGGTTTCCGTGAGCTGGCGCCTCAGGGTCACATTCATGTGGTGGGCGTATTTAAACTCGCGGCCCAGCTTCTCGCTCTTCTCCTTCAGGACGGAGAACTTCTTCTTCAGGTCCTCGTTCTCCTCCCGCACCTCGGTGAGCGACTTCAGCTGCTCCGTGATGACCCGGTTGGAGTTGCGGATCTCCTCCCCCTTCCGCACGTTCTCCCTCTCCAGCGTGACGGCCCTCTCCTGGCAGTCGTCCAGCAGGCGCTTCAGCTCCTCCACCTGCATCTCGAGGCGCCGCACCTTCTCAGGAACAGGGCGGTCCGCAGCGTGCGGCTGCTGCTGCTGCTGCTGCGGGGGAGCGGCGGGGCTGGGCGACATCAACACCTTCTCCGGGCTGCGCGCAGGCTGCTGCTGCTGCTGCTGCATGAGTGCCGGCGGGGGCGGGGGGGCCTGGCTCTTGGGCAGCGGCAGGCGTCGCGAGGTCTCCAGCAGCTCCCGCAGGCGGTGCTCTTCGAGGGGTGTGCGTGCCGTGCGGGAGGCGGTGCCCTTCTCCACCAGAGAAGACACGGCGGCGGCCACCACCGCATCCCCGCTGGTGGCGTGTGGGGGCTCCGAAGGCAGCACAGACTGAGGCTGGCCCTGCCCCAGGAGCAGGGCTGCCGCCTTGAGCCCGTCGATGCTCTGCAGCGTGGGGATGGTCTCGCACAGCACTGTCTGGTAGTCAGGGAAGCGCTGGCAGAGAGGGTTGCCTGCGAGGCTGAGCGCCACCAGGTTGACGAAGGGCATCAGTGTGCGCACATCGGTGGGGTCTTTGATGTAGTTGCTGTCCAGGGAGAGGCTGCGCACCGTCTGCGGGTTGGCGGCTCGCAGGCCCTGCAGCGACGAGATAAGGTTGTACGACGCCTTGATAATCTTCAGGGGGGATCGCCGCGGGAGCCCCTCGAGCGAGCTGAGCTTGTTGTGGCTCACATCCAGGTTCTGCAGGTGCTCCAGGGGCGCGAGGGGCTCGAGCGTGGTGAGGTTGTTGTGGCTGACATCCAGCGTCACGACGGTCAGCGGGAGGCAGCTCAACGACACCAGGCGGTTCCGGCACAGGTTGATGTGCTGCACAGACCTGTTGCGTGTTGGGGTGGAAACGGTCTCGGGGGATCATTACCCCAATAGAATCATACACTCCCCCAAGCGCTCGTGATAATCAACATTGGGTTCGCAAGCAGGTATCCAACAACAGAAGCCCGGTCGATGCACGAGATCCGCACGTTTTCTAAGCACTCTTGAGTCTGATCATGAAAATCCAGACAGATGACATGCAGAGGCTGGAGTGGCATACGTCAGTGGTTGCAGGCCAGCAATCTTAGTAATTTCATTACCACTTGCATTCAGATACTTCACCTCCGACAGAGCAGCGAGTTCCTGTTGGTGGGGGACATGATTGGGAGGAGGGGGGGAGGGGAGGAAGCTTCTTGTGGCCAGCACCCACGGCACCCACCCACCCACCCACCCACCCACCCACCCAGGCCAACCCAATGCTTCAGCACACAACGTCCCATACATCTCGCGTGCTGACAATTCTTCGGATGTCCAGGTCGAGGAGCCCGCGGTCCGCAAGCTTCAGGTTCATTGCTCTGCGAAGCGGGGGCCACCCCACGCCACCCCCACAGCTCTACACTTCGACTGGTGGGCGACAGCGACCCGCCGTCCGTACTTACCTGGCTGTGTGCATGCAAGCTACAGGGAGCGCTTGCCCCCTCTCCTGCAGGTGCGGGTGCGGGTGGGGTAGGTGATGGCGACTCGGTAATGTATCGCGAGGAGGTGGCCAACACTCTAACAGCCAACCCCTGTAGGGCAGAGGGTTGGGGTGGGGGCTCTTGGGGGGGTGAGCGATCACTGGGGCACTCGGCACTTAAGTCATTCTCCCGGGTTCATCCCGCGTCGCCACTGCCTCAGACGGCGGCATTTGAAACCGAAGCGGGATAGATGCGATGTGAGGGCGCAGGGGAGTGACCGGAAAGTCACCCCCCCGCCCCTTCCCACTTACGACTTACTTACCCACGCACACACAGCTTGATTCCTTTTGCTGCTGCTTTCTTAGGGGGTGTAGGGCGGCAGCCGTCCTAGCAGGCTGCGATGGCGAGGGGGGGGGGGGGGGGGGGCGGGTGGGGGGTTAAATCTAGGGGTGGTGGTGTGGGTGCGGTGCATCCTGATGACTACGCAGGGGGGTCGGTGGGGGGTCCGAGGCGCAGGGGTGTCAGCAACTCCAGGGCACAGAGCACCGACACCGCGCTCTCCTTCATGCGCTGAGCGGGGGTGTCCGTTGGGCCTGCGTCTCCTGCAAGGGCTGCAAGCGCCTCGGCAGGGCTCGGCCCGACGTCGCCCTCCAGCCCCTCGCGGTGTAGGGTGCGTGCCGCTGCGTCCTCAGCGCTCTGCCGGAAGGCGGAGAGCTGCGCATCGCGCTCGCCGCACGCCTCCAGCTCAAGGCTCCTCCGCTGCTGCGACTCGCCCCGCACGACACCCACCTGCTGCAGCCAGTACCCCTTCGCGTTGTCGCGCTCGCGCTGCAGCTCCTTCTCGTATATCTCCTTCTGCTTCAGAGCCTCAGCCGCCTCCTCCTCGCTCTCCCGCAGGTTGGACTCCATCCTGTGTTGGGGGTGGGGTGGACAGCCCGCCCACTTCTTGCTGGTGTGGGGGCCGGTGGCTGCTGCTATAAAACAGCAAACAAAATGGGGATGAGGTGGGGATGAACGTGAAACCCCCCCTGCCACTGGGGCCTGGGGGGGGATTTGGCTGCGTCCAGTCATACGCCTTGCGCCACTCATCCATGCCGTGCTTCTCCCGCTCCAGCCTGTGGCGCTCGTCCGCAAGCCGCTCCTCGTCGCATCGCGCCTGCGCTGAGCGGTGTGCCAGCAGCATTGCCTCCTCAGCACGCTTCTGCTCTCCCTCCATCCGCTGGATGCGCACCTCCTCCTGCAGGCAGTGGTGTGAGGCACCTCAGGGGCACAGGGGGTCTGTTTCCACTTCTTGACAACAAATTATATTCAGTCAGCAGGAACAGTGCAAGACACCAGGCGGGCCGCTCCTTTTTTGATGCCACTCTCACTTCTGATATCTATATGTCATCACACAACACCCCAAGCCACCGCAACAGAGAACAGGGCAGACTCCTGCCATACCGCTTGCGCCCGCTTCTCTGCCCGCATGAGGATCTTCTCCTCCTCCAGCCGCAGGCGGTCCTGCTCCAGGGCACGCTTGCTCTCCTGCACCATCACCTGCATGCTCTCGTTCTCCCTGTTGTGCAAGATGTGAGAGACGGTGGTGTGGAGGAGCACGTGTGGGGGTACACCAAACTCGGCACACAAACGATGCGATTAGAGAACCTCCCGGCGAACCATCCGGAATAACAATAACGCTTTTCAAAAACCCCGACATACGTCTTGAGCCTCTCCCTCTCGCGGTGGCGGTCGTCCTCCAGCCGCTTCTGCCTGTGCAGCAGGTCTTCGATCTGCTCCCGCTTCAGCGTCTCCGACACATGCAGCGTTGAGATCCGCGCCCGCTCCCCCTGCTCCGCCTCCGCCTCCGCATCCCGCCTCTCCCCCTCGAAGGCCACCAGGTGCCGCACCTGCTCCATCTCCGCCTTCCGCCTCCCCGTCGACTGCTCCGCCACCCTATCCAGCAGCCCCTGCACGGTGTGCAGCGCGTCCTTCGCCAGGATCGCAAGCTTGTCCCGCTGGAACTCCTCGTCGGATTGGTTGCTCCGCCGGCGCTTCTCCTCCTCGCGCTGCACGCGCCCCAGCGCCCTGTGCACATCCAGCTCCCAGTCCTTCTTCTGCCGCTGGATGTGCCGCTCCCCCTCGGCACGCTCCCGGCGCGCCTCCTCTGCCTCCCGCTGCGCCACACGCTCCCTCTCGCGCTCCATCGTGGCCTGCATCTCCTGCCTCTCCTGCTCGTCAGCCTCACGCCGCCGCGCCTCTGCCGCCTGCGCCACCCTCAGCATCTCATCCGACTCATCCGTCGCCTTCTTGTCGTTGCGACGCACCTCCGCATCCTCCTGCTCGCGGTGCTCCTGGAAGTGCTGTGCCTGCCGCAGCACTGTGATCTGCTCCTCGTGCTCCCGCTCCTCCAGCTGCACCGCGCGCTGCCGCAGCGACTCCACCACATTCTGCTGATACGCCAGCTGGTCCCTCATCGCACCCCTCTCCGCAGCCTCGTGGTGCTCCAACGCGCTGCGGTCCGCAAACTCCCCCTGCTCAAACTCAAACCGCTCCCCCCGCAGCAGCTCGCCCCACCGCCGCTTCAGCACAACCTCCTCCTCGTTACCCACCTCCGGGGGCAGGGCAGGCGACTGCACCTCATGCGTAGGGGTCTGCGAGACGCACGACACCGCGTCATCCGCAACCTCATGGCTCTGCAGCGTGTGGTGCAGCGACTGCGGCACGGCGAAGAGACTCGACATCACATGCGACTGCGACACAGGCGACTGCATCCGCCTCGGAGGCGACTGCGGCGGGCTCATCATGTTGGGCGGCAGGGCAAGCTCCATCGGGGGCGACACAGCAGGGCAGGGCGGCGTCGCGCTGGGGCTGGTATACAGGCTTGCCGCCGTGGGGGCTGGGCGGGGCGACCCCGCCATAGCCCCGCCACCATGCGCACCCCTCTGCTGGTAGAGCGGGGCCTGCGGGGGGTGCAGCGGGGGCATCGCGGGCGGTGGGGCGCCGGCGGAAGCCGGCGGCGGCACGCCGCCGCCGCCTCCCACAGCACCCCCCTCCGCCCGCCCCTTGCCGTACAGCGTCACCTTGGGGAGCGGGGAGAGGAAGGCGGGGTTCGACGCGCTGCAGAAGGAGTTCAGCAGCGGCTTGCCCGGGGGGGCACCCCCGCCGCGGCCGGCGCTGCCGCTGCCCCCCCTGCCGGAGGTGGCGTCGCAGCCCGAGAGGACGCAGCTGGCCCCCACCCCGCGGGGGCTGACCACGGGGTTGTCCAGCTGCTTCCCCATGTCCAGCGGGGAGAAGAGGGCAGGGGTTTTGCCGGGGAATCCTTCCCCGCCGACACCACCGCCAGCGCAGACCACGACACCTCCGGCGCCACCTCCGCCCAGCGGCTGGGCTCCACCTCCTGCGGGGCGGATGTGTGTGGAGGTGACGGCGGATTTGGATCCGGTGGCTGAACCCGCGGGGGAGCTGCGCTTCTGCCGGGACTTCCCATCGGAGATGCAGCAGCGCCACGTCAGGGCGAGGCACAGCAGCACCGCCACAAGGAGGGCCACCAGGATGAGGGCGACGGAGGTTTGGTCCACCTCCTCCGGGGAGGCGGGGTCGATCGCACCCCCGATGCGCCTGTCCATCGACAGCACAGTGGGCTGCGGGGTGTAGCACGCAGTGTCGGACACCCCGCCCCCCAGAGCGCCGGCTTCCAGGCAGAGCACCTTGTCGGGAGAGGCATCCTCAAAGGGGGTGCGCAGGCAGAGGAGGAGGTTTTGCTGGATCGACGCGGGGAGGTTGAACGTCGCCTCCAGCGCGCTCCCCACCGGCAGGGTCATCTGGGCGAAGGTCGACACGATCTGCCCCGGCCCCTGCGCCCCCTCCTGCGAGGGTGGGGTTGGGGCTGCCCCGGGAAGCCCCCCGCAGCACTGCCCAGTGGAGTTGACCCCGGAGCGGAGCTCCAGCGAGGTGAGCGAGACGTTCGACCCTGCCCCCGTGATCTGTATGGTGAAGGGCTGGCAGGCGCTGATATCTCCCCTGGGGGGGAGCTGCACCGAAACCCCTTTGGAGAAGACACGCCCCGCAGGCTCGAACGCGCCGCTGCCGACGACAGGCTCCACGCAGACACCCCACTCCCCCACGGGGAGGTTCACCCGATACACCCTCTCAAATGTCTCAGGGTATTCCAGGCCGAAATCAGCTGCGCCACCCCCACCTGCCCCATCTGGAGCGGAAGTCACCTCCCCCCCTTCTTCGCCACCCCCCCCTCGGGATAACGTCTCGAGATGCTCAAACACGATCCCAGAGGCGGCAGCCTGCGCCTCGGTCAGGCGTGACACATCGGAGCAGTCGAAGGGGGGCGACGGGGCCTCCCCCATGGGTTCCGAGTGAGGCGACCCACCACCGGAGGTGCTGCCGTTGGAAGCGAGGGTGACCCCTTCGGCGTCAGGGCGGCCTGCGGTGGTGACGAGCCATCCGAGGTCTGCGAGGGTGATGCGGGCGCCCTGCAGGACATTCCCGATCACGATTGGGGTGGAGTAACCCCCCGCCACGGTGTTGCGCTTCAAGGTGTAGCTCCAGGTGTGCCGCAGGGGGAAGGCGGCGGCGTAGATATCCCCTGGGCTGAAGGGGAACCACCCGCCGTTGTTGCGGTTCACAACACAGGCAAACACCTCGCGCGACAGAGTGTTGTTTGTCACGGCGAATGTGATGTCGGACCGGGTCACGGCAGAATCCCGCACAACGGGGCTCTGCGCCCCGCAGCTCCCCAGCTTGAGGGTGACATTCCACAGAGCGGATGCCCCTGTCGCGAACTCCAGGACCTGGCGGGGGAGGCGGAGGGTGGCAGGGCGTGTGGAGGGGACAACCGATGCGGGTGACCCCCCAACCCGCAGCTGGAAGAAGGATGTGACGGGGAACCCCCCCGCGCTCACCCTGAGGCGGAATCGGAGGGAGCGGAGCTCGAGGCACACCACATAGCTGCCGGAGGAGGGAAAGGGTGTGAACAGGAGGGTCGTCGTGGCAGCCTCCGCCGCACCGCCCCCACCCCCACCCCCACCCCCCCCGGGGGCGGGGGTCAGCACCCCCTTTGCAGCCCCGGGGGCCCGCGCCGCGTTTGAATCGAACTCCGTGAAGTTCTCACCCTGGTCGCACGACAGGCTCCCCCCGCTGCCCCGGAGGAGGGAGCTGTGTATGACCCTGGCGTAGACAGACCCCTGGGGGAACCCGCTGTGTTTCAGAACCAGCGCTACCGGGTTTCTCTCCACCGCCGGGGCATAGCCCTGGGAGAAGGACGGAGCAGGCAGGAGGGTGACCTGCCCAGCAGGGATTCCAGAAACGCACCCCCAGACGGTGTCAGGCCAGGAGGTGGGGACAGCGCCAGCCCCGACGGCGGCAGTGCCGTTGAGGATGGGGACAGAGAGGAGGGTGACTGAGGCAGCCCCAGCGTGGGTGTTGTGTGAGGAGACGTTCAGCGTGCCCGACCCGCAGTCGGGGACTGTGGCGAGGGAGAGGTAGCCCGAGGTGACGTCGAAACCCGACACGAGCTGTGCCTCCGCGACACCTCGGACGAGGCTTTGGAAGGGGAGGCGGTGTCCTAACAGGATGACATCTCCGCTGTTCAGCCAGTTCGACCCATCTTCTGTGGAGACGCAGACGAAGACTGTGCCTGTCACCTCCCGAGGGAGTCTGAACGTGGCATTCCTGGCGGTTCCCGAGAGGAATCTGGAATCCCCGTTGGCAACGGAGGAGCTGCAGAGAGTGTTGTTTGCGATCTTCACCCTGTCGCCGACGCCGCGGTTCAGCCCGGCCTGCGCCTGGGGGACGTGCACCTGGAGGACGAAGTGGGGCACCGCGGAGGGGGGCGGGTCGGATGCAGGAGGAGAGGGTGACCCAGCCGTGTCGCCCCCCTCCGCACCTCCGACGAGGTGGAGTGTGACGGGGCACTTTATGAGGAAGGGTGCGACGGCGCGGATCCGCCCCACTTCGACGTAGGTTGCGGAGTCGAGGCGCATCTGCTCCTCCTCCGCAGGGACAGGCGTGCCGAAGATATCGGGGGATGGGGTGGGTGCCGGGGTCACCTTCTGCCGGTACTCCGAGGTGACGAATGCGTCAGTCCCTTTGAGGCATACATAGGCTGACATCGCATTCAGCTGCACCTCAGAGTAGAACTGACCGGGAAACGCGTCGTGCAGGGCTGCGCGGTTCTGGATGTTGTTCCGGAAGCTCGAGATGACGCCACCTCCACCTCCACTCCCCGCCCCCTCCGAAGACCCTGCCGGGAGGGCAAGGCCCATCCCCTTCACCGAGAGGAGGGCTGGTCCAAACAAGGTGGTGTTGCAGCTGCGGTGTGATGATATCTTCAAATAGACAGGAGTCAGCCGAGCGAGGTAAGGCTCCAATATCTCCGCAGGTGAAGCCCCAGCGGAGGGTCCAATGGATCCGCCCTGAAGCACAGCCCTGGGGCTGAGCAGCTGTATCTCGGGTGGGATGGAGTCGGGCAGGGGCGCCGACGCGTTGTGCACCCCCAGCAGGTTCGCCCGGAAGAGGATCGCATCGAAGGTGGACAGCTGGAACGTGGTGGGGTAGAGGAAGGAGTCGAGCCTCTGGAAACCCACCTGCACCATGTCGAACATCAGCTCGTAGGGGTACCCTGCGGGATACCCACCGGCGGGAGAGGCAGCGCCACTGAGGGGATCGGCTGCACGCAGCAGGCTGCTTGATACACCCCCAGAGGCATGCGACCCGCCGTGAGAGAAAGGCGCCTCCGCTGAGGCAGGCAGCATGTCCAGCACCATTTGGTAGCTCGCGCAGACCACCACCCCCTCGCCCTCCTCCACGTTGAGCGACAGCACAATGTCCTCCGGGGCAAACCCCTCGTCAAAAGTGTTCCCAGGGGTGGCATAGGCACCCTCCCCTGTCACGCGCCGCTTCTTCAGCCTGTAGAACGCCCTCTCCCCACCCTTCACAGTGTTTGGGAGGTCGTCGGGCCACAGGGTGGAGCTGCTGCCGCCGCCGCCACCCGACAGGATGTGGTGAAGCCCGCAGGAGGCACCCTCTCTTTTGACAGACACATACACCCCGAAGTAGTATCGAGATGACTCGGGCTTCTCCGAGAGATCGAGGCTGAGGGGTGCGACGAGAGAGCCTGCGTCTGGAGGAGGTGCTGCAGCGGCCGCTGCAGCCGTGTCGCTGCGGGTGCTCCATATGGAGTCGAAGTAATCCATCGCAGCGTCAGCCCCGTCGGAGGAGAGACCGTCAACCCGGATCCTCCACGGGACAAACCTGCGGAGGGTTTTTGACTCCGCCACGCTGTTCCTGTTGTTCAGATCAAAGGCGATGCCCACAGCTGCGGTGCTGGGCAGCTCTCTCCCTGCGAACAGCCCCAGAGGGATGTAGTGCCCCACCCGCCCCGCCCCATTTTGAAACCGGAAGAAGCTCTCCGACAGATAGACATCCTCGATCTCCAGCAACCCGCACGCCACAATCTCCCCTGCATCCGAGGTCCTCACACGGGTATCCCCCACGAGCCTCTCCGGCAGATACACCGCGAAGAACCCATCCCCATCTGGGGTGAAGGGACCCGCCACCTTTACGGGTGAGGACGCCTCAAAGGCGTTGAATATAGACCCCACGGCAGGGCAGCCTCCAACGTACAGCGAGACGCTGCGGAGCCCCACCGTGCTGGCAAAGGATTGCTGCACGACATGCGGCTCCCGGTTTGCGATGAAGGCGAAGTTGGGGCGGATGTCCATCGGCACGACATGCCTCTCCGACAGCAGAACCCACTGCGAGATGACATAGGAGCATATGTACACCCTCCCGAGCACAGGCACTATGAGCGACGCCTGGAGTGAGCTGTTCAGAGGAGTGTCGTAGGCAAAAAAGGGAACCCCACTCGGGCTGCCCCCCCCTAGGCACGACGCATTCTGCGTCACGCGCACCGTCATCTGGGGGTAGGCCGACCCGCCCAGCTGGATGGAGAAGGGCGCCCCCTGCACCACCTCCGCCTCCGCCAGCAGGCTCCGCGGGTTGTAACGCGCGTTGTACCCCAGCCCCTCCCCTGGGGGCGGCGGGGCCACCACCACCGGCGAGCTGCTCTCCGACTCGCTGAGGGTGACGGTGACTCCGGGGTCCCCCACGGGGGGCGGGGGGGACGCCGGGGCGGGGGTCACCACCACGACGGGGTGGGTGACCTGCAGCTCCGCCGCACGCATCCACATGAAGAGGGAGGAAGAGGCATCCTTCAGGTCGGGGAGGGACACGCCGGGCTCTGCGATGTCCCCCTGGAATAAGGCGCTCCTCCGCCGCGCGAAGGAGGCCCCCTCCTTGCCGCTGGAGGCATACAGCACGACGTAGGGACTCACCTCCACAGCAGCGCATGCCGTCAGGTTCGACACGCTGCGGATGTGAAGCCGCATGGCCCCCCCGACATCCGTCACACCTGCGGAGAGGATGCGGATGAACACGCCGTGGGATGCCTGCGCAGCAGGCCTCAGGTTGCACAGCACGGCAGGGCTCAGCTGCGGCATCGCCCCTCCCGTGGGATGAACGGAGATCACCTTGTAGACCGCGCGGTAGCTCGGGTCCTCCTCTGGGGGGTCGCCTGTGGAGTAGGGGATGCGGTTGTTGAGGGGAAACCCCTCCAGCACAATCTCCTTCGTGAGGTTTGCGATAAAGCTGTGCCGGGTGGGCTCCAGGGACTCCACGGCGAGGGTGTCGGCGATGCGGACAAACTCTGCAGCGCCGTCGACGGTGTACTGCGACTCGACGCAGAGTGTGAAGTTACCTCTGCCGAACCCATTGTCCTGCGTGGGGTAGAAATAGGCTGCGCTGTCCTCCCTCACAGCTGAGGCGACGGAGGAGTTGAGGTCGATTCCCAGCTGCCTCTTCTCCTGCGCGCAGTCGCTGCCCCCCGTCGACTGGGAGATGAACACCAGAGACCCGCGCGGCACCCCACTTCCGAACAGCAGCACCACCGGGCTGTCCAGCAGCACCGTCTTCGGGAGGAAGGAATAGACCTCCCCGATGTTGATGAAGGTGAGCCTGACGGAGGGAGTCGGGTATGAGCTGCACAGATCCCATATGCCCTGCTTGGGGAACACGATGTCGTCGCTCTGCGGGCGGTAGCCCCCGAGCACATCCTCGATGTTGGTGGAGGGGGGGCTGGTCCCGTCGTGCGGTGGGTATGACGTCACGTTGACCGAGGCGTTGCCGATCTGGGAGGGGAGCATGAGGCACCCATCGTTCACCAGCGGGTCGCGCCAGACAAACGTCAGGTTGAGCCCACCCCTCGGCGTGGAGCTCTCGAACTGCAGGTTGGCCCGCCTGTCTGCGAGCAGCACCCCGGTGGACTGCAGGAGGTAGTCCCTCACCACGCGCTGCCCTGCGGGGATCCACCTCGACTGGTCTTTGGTCTGCACGCACACAGCATAGCTCCCTGGGTTGACGAGGTAGCGGAACACAACCTCGCCCCCCTCGCTCTGCGACAGCGAACCCCTCACGGGCGGCCCGCACGTGTCGTCGTCGGACAGCTTCACCGCGGTCTCCATGGGGGACCCCCCCGTGAGGCGGATGGCCCTCGGGATCCCACGCACCACATCCTCGGAGCCCTCGATGGAAAACATGTCACTCACCGTCAGATTCCCTGCCAGGATATACCTCGGGTTGTCTGGCTGCTTCACACAGAGGTAGAAGAGGCCTGGCGTGTTCAGCACCAGGGTGACCTGAAACTGCGAGGTTGAGACTGGCCCGAAGGTGCGTGAGGACGCGAGGCAGGAGGTTGTGCGGTGGATCGCAACCAGTGCGGAGGGGGACGACACGGCACCCCCGAGGGTGATACGCTCTTCAAGCGAGTGGATGATGGTCTCCGGAGAGAAGCGGAACTCTGTGATGCCGAGTGTCCCCTGCGCCGGGACGAACTCCCCCGACGCAGGAGGCATCTCGATGCAGACGTAGTAGGACCCCTCTGGGATGGTGACGACGAAGTCAGCCTCCACCCCGAACTCCCCCGTGAGCATCATCGGAGGCAAGACGAACCCCTCAGGCAAGCACGCGCTGTCCCTCGAGAACCCCATGAGGGAGTGCACCGTGAACCCATAGGTCTGCAGCTCCAGCGTCACCTCGTCGTTCCGCAGGGCTGTGGGTGGCTTGAATTCAAACGGCTCGCTGACCGTCACCCTTCCGATGTTGATCCGCACCTGGTCCTCCTCAGCCCCCTGCGCTGCCCCGGGCTGCCCAGCAGGGGGCGCCGGGGTGAAGAGCTTCGGGTCAGGCCACTCCACGCAGAAGTAGCCGCTCTGGGTGGACTGCAGGAAGAAGAGGGCCGTGCGGTTCACTGCAGTGACAGGCCCATAGATCACGGAGCTGCTGTCGTGGTCGCAGCGAACGCGCGTGGAGAGGTATACCTTTGCGTCCAGCGGGAGGCCCTCGGACAGGGATACCGTCAGGCGCACCCCCTTGTAGAGGTGTTTCGGTGTGAAGTTCAGGGAGGACACCACGACTGTCCCGGCAGGGAGGAGGGTGACGTGCCTGTTGTCTGCGACGCACACCCGGTAGGTGCCGGTGGTGTCGATAGCGAAGCTTGCTTGTTTGTCGCCGTCGAGGGTGGCGGTCTGCAGCACCCTTCCTGATGCAGCTGCGCCTTCGCACACGCCGTCGACGATCAGCGCCCTGACGGAAGAGTCAGGCCCGTTGATCTGTATAGAAAACGGAAGCCCCACTGCGGCAGTCCCCGCGTTGCTGACAATATCAAAGCTGTAATCACCCACTGCTGCTCCCGCTGCGGCAGCCGACCCACAACCCACCGCAAGCATCACAAACGCAAGGGCGGCGGCCCCACGGCACACCTCTAATCGGCGGGGTGCCTTGCGTGGCGCTTGCATCCTTCTTCTTCTTCCCCTTCCTTTCGACAAGGGAGGAAGGGCAACAGCTGGGAAAGGGGGGGGCTCACGAGGCCGAAGGACGCCGCATCTAGACCCGACGTATATTTTTCGCGCCTCCCGACGATGCTGCGCGATGAAAAGCGCGGCAGCACACGACGCGGTTCACAAAAGGAACACAGCGCCGGGGGAGACGGGATGGTATGGGACAGGCTCTGCCAGTAGAAACAGCAGATCCGTGTGTTTGACGCGTTTGTGTAAATGATATACAGCGCCAATGCACACTCTGAGGGGGTGGTGGGGGTGATGGTCTGTGTTGTGGTAGAGCAGCGGTAGAGCGGAAAGACCAGGTTCAGCACCCACAAAATGCGCTGGGGGAGTGGGGCGGGTGGGGCGTGCGGGCAGCATTCGCCCTGCTCCTTGGCACACAGCCACCGGCAGCACCACACAACACGAGCCCCCCCTCCGGGAGCCCCATGCGGCAGCACCGCCCTTTGGGAGCATGCGGGTGTTCTTACTTCCTCACACGTTTCTTGCAACACCACTGCCTCACCCCCCGCCCCTCCCCTACCACACCCACCCGACTGATTCGCTTTCAGTACACAAGACACACCCGACACCCCCCCGACACAGGGCAGAACGTGGAGGATAGTACGCACACCCCGCAACGCCTTTTGTGCGTGGTGCGCTGCCACATGGTTCATACAACCCTTTCCCCCCCCCCCCCCCCCGGGGCCCCCCCCCACTCCTTCGACCAACCCCGTCACCCCATCTGACAGCAACCTGTATAAGGTGTGCCGGCACACCGCCCCCCCATCTACTACTGGAATACATCTTGCAGCGCCAGCGGTGCGACACCCCTCCCCACTGATCCCCTGTTTAGTTGGGAGAAGACAGACACGGCCCTGGGATGCTGCCCGCCCCATTCCGCTATATGCAAGTTACACTGTTGGAGCCGATTGGTGGGTGAGGTGGGAAGGGGCAGGGGCAGGGACGTGGGGAGGTTTTTCGCAGGGTGGTTCGCAGGGAAGTGCACGGGAAATACACGCAAGCGAGGAAACAGGGCGGAGTTTTGGGGTGGGGGTGGGGGGTGAGGGGGTGGGGGGGTCAGAACAGAAGACTAATAAGGGCTGATCCGGAGAAGGAAATGAAAGGGCAGCACAGACGTGATGAGCCGTTGCAGTGCCCCCGGCGGCAAATAATTTTTTTTCGCACAGCTGTTTCTTTTGGGGGAAGGGTGGCGGGAGTTTGGTGCGTTTGTTTTGCCTGCCCGGTATTTTTTTATTCTGCTGATGGGTGGCCCCGAGAACGGTGTCACAGATAACGACAACTGACACCGACAACGGGGCGGAGGGACGTGTGCCTTTCCCCTCAGGTGCAGGCAAGTGGGCCCCCGCCCAACATAGGGTTGTCACCGACACAGGTTGACACAGAGTGATCCCCATCGCAGCACCATCGGATTGAGGACAATCGAGTCGGGAAAGCTGTGTGTGTTCCATCTCCCCGCCCGCACAACACACGCCATCACGGACTGTTTTGCGAGCTGATTGTCGAAATATGAAACCCGAGGGGTGGTGCCTGCGAGATGAAGCGACAAGGCGAACTTAATTCGATTCCAAACTTAAAAGGGGGGCGGGGGGGGTGTGGGGTGGAGGTAAACACCACCGAGCATCATACGAAAACAAAGCAGCCACGCGCAGCCGCTGTTGCTGTTGTGGGGGCATCGGTGAGACTCCGCCACCTCCACACCCCTCACTTTTTCCAGGCCATCCAGAGCCATCGAACCGCTGCACGACAACGCTGGCAAGCATTGAGGCAATCGGAAGACACCGACTGCCTGTGATTTCTCGTTTCGACAATGTATTGGCTGGCACAGATCCACCAGGTTGGCCTTTGGATATGCACGGCGAACACATGGTGCGTTCATGACACCCGAACCCACCCACCCTGGCTGGAGAACCTGCTCCTGGTCGCGTTGCCCTCTGTTCTCGGCGTTCTCGGGAGGAGGTTGGCGCAGAGGTGGGTCAGGTGTGAGAAGAAAAAGGGACAAAAATAGAGGGGGTGGCATTTTCGGACGTTCGGTGTGGGGTGAGGAGCTCGCCGAGCCCGCCTGGAAACGGGGACAGCCCGCTCAACGTGAGGCACCCCGCAAAGAAGGAACCGAGTGCGAATACCAAATGTAAGAAAGGGCGGGGGGATGCCGGCACGGGGCGTGCAGGTTCTTGTAGGCGTTGGCACGGAGCAGGCCAAACCATAAGTGCAAGGCACCCCAACCAGCACCCTCTAGCTGGCTGCTGAGAACACAGTAGTTAGAGAATCTTGCGGTCCTTCGTTTAGTTCCTTCTTTTCTAGTGTTACGCAAGAATCGATCAATCGGAGCGATGTGGTGCAATCCGTTGTCAGGGCCAGCGTGCGGTAACACCATACCAGCAACACCTGCAGCCCTGCATTGCGCTGTGGCACCTGCAAGCTGACCCAACATCGATGCACCCACCGCGGACACACCCACCACTACCTAGCACGGGGTGTGAGGCAAGTCTGACACCACCACCTAGGATCTACACCACTCCTGCAGGGTCCATGGCCCGTTTGTTACCACACGCACCCCACCCCAGGTCGGAACATGGCTACTTTTTCACACCCTCAAAGTAGTAGGCGTACTTGTCACCCATCAGGTTGATGATCAGGTCGTAGACGGGGATCATCTCTGTTGCCTCCACAACGCGGAACTCCATCGCAAAGAGGCAGAAGTGCTTGAAGGCGGTGTTGAGGTGGGCCTCCTCACCGAGGGACTTCACTTGGGCGAAGTGGGAGAAGTAGACATGTGCGTACACGCGGAACAGCCGCTTCATGATGTTGCACACGATTTTGAAGAAATCCTTCGGGTGCGGGTTCGACTCCTCTGTGGGGAACACCGACTCGTCGTTGATCTGGCTTTCGATCCACGACATCAGCAGCTCGACGTACTGCGGCGCTGAAACCTTCGTCGCCTTCTTATATTTGTCACCATCCCGCCAGTGGTACTCATACCGCTTCCCCGAAGACATGACAGGGCAGCGCGTGGATGTGCAGTACTGTGAGTATTGTGGCGGATGTTGGGAGACTTTGTGTGGTCGTGATGTTGAGACAAAAACCCCGAAACCCGAAACCCAGAAACAATCGCAACCGTCTGCAAATCAATTCCCAAACGGTTCGTCAATGCAAGATACAGGCGAGCCATATCAGGCGCAGATGGGGGAAGCAGGGAGGACGGCATGAGCAGCACGCATACCTCTGTGATGGAGCCGTAGAGCACATTCGTAATGTTGTAGAGGTCGACGGTATGCACTGACAGCCAGTGGCTCACCTCGACATCTGGCGGCAGCTTCACCGCCTTGATGAGGTCGCCTGATCGCACCAGACTTTTCGCAAACTGCAGCAGGTTATACCGCGCGGTGCCCTTGCGGAAGTCCTTCTGCGGGCGGAAGGTTTTAAACTGCTGCGCATGCCGGTCCTTGTCGTCATCATCCTTCCCGTGTTCGCCATGCACGGGCTGCCCGTCGCCACTCATCAGGGGGGACCCTCCCACCAACACAGCACTAAGGCCGAGGGCTGTGTCAGCAGCGTCCTGTGTGTGGATGATGCTGTGCACAGCACCACGGCACTCGAATGAGACAAACACAACCCCAACCATCCTAAACACGGCAGCGGAGGAAACAGAGCCGTCCCAGCAGGAGCTGACAGAGAATAAACACACAAGGCTGACCCTTCTTGCTTCTGTCCCCCCTTGACTCAAAATGCAGGTGGGGCGAGGGTGGGGGGGGGGGGGGGGCGCGCTTCGGAGTCTATAACAGGTGAGATCTCAAGGTTAAGGTCGACGGGCGCAGGGCGGGTCCACTATCTCCGCACAGCTCGCTGGGTAGTACAGCGCCAGGCCCAGTGTAAATGCAGAGCTGGGAGCGTTCAGCGAACACGTCGCCCACATGGCATCGCGAGTGAGAAGCATGTCATCCTGCAGCAGCGACAGGACATGCCCCTTCAGGTCCACCATGCACACAAGGGCCTGCGGCTCGTCGGGCACATCGACTGGGATGCACACCTTCGCAGCAGCCTCCTTGCCGCAGTACAGCACGATCGCAGGGCGCGACGCCTTCAACACGGCAGGCGCCACACCCTCCACCTCCCCTCGGTGGTAGCACAGGCAGAGCGACGTCTCGTCATCCTCCTTCAGGTTTGTCGTCAAATCCGCCACAGCGCGCACCACGTGGTCGCCGTCGTGGAAGGCCTTGCGCCGCCCTGCAGACAGCACCAGCTCACGCCCCTCCACACACGCCTTGCGCATGCGGGGGGGGATGAAGCTGCTGCGCTCCCCCAGGGCGCCGGCAGGCGCACCCGCCAGCTCGCGCTTCAGCCGCTTGAGCTCCGCGATGATGCGCTGCACCTCTTCCACACGCAGGTCGAGGCGCTGCCTCTCGTCTGCAGCCTCCTCCTGCACAGACCGCAGCAGGGCGGTGTGCTCTGCGAGCTTTGCCTCTGCCGCGCTGCGCGCCGCCTGGGCCTCGCCCCACTCCGCAGCCACCTTCTGCTCCAGTGCTGTGAGCTCGGCTTCCCGCTTCTCCAAAGCCTGCTGCTGCAGCGCCTCCTCCGCCTTCTGTATCTGCAGGTTGTGCTCCAGCGTGACACGCTCCTGCTCATCGATAACTGTCTGCCGCAGCTCCTCCACCTTGACACGGTCCGTCGCCGACGACGCCTCAAACTCCGCCTCGCGTTCCGCAATCCCCGCCTCCCGCAAACCCAGGGCGCGCTCCTTCTCCTGCAGGCGCTGCCACGCCTTGCCCAGCTGATCCGTCATGCGGTGTGTGAAGGCGAGTGCCTCCTCCTCCAGCGCTGCCGGAAGGCAACCCGTGTCATCAGGAGGGCGGGGTGGTGGCATTGCGCCTTTGCTTGTGGTGGTCCAGGCCCCCTCCCCCACCGGCCCCCTCGGAAGAGGGGGCCGGAGAGAGAGGCAAAGGGATGAGGGTGTGTGGTTGACGCTTGTTGCCCAAGGGGGTGGCAGAATGGGGGCCTGCAGGAGATGGGGTGGTGGGTGATGCGGGTGATGCGGGTGGTGTTGGAAATGGAGATATATCTGGGCAGGGCCCTGGCTGGGGCGAGTGGAGTCCGACCGAATGGAAACAAAAACGGGGATGGGTGGGGGTGTGGGGTGTGGGTGCAGGCGGGAGGGTGGCACATCTGCCATGTCTCGTATGTGCTTCGTTCGCCAGCACTGTGTGTCTAGTTGAGCCTGGCAGCGCATGCATGTCTGTCAGCGCATGTGCACTCGCAGGCCAGCCGGTGGGGAGCGTGGGGTTGTGACTATAGCACGCAGGGGCATCTGAGGGGCACTGGCAAGAATCCTTCATAGTCGGTGACTGGAGGGGGTCTGGGCAGGCCGGTATTCCCGCGCTGACGCCGGACATAAGAACAACTCATGCGGGTTGTATGTGTTGCGTGGATGTGCCTACCTTGTGTGTTGTTTGGCACATGATTAGTTTATTGGCGCAAAAGAGGGGGCCTGACACGAGTGCCACAGGCAGTCGACACAGAGGGAAGGCCTCTCAGTGGCTTGTCTTTTCAGTTGTGGCGACGTGGTGACGCACAACAGAGATTGCAAGAAGGGATCCCGCGCAACTGGGGCTCTTTGTTTGGCAAAAAGGAGAACAGGAAAGTTAAAGCGACCCCACAACCCTCTCCCCTCGCCCTCCTTGGCAACCGGCACAACTCGGCAGTTTTTTTTGACGGAAAAAAATGCCTTCTCCATCCACGCGACTCCACACCCCACGTGACTACCAACACCCATGGTTAGATGCACACCGTTGCTGTGGTTCGCAGACCCAGAACACCCCCAGCCCTCTAAAAGCTTCTTCTGCCTCTCCTGGCCAAAGGGGGTGAGGGGTTCAGCTGCGAGAACCCCCCCCTGCCCCGCTCTACCCTGCTCTACCCACCCCTTTAGGTGCGCTGCACCTTTGCAGGCGAGGCGCTGCGCATCGCCTGCAGCGGCTCACTGTCTTCGATGTCCTCCTTCAGAGTTGCAGGCGCTGCCGCATATTCATTCGAAGGCTTGAACTTATCACCAGAGACGTAGTAGAAGGAGGCGCTGGCTATCTCGCTCAGGCATGGTGCCACCCAGGTCTTGTCATACATCATCATCGTCTCGAGGATCGGCACCATCAGACGTGTGAAGTAGATGTAGGCGCACTGCGGGGAAGGAGGATGGAGTACGCACGATGCAAAATAAATGTCCTCGCCAGTGGAAAAAAAAACGTTCCTGATTAGGCAATGCCAAACTGTCAACGAGAGGATCACAGAAGAGACGAGAGTCATACCACAATGAAATAGAAGGCGCGGAACTGGCGCAGGCGGATGATGTTCAACGCATCCTTGTCGGAGCTCTTGGTCTCCGTCATCTGCAGGGATGTGGTGGCAGTGGTGGCGGTGGGAGGGGGCTAAGTGAGGGCAACACACACACGGCATTGGCACCCAGACGGCGTTGTGAAGCAGAACGGGACAAGGCATACCAGCTTGATGTTCCAGATGGTGGGGATCACCACGACGGAGCAGCAGATGATGTCAAGGAAGAGCAGCGCGTTGCGCCACGAGGCGTACGAGGCATCGCCCTCGCTGGTCTCCTCGATGTAGCACACCACCACGTGGATCAGGATCTGCAGGGGCAGCACGAACATCAGAAGCTTCTTGTCACGGTCGTTCAGGAAGGGGCGCACGAAGCTCCACCCCGTGCCGATCAGCATGATGATCGTAAACAGCATGATGCCCCGCAGCGTCAGGAAGCCGTAGTAGAAGTAGGACCACGCCGACGGGCGCCCCGTGTGCCGTGCGATGAACTCCTTTCCTGTCTCCGTGAAAAGGGTCATGATCTTGAACACCAGCAGCACCGTCATCAGGTGGTGGATGTTGTGTACCTTCGGGCGGCATGACACCAGCTCATAGGCCCACGCCGCAAACAGGATGAGGAAGAGAAACGTGAACCCGAGGTACATCTCTGCGAGAAACCGCTTCCCATACGACGCGTAGGACACCTGCCCATTCTGGTAGATGTTGAATAGCTCCACCTCCACTTCAAACGAGACAGGCACGCTCGGCGGTGGGCGTGTGTACTCAACAGGCCTGGTCTCCGTGTCGTTGGCATACTTCTTGCAGTTGTAGAAAAAGAGCGCGTAGAGGCCGGGAGTCCTTATCTTGACTGCAGGGAAGTCGATCTGCAGGGGCGACTGGTGCATCAGGCGTGTCTCCAGAGGGTACTTCTGGCGCCACGACAGATCTTTCGCCTTTTCAGCTGTCATGATGGCTTCGTCAGATATGAAGCAGATCCCCTTCTGCGCCGCAGCGCCCTTGCCGTGGTTCTTCTCCCGCCGCGCCATCAGCGCTGTCGACACACGGTCCAGCGTGAACCCCACATGCTTCAGAGACTTCTCAGCCTCCTTGTCGTCGAGGCTGAGGCTCTTGATGCGCAGGATGACACGCCCGTTGTTGTGGAATCCGAACACCCCAAGGTCCATCACACGCCGCGTGTCGTGCGCAACGTTCAGCGTGTAGATATGGGCGGCGGCGGGTTCAATCAACACCGCCAGCAGGAGCAGCGCCCACAGCATGCGGGCCGCAGAGGGGACATCCGCACGCCCCATCGTGCGCCTCCCGCCCCCTGTGGGGGAGGTCACTGCGGCCTGAAGGGTGTGGGCGTGCAGTGGAGGGGGTTGGGTGTGCAACACACTCAACAACCAACAGAAACGGCTGGCTGTGGCTATGCTGGCAGCATGCGGGCGCCCCCCAACCTGAAAATGCACCTGCAGACGCCACAGAGCAGCCGTTGAGAAGAAGGGTGCGGAAGGGGAGGGGCGTGGGGGGCGGGGGGGTCAGCCAACCGGCAAGGCCACGGTGTTGTTTGCGGTGAGATGGTTTAGGGTGTCAGTGAGCTAGTGACCAAAGAGCTCGCTCTCGTTCCCTTGCTTGCGGGTGGGGGGGGGGGGGGTGGAGGGGGGGGGGGGGGGGAAGGGCAGTACGTAGAAACAGTCGATCCGCGCCGAGCCTGGATCTTGCGGGGGTGGGTGTGGGTGGACGGGTTATGTGGGCGTGGTTGCGTTTGGGCCAACCAGAAGTGCTGATGCGTGAGGAAGGCTCACACAAAAATAACGCCACTTCCGTTATTGCGGCCCGAGCCTTGAGATCGCTGGATCTGGCTGAGTCGTTCTCAGCCCGGCCTGTGCATGAAGGTTCGAAGAACTGTGGCGTTCGGAACTAAGGCTGGGGAACCCACTGGGGAAGGAGCTACATGCTCTCTTTGAGACACTCCCTTCTCCCGCAAAGCACTCGTGGTAACGGTTAAACCCTGTGTCTTTTACCGGAGTGGACCTTCTGGCACACCAGGGTACACGCCAACCTTTTGAGGGCTCCTGACATTCCACCACAAACCTGACGAAAATATTTGAATATCCTGAGATCAGGGAACACACCAGAGCTCCACTGCGAAGCCTGTGTTTGTGAAATCCTACTTTACCTATTATCCCCGCCCATCAGAAAAGAATTCTGGCAACTATGGCCCTATTGGGAGGCCGTGCAATCACAGCCCCTCCCACAGGGTTTTTGCGAGCTTACTGCCTAGAAGATTCAGTATCGAACGAGAAAAACCTGCCTGTCACGCACTTCACCAACACAGGCCTTGCACAGCCAGGCCTCGGTCGGTGTGGTTCAGACGGGGCCTGACCGAAGCTTGACGGTGCTGCCACCACCAAACAATCGGGACTGGCCGGCGCACGTTATGTCGAGCAATACGGCGGGGGACGGGGGTTTTGGAAAATATAGCATGGTTGACTGAACCGACGAACAGGAATGGTGTGGGTGGGTTGGGGGTGCTAATATGTCGGGAAGGGGGGCGAGGAGGGGCACTGAAAAAAATCAAGAAGGAAAAAAAAGGAATGTAACCCCGCGAAATCACGGATTGTGGAGGAGAGAGACAAACAGGGGCGTTTGTTCTCGGCTGCAACAAAGAAAAACGCAACCTCCCCCCTCCCCCCAGACTCACCCACGCCTGCACAGGCGAGGGTACTCCACAGAATGGTGTTGGGTGGCAATAAAGAGGAGGGGGTCGAGCAGATTTGTCCCTTGTTGAACGGCTTTGGTTGAGTTGTGTTGTTTGCAGCAGCCTTATTTTTGGACATGAACGTGAAAAGCAGCGTGGCGCTCGACTCTTCTTGCATGTGGGGCGCACCACAACTTTTCCAAAACAGGTCGCGGGAACACTACCCCCCTGCCACCGATCTGCCGGTTCAGTTTGAACCCAGAACCCACTCCCTTGATTTGCCAAATCGACACGGCGCTTTTTCCCGCAGGATTCACTCAATCACACAGATAAATAAAACTCCAGACGAACTCCAATCCTGAACGTTAATTGTTTTGACTTCTGTTGGTATGAAAAGACAGGGCACGCCGGCAGAACCCCCTCAGGGGCGCGGAGCTGTTTTTCGCTGTTGTCGGCAGCTGGTGTTGCATTTGAGTTTCATTTTTCGTTCTTCCCAAAACAAAGGCTTGTTTTTCGTTCAAGAGTCGGTTGCAGGAGATCTGCACCCTTCTTCCTGCAAGGGGACAGGTTCTGCACGACTCCAAGAGCGGCAATCGCGCGCTCCTGATTAAGATTGCTGATTCGACGATTCATTTGCAGGCACCGGCAGCCACAAGTTATGAGAGCTATGGGCTGCTGCACAAACTTCGAGCTGCCCTCCCAACGACACCCCTGTGCCAGATTGGGTTTCGAAAATCAGACACCACACGGCAGGCTTTGCCGTGTGGCCTGATCGGTGTCAGCGGCGATATTTATAGGAGTAGTGTGCTGCTCGCAACAAAACCAATCGATGATTCCACGGATCGTTCGTTCTGCTCAAGATCCCAACTCAAAAAAAATGGCTTTGGTTTTCACAGGCCACCATGAGTGTTTGTACACCAACGAACGAATTCTGACCGTGCTCTGGGGAGGCTGTTCCGGGTTCTTCTGGCCGCACGGTGGATACTTCCAAACAGCATTGGTGGCGGCCTGAAGAAAGGTGATGTTCTAATGGCAGCTGTTGGTTTCCCTTGTGCGAGATTAACTCACGCAAGGCGACAATCATCTGCCTGGAGGGTGCCACCCCAGCACCACTTCCCTGTCGCGTTTCTTCTGCCGGCAATTTGATTGTCGCTGATTTAAGGCCCCGTGGTCATGTTGACACGGTGTTTGCATTGTTTTTGTTATTTCGACGAGCCCCCCCCTGACGTGCGGGGCAACCAGGTAGGGGCGTGCATAACCATTGTTTGATGCCGACAATCACGAGCACTGAGAGGGCTAGGCAGAGCTCAGGAGGGGTGGGGGGGGACAAGCACAAACTGTGTGGGACACCCAGGCGGCAGGCATTTATCCCGGCCCCCATTTGAATGTGTCTTGGAGAGGGGGTGGGGGCGATGGGTTGTAATTTTTCTACTGCACACGTGAAACGGAGGACATATGAATGTGAAAAAAAAAGACTGATGGCAAAAATAATAATGAAAATATGGAAAATTCGAGACGGGGGTCAAAAGAGAAAGACAAGGCAAGCGACGGCAATCACAGCAGAAGTCCGCCGGCCGTACGTGCATGTTGGGCTGGATGGGGGCGAGGGTGGGTTAGGGAGCAGATCACAGGCTGAGAGGCCGTCCGTACTGTCAGCCGGTTTCGAATTTCTTGTGATCTTGAGTGGTTTTCTTCTTCTTCTTCCTCCAGAAAGGAAGCCATGTTTTGGAGGACTTCGCTCTGTGTCAAAGACAATAGGTCCTGGGTAAGACGTTAAACTGCCTGGGGGGGCCGTCCCCGGACCATGACGGGTGCCTGCACCAGGAGTCTAGCACGGCCGTGGTCCAGGGCATGACCGAAAACTGCTTGGGTACCGAGGCTCCCCAGACCAGGAAGGGTGGAGACACCTGGAGTCTAAATAGTCACACCACGTCAGGCCAGACCTTCGCATTGCACTCCGCGAAGACTGCCACACAGCCGCGGGGCAGGTGTGCAGCCTGTGGAAAACCTCGTACAGAAAAGGGTCGGCGACCGCCCGCCCCCAGTCTGAGAGGCATCAGCCGAATCTCGGTGGAGGCGGGCACAAAACAAAAGGGAGAGTCGTCACTGTGCATATCAGCACGGTCCCGCCCTCTGTGCCAGACCAACACACCACCAAAGGAAAAGAGGAAGAGGCGACGTAAGGCAATGCCTCCGTGCGGCCAGGAGAACACGAAATAGCGACCCCCTCAACGGGGAATGCTACGAGCACGGCCAAAAATCGTTCAAATCGTTCAAGACTTGAAAGTGGGGTCAGTTTGTCGCCAATTTTGTGAGGAGACTCACTTCTCTGCACTTTAGAGCGAAGGCCCCTCTGATACAATTTCGCGTGACGCATGAACCGCCCTGACTGCGGCTGTTGATATAAACGATTTTGAACGTGTTTTTGCATGGCGTCGCCAAAACACGAGCTAAACTCAATCCGTCGACCTCTCTTGTTGACACAGAGCGAAGGCGCTCTCCTTGATGCACAACGCCAACCCATTTGCACAGCCTCTTCGAACCGTGGTGTGAAAAGGGATGATTGCATCGCATTGCTGCCTGAATCGTTGTTGGAGCAGGCACACAAACAACGCCTTCACGCCTTCCCTTTTATAGACCACCACAAAGCCCATTCCCCGTTGTGGACAGCAGGAGGGCCCGTTTACACTGCCCGTTCAGAAAGCACCCAAAAGAGAAAATATGGGGGGGGGGGGGGTGCACTGCAAACCCGGCGGGCTCTCCGTTGCCCGCCTCCCGAGACCTAGTGAGTGATGGGGGTAGAGGGGGTGGGGGGTGCGGGCATTGCCGTGACGAAGGGGAACATTCGCGTTGGAGAGAGAGGAGGGCAAAAGAGACAAAAGAGACGCCACTTCGGGGAGGGGGGGGGGGTCAAAAAGTAGAATGTAGAATCGGCTGCACTTCAGATGGGCACCGCATTTCAAAAATCCAGGGGATGGGGGGGGGGGGTTGTTGAGGCCATTCTCTCCTGATATTTGAAGGTACTTTGCAGATGAAGAGAGAGAGAGAGAGAGAGACGGGTGCGAGCATTCTCACATTTTTTCCAAGGATATTCGCACCTAAATCATACGAGAGAGAGAGAGAGCAGATGCCTGAGGGTGGGGGAGTGGGGCCTGAGAACACCCCACCCCACCCCCACAATAAGACCGAGAGATGTGTGTTTTGAACGATTTGAAACGACTTATCGCCGCGCCCTTCGCAGCCCCCGGCGAGAGGGGGGCACTGCTCCAGGATCTGGCACGGCGGCATTGCCCAACGCAGCCCTTCTCACTTGTGTTTTGTCTTGTTTTTTTTGCAGCAATTTAGCGATCCGCCTGCAGGTTTGCTTGCAGCCCCGACGTGTGAAAACATATATTCACGATGCTTCTTGGCAACCACTTCTCACAGGGAAGCGAGGCAATGGGCTGTCGAATTTCGCCGGGGCGGCCACGCACACACGCATTAGCCTTTCGTCACAGCTGGGGGGTTTTTTTTTGAACCACCTTCAAGACACTCGACATCACGGCAGCAAACCCTCAATGTAAACATGTGTGCCATCCTGCGAGGGCTGGATACCAGTTTTTGCGTGGGAGCCACGTGCTGGAGTCCACCAGAGCCAGGGGAGATCAGAGTCTGGTTGGTCAATGTATGTCGAGGGAGGAGGGGGTTGGGAGGGGGGTGGGGTGATGTCTGCAGTTCGCATATCCGACCGCGGGTCGCAAAGAGAGGGGGCAGGGGTGAGAAACGGAATTACTGGAACCACCCGACGACATGCCAACGGTGGGCACTTCGCCAGGGTGCAGAGTGGGAAATCTGTATGCGTGCCACCGATTTGATTTTTCTTGTTCGGGATCATGTGCGAAACCCACAGGGGGAGGGGGGCTGTGGGTTTTCGCCGTCCCTTGAATATTTGAACGATATTTTTCCCTCATGCGCGCAGAAAAAAACACGCAGACAGCCAGGTTCAAAGAAATACCTCCGAACACTGGCACGCCTTCTTCATAGTATCGCATATTGGGCCACCGCCCCCCCTGCACTGAAACCCAAGACCCGCTGCTTGTTTTTTTTTAAACTTCGTTCCCGTCCCCCCACGTTGTGCGCTACATCGTTGTAGCGTTGGCTCACTCGTGTGCTTCTTTCCGGGGTCGGGTCAGGGATAGTGCCCTGTGTGGTGCCGTTTTTTCCCGCAGAGCGGGTGGGTTGCCGTGCGTCGACACGGAGACACCTCCCCATTAAAAGCCAAAGTTTTTGTGTTGAGACGTCTTCACCTGATATGGCAAAGGTCCTGTTCGTTGGTTTCCCCCTGGTCTGTCGCGCCCATCAGGGTGCGTGGACAGGGCCCGCACTTTGTTTTCATTCGTGTTCTGTGATTTGTGACCAACCCGCCCCTTGCCCCGCCCGGTTGAGGTCCCTACCCCTTCCCCCGTTTCGTCAGTAGCTCCGTCTCGGTCTCGTGGAGCAGGCCTGTGTCCATCAGGAAACGCAGGGTGGTCACGGGCCGGGTGAGGAGTAGGACATGGGGGGAGAGGTTGTCCAGGTGTCTTTCCCGTAGGTCCTTAAGCTTCGGGCAGGTTCGCAGTAGGTGCTTCAGCGTCGTTTTCTGCACTGTGCATCCGTGCATGGGGCATTTCGGTGCCCTGTTTTTCGACATGTAGTCGAACAGGAGGTAGTGGCGGCGCGTCCGTAGCAGTCGCATCGTGCTGGCCCCGAGGCGGGTCAGCGCCGGTGTGTGTAGCGCGGGCCGGCGCGCTGTAGGCCCCGCCGATTTAGGTGGCGTCCAGGCGTACAGACTTTTCTCGCCGGGCCGGGGCGTCCGCTCCGCAGTCACCCTCCGCACTGCCGCCTTCGCCGCCAGCAGTGTGATGGGCTCCGTCTGCAGCTGGTGGTTGTTCGTCCGCAGACCCGCCTGATAGTCTGCCAGTTCATTTCCCTCCACCCCGACATGGGCCGGCACGTACTGCAAGGTGACAGTCGTGCCTGAGCTGGTGAGTGTGGCCAGGCCGCGCCAGACGTCGACAAGCGTTTCCGCTTTGGCACGGTGTGGCCCTGCTTCTAGCGCGTGCAGGGCGGATTGGCTATCCGTGAGAATCACGACGCGGGCTACACCCCTTGCTGCGATCATCTGAGTCGCCTCCCGCAGTGCTACCAGTTCCGCCTGGTAAGAGACGCAGCTCTGGCCCGCCCCGACACTGCGCTTGTCGACGATGTCTGTTGTAGAAGGGTCCAGGAGGACAACACCCGCTCCTCCGACTCCCTCCTTTACCGACCCGTCCGTGTAGGCGTGCAGCTCCGCCTGGGGGAGTCCCGCCAGCATCACCTGCGCCATAGCGTACCTCTCCGCGTCGGTCTGGTCGGGGTCGCTCCGGCTCAGGCCAGGGATGGCGGGGTGTATCTGGATGTTCCCGAGCATCCCTTGCCACTCCCACGGTGCCACCGGGTAGTGGGATATGATTGTGGCAGGGCCCGGGCTGCGTGTGTAGATGGCGGTGCGTTTGACCACCGATTCAGCCAAACGAAGCCACGTGCTGCCGGCGGTGCGCGACGCTTTTTGGATCGCCGTTGACCCCGGGGACCCACCAACCCGTCGAATCCGCTCGTACGCCGTAGCCGCTTCGGTGTACATCTTCTCTTCGAGGGTCGGCAGGTGTGCCTCCCACAGCAGTTCCGCTGTGTCCGTGGTGAAGGCGCAGCCCGTGATGAGCCGCGCAGCCCGGCGGTGGATCGTCTCCAGCTCGCCGAAGGCCTTGTTGGTGAGTGCGATCCCCCATACGCATATGGCATAGGTTACCGCGGGGAGCACGTATGTTAGGTACACCTGCCGCAGTGTGTGCGCGTCGCAGCCCCAGTCTCGTCCTGCCAGCATGTGTAGGAGTGCTAGGCGGCGTCGGTAAGTGATCTTGACTTGCTCGAGGTGCGCGGTCATGCTGCAGGTCTCGTCGATGAGGACCCCCAGGTACTTCGTTCTGTCACCCCGCTTGACCAGACTCCCATCTGAGTAGGTGAGGGGGAGGTCGGTTTTCCGTATGCCCTCCGCATCTCGCCGTGACACGAAAGGGAGGAAGGAGGTTTTGTCGCGGGACAGGCGGAAACCAAGTCGGGGGAGGCATTCCTCGAGGAGGCCGAGTGCCGTTTCGGTCTTCGCTGTTGTGTCATCGATATCGTCCCCCGTGAGGAGGATGGCCAGATCGTCGGCATATATGGCGGTATACCCTTTGCAGTGCGCGCTGAGGGTATTCGCCACCTCTGCCATGGCGCAGTTGAAGAGGAGGGGGGACAGCACTGTACCCTGGGGCACCCCCTCGGCCATGTGGTAGGTATCCCCGTGTGTACCACATACTGTCGTAGTCGCCCTTCGGTTGTCCAGGTAACTTGTGAACCACCGAAGGTATCGTGCTGGTGTGTTCATCTCTTTGAGGCGCCGGAGGATGGCATCTCGACTCACCGTGTCGTACGCCTTCTCCATGTCCACGGTGAGCAGGATTGCGCTGCGGCCTTCTGCCAGTGCATCCCGTGCCAGCTGTGTGAGCATCGCCACGTTGTCCACCGCGGACCTGTGGCGACGGAAGCCTGCCTGCACGTCGTTGAGGTTGTGCATCGGCTCTGTGGGGTCCTCCATGAGCTGTGTGAGCCTCTTGGCGATCATCCGTTCCATCACTTTGCTCGCCCCGCTCGTGAGTGCGATTGGACGGTAGGAGTTGGGGTCGGAGGCGGGTTTCCCCGGCTTGTGGATCGGGAAGAGGGTCGCTTGTGTCCATTCCTTCGGGAGTCTGCCGCTCACCCACGACAGGTTGCAGATGTGCAGCAGACCCTCCCGTGCCCTGGGGCCGAGGTGTTTGAGGAACTCATTGTGGACACCGTCTGGGCCTGGCGTCTTCTTGTCGGCCAGCGAGTGGATGATGATGTCAAGCTCCGCCCTGGTGAAGGGGGCCTCTGAGGGGTGGGGTTTCGCGCTTTCCGGTGGGAGTTGTGGGGCACTTAATGGCTCGTCCGGGTGGGCCACCCCCCCGCCGCCGCTTGTCGCCGCATACAGTCGTCCGAGGCAGTCGGCCTTCTGTCTGTCAGTGGTGAGGGGGTCCCCCTCGTCGAGTAGTGGGTACGGCTGGGCTTTGTCCGCTCTGCCGTCCAGCTCACGCAGGAGGTTGAAGGCCCCGTTGGTGCGCGAGGCGTCAGTTGCCCGGGCTTCCCAGACCTCACGCTTCGCTCGCCGGATTTGGTTGGTGACTTCCCTCCTGAGGCGGGTGAGGGTTGTGCCGTCATCTTTCGTGAGCTGCGCCGGTGGTGTGCGTTGTTGGCGCCCGATCTCCGTGTCCCTCTCGCGGATCGCTTTTTGCACCTTCTTGTCGCACCATCGACGCTTCCGCTTCCGCCTGCGGTGTCTAGGGATGTGGCGCTTCGCCACCTCCAGCAGCGTGTGGGCCCATCGCGCGTACGCGGTGGTCGCATCCTTCCACCCGCTTACTCCGTCAGCACTCCGCTCCATCTCAGCGCAGTAAGCTTCCCAGTCCGCCTCCTTCCAGTTCCACAGCGGTTTGGTATTCGTTGTGTCCCTGTGTTGCGGTTCTGTGAGGTGCTCGCAGGGAACGTCGAATTCCATCGGCAGGTGATCGGAGCTCCCGGTGTTCAGCACCCTCCATTGCACCGGGTTCCAGTCACTCGCGACGACGACATCGGGTGATGTAGCGTTTTCGCCTACTATGCGCGTCGATGATTCAGGGGTGTTGTAGATGCGCATGCCGTGTTCCTGTGCCCAGTCATTGAGTTGGGTCCCGACGGTGTTCGGTGTCTTCGCCGCGCTCCATGTTGGGTGGTGCGCGTTCAGGTCACCTGCGATCACGACGTTATCTCCACACGGCAACTCCTCGGTGTCGAAGTCATCCCGCCTGGTGTCCGCCTTTTGTAAACCCACTGCGCTGGGACGGTAGATGTGAATGATATGTACGCCGCACACCTCCACGTCCTGTCGCTCTGTGACTTTCCAATTCTTGTATTCTGCCACTGTTGCGCCCAGGTCTTTGCGCACCAGGGTAGTGATACCGCCCCCGTGGGTCTCACTTGTCCCCTTGGCCCGCGACGCCTTCCGGACACGGGTGTGTGCTGCGTACCCGTTGAAGTTGATCTTCCCCGTCTGGGCGGCCTTTAGCTCCTGGAGGAGGACGACGTCGTATCGTTTCTTCTCCAGGAGGGTGTTGAGCTCCGCCTTTCTCGCCGGGGTGAGGCCGTTGATATTCCAGCTCAGGCATTTCAGGAGGGGGCCTGGGTTGGGTTCTATGCCTGCCTCGAGTAGCAGTCGTCGTGTGGTTTCGGCCTGACTGTGGAGGCGTGTGGGCGCTGGTGGTCAGACCCGGAAGGGTTTATCCGGGGACTTAGGGGACCGTGGCGCGGCTTTACGCGCGCCGTCGCGTTCACGCCCAGTGCCCCGTGGTGGCGAAGAGGTAGCAGTGGTCTTTGTCCCCCGGACCCTGTCCCGCTTGTCAGGCGACATGGTGAGGGGGATCGGCGTCGGTGGCCTCTCGTCCCTGTCCGTCCTCGTCCGCGGTGTCGTCTTCTGTGGTGTAGTCTGGGGCTCTGCGGTAGTCTGGGGCTCTGCGGGGGCCCCTTTCGCGACCAGACTTGCACGTACTAGTTCGTGCATCTTGTCCAGCCGCGTCTGGAGGGCGAGGTTTTGCGCACGGAGGATTTTCATGTCCTCGCGTGTGCTCTCCAGCTGTGCCTGCAGAGCTGCCACTAGCGGGTCGGGTGTGGGTGCGCGTGTGGGTGCGGGGTCCCTCATCTGGGTGTCCGTCTGTCCGGCTGCCTTCTTCTCCTTCTTCTTCTTCGTCTTCTTCTTGATCGGCAGCATCTCGCTCCCAGGCACTCCCGCCGGCGGCGTCGGTGTGGGTGCAGGCGCAGGCGCAGTCGTGTTCTTCGGCGCAGGCGTGTTCTTCTGCGTCTTCTGTGTGGTGGGCTTGGTCGGCTTTGTGCTGCGGGGGGCTGCACGGTCGAACAGGTGGCCATCCTGCTCCTGCCTGTACCGTCGGACGGTGATGATCCCCTTCTGCGTGATGATGGGGTTGGTGCTTGGTGGTGGGGCTCCGCGGTACATCGCCACGCGTCGCCCTTCCGTCCGTGCGCTAGTGAGGAAGGTGGGGGTCCACCCCAGCTCCTCCAGCATTTTCCCCACGCACTTCCGAGAGTAGTCGGTCGATAAGCCGTCGACCAGCCACTTCTCCTCCGCGAGGTTGCGTGCCAGGCTGTCACCCAGCACCTGTGCTGCCGTCTGCAGCGGCGTTGTTGTGGGCACCGCCATCCCGAGCCCACCTTTGCTCAGCAGGATGACCCTGCCGCCCAGTGCCTGTTGGCGCGCGGCGTCCACCTGTGTGTCGGGTGCGAGGGGCGTCACTCGTTCCGTGCTGCTCCTCGTCTTCCCTGTGAAAAAGGGGCGCGCAAACACCCCGCCGTCGCCGCTCGCTCTCAGCAGCCCTGCCAGCTCGGTGGCGTCGACCGTCACCCTGTATGTGGTGGGGGCCTCCTGGTGGGGCCTCCTGGGGTTGAGGGTGATGATTCCGTGTACATCACCCCCGTGCCGTCTCACCCAGTCGCACGCCGTCTTCTTCGACAGCTGTCGTCCCATCACCACGACCGGCTTGAGTCCTTCCCCCATGGTGGGGGCCGTGACGCCCCGTGGGGCGTAGCGCACCTGCCCTCGCAGGTTCACCATGCAGCGTCGCACCGTCCGCAGCTCTCCCCCCCTCTGCAGCACGACGTCGGTGCAGCTTTTTGCGAGGCTCTTTGGGGCCTCGTCGGCGCAGATAAGCAGCATCGCTGCTTGCACGTTCTCGTTGATCGCTGCCTTCATGGCAGCCTGCGTCTCATTTTTGTGGCAGAGATAAACTCCGCCCTGCTCGAGGAAGGACTTCGCGTCCTTCGCTATTGGGGTGTCCCAATCTCCTTCCCGCAGTTCCCAGCGCTCCGGCGCCGCTTTGCCTAGCCCAGCGGATCCCGACGTGGAGGGGGGCGCCATTTGCGGGGGAGGGGGGGAGGGGGGGTCAGTACGTACTACTTGATCAGCAGTCCGTTGATGTGTCAGTTGTGTCCACCTGGTGGAGATTGAGGGTATAGAACTTGTTTTGCGACATGTCATGCACTTTCTATCGTTGTTTTTCTGATTTCTTGTTGGAGAAGCGCAGCCACCGCTCTTCAGAGCTGCCTAGCTGCACTCCGTACACCTCGCTGTGATATTTGGCTGTCAAGCTGCTTCTGGTGTCCTTCCGTAACATTTAACCTTGTCGCCAGCAGCAGGGCTAGGATCGGTGCAGAACAGACGGCACGCCAGAGTGAGGAACACAGTGATACTCGAGCCTGCTGATTGGTGGTGCTAACAGGGAAGCAGCATCCAGCAGCGCATGCTCAAGCACACCAGAGCACGAGGGGAGGAGGGGATATTCATGCAGAGAGGCAGGAGTGAAATTCGTAAAATCGGGGGGGTGGGGTGGGGGACATGGAGAGCAGGGCGGTGCGCGGACCGCGCCCTGGCAAAGAAAAGAAACTGAGTGGCGACAAATAGATCACAAGGGAGGTGGGGGGGGGGGGGTGTGGAGCAGGGCTCATAAGAATCCAACCCGTGGTGGGTCACACATGGTGTCATACTTTTTTTTGTCGAACTTCTTCTTGGATTTGTGCTGAATCTCAACGCAGGAAACTGAAGTGCCGGTGCAAATCCTTGCAGAGCATCACCACGCAGCAAAGGCTTGCGTGGTAGTGTTCTCGCGATTTGGCGGCACCGGTGTTCCCCTTGCTGCCTTGGAGCTTCGGAGAAGTCGAAAATGAGCCCTTCGGATTCCGTGCATGCTCTGGGTCTGAGGCGGGTGGGGGGATTTTCGCAAAAGAAACGCAAAAGACAACAACATGTCAGCCACAGTGAACAGCATTTCCTGCGTCTTGAGGATTTCGAAAAATTTTCAAAGCAAAAATACTGACTGGTCTGTGGGGTCGGGGGGGGGGGGGGTAGGGGGGGTCATAAGCCCCCCTAAAAACGTACGAAAACCAAAATTTTCAACATACCATCAGAACCGCCCTAATACCTGATCTGACCCGAAAATCCGACCCATACCCCCCCGGAAACTGTCTGGGGCCCACTTGTGACACCTGATACGCACTTTTGTGATGATTTTTTGGGGTCCTAAAAAATGTACCTCAGTTTCGTACCTTGCCTTTGTACCTGAACCACTCCCGACCGCATTATTTCGTTCTTTGCCTTTTCTGCGGTGGTTCTGGCTCAGGTGGCACGCATGTTGCCTTCCCCAGTGCCTCGGCAAGGTCTTTCTTGACCTGATTAGTGGGAATGTTGTGTTGTTGCGTCAGCAGAATGAGTTCAGCCACCTTCTGGGTGTAGTACTTCGATCGCATATGGGTCATTGTGAGTACTTCGTACGCCTGGGAGGCTGCATCGGCATTAGTAGGCAGCGTTGTAGATGATTTTGCTTCGTCGATCTTAGCCTGTGAAGGCACGATTGGGATATTGTACGCCCTGAGAGCCGAAGTGGTTATGATTGTGCTGTGTAATTTGCGCCCCGCAGGATATGCACACCACGCAGTCTCGACAACACGTATGAGAGTGTACCATGTGGGGACTCAACAAGGTCATTGGATCGGCATCTGCCTGCCGACTCAGCCCCCACACAGTGCGACCGCAAGGTCGCCAGGGATGTCTCAACGCCAGGGGAATACCCTCCCCTGGCGTTGTACAACCCTACTCTCAACCCTCGGGTCCTCTCCTGGAGGCGGTGGTGGCGGGCCCGCAACGCTTCGTACTTCCGGTACAGACTGAGGTAGTCTGCCCGGCTGACCCGCTCATTGCTTCCTAGATCATCTGCTGCTCTGGAGCTGCCATCCCTCTCACTGCCCACATCAGTTGGTGTGGGGGTAGGAGCAGGACGAGTGGGAGGAGTAGGAGTGCAGGTGACATCTTTCTTGGCTAGCAAGGAACGCCGCTTTTCCCGCACGTGCGTGCAGTTGATGCACCACTGCATATATCTGTCGTCACCACGTCCCACTCGCTCTCCTATGTACCCAGCCCGACGGAGCGCCCGAAATAATGTCGCCTCACCGATGTCGTGTGCCGTTTTCTTTTTACGCAGGTCTGCCACAACGCTCTCTGCCGAGACCCCGCACATCTCCCGTTTGGCGAGCGTCTTTCGAGCAAGGTACTCCTCTGCAGCAGCATCTGACACCTCTGCGAGGCCCTGGGCACGCGGCATGTGTTGCTCGGCGTGCTGAGTGAGCGTAGTGACACCCTTCCCTTGCAAAGAACGAAATAATGCGGTCGGGAGTGGTTCAGGTACAAAGGCAAGGTACGAAACTGAGGTACATTTTTTAGGACCCCAAAAAATCATCACAAAAGTGCGTATCAGGTGTCACAAGTGGGCCCCAGACAGTTTCCGGGGGGGTATGGGTCGGATTTTCGGGTCAGATCAGGTATTAGGGCGGCTCTGATGGTATGTCGAAAATTTTGGTTTTGTACGGGCTTATGACCCCGATATATTTGCATGCGATCACACCCACACACCCCCCCCCCCCCTAGGGGGGGGGGGGGGGTGTGTGGGTGTGATCGCATGCAAATATATCAAATATCAACGGTACTAAGCACGGCAGGTTTTTTTTTTGGCCATCGCAAACAGAAAATATACTGACCCACCCCCTCATCCGATCCCTCTCTCTCTCTCCCCCCCGCCGCCCGGTCATGGGAAAAGCGAAGCGAATTGTTTTTGAACGATTTGAACGATTTTTGGCCGTGCTCGTCGCGTCCCCCGGTGAGGGGGGACGCTGTTTCGTGTTCTCCTTGCCGCACGGAGGCATTGCCTTACGTCGCCTCTTCCTCTTTTCCTTTATGGGCGGGTTAGTCTGGCTCAGAGGGCGGGACCGTGCTGATATGCACAGTGACGACTCTCCCTTTTTTGTTGTGCCCGCCTCCTGCCGAGTCGTGGCTGCTGCCTCTCAGACTGGGGGCGGGCGGTCGCCGACGCTGACGCGCCTGGCGGCCCGTGGAAAGTGACGTGGGTCTGGGGGTGGGGGGGGGGGGTGCTGGGGTGTCGGGCCGAAGCCCTTGACCGCTGTTGATTTTTGCAGGTTTCACGAGATCAGGTAGTCCTTCTCGCTGTGCTCCGTCACCCCTGCCTCAGCCAGGTAGCGTAGGGCCCCCTTGCAGTTGTGCAGCAGCAGGTTGTGCACGTTTGTGGCTGTGAGGTGGTGTCGGGCTGACGCTGTCGCGGGACAGCCGAAGAATAGGTGCTTCAGCGAGACCCCAGGCGGGGGGCTGTCCGGCGCAAGCTTCAGGCAGGGTTTGCACGGTGGTTGTGCGCTTTTTTGAAAGAAGAATTTTGATTCCTAGCGCGTGACGTAGCGTACCACGCCACGCCACACGCGAAGTTTTTGATTCCGTCAGAGGGGGAAGGCAGAGGTCTTCGCGGTGCATTTCACATTTGTTTGTGAGAAAGCCTGCTGAGAACTTTTGCCGTAAAAAATAGCCAGGAGAACGCGAAAACAGCGACCCCCCCCCCCCCTCACCGGTCGGGGGAAGCTATGAACACGGCCAAAAAAATCGTTCAAAATTACCGAGAGCGAAGACCTCTCCCTCCCCCCAGAATGACTCATTCAATTTCATGTTTTTGACTCAGCCACAATGAAGGTTCTTCTGCAAATGGCTTCCTGCTCTGTCGACTGGCCTTTTCACCCTATTTGTGTGGCCCTGCCTTGCTTACTGCCCAGAGGGACCTGGACAGTAAGCTAAAGGGTACACAAACCCAGCAGGTAAACAACAGCAACCTGATCATTAGGTTCAAAAAATATACTTCCGCAAAAACTGCAGAACTCCAACCAAACCTGGGTCAAAACCAGGCGGATAAAGACACATAGGGGGCCCTCGCTACCGGTCACAGCTCGTCACAGCTCGTCAGAGAGGGGAAGTGGGCCGTGACTCACTGTTTCTCACTCAGTCACACCTGGTAGCGAGGGCCCCATAGAGGAGATTGTATCCAGTTGGACACGACGAACTATCATAAATAGAATCATGACAAGGCACGTTAAGTTATAGTCTGAACATCACAAAGCGTATCCTCTGCGAGATTCCTGGCCCTTTTTTTTGGAATTGCAACAAGAAACAGAGTGCAGGGACTTTGGTGGGGAGGAGGTCGGGGGGGCATGATCTGTTGACCAACAAAGGTGTAAGGAAGATCACAACGAGTGCCGCCATGACACCTGGTTGGGTGTGTGTGTTCGGGGAGATAGAGGCAGCCCTCTTGCACAACGCTGTGCCAAAAAGGGACACTGCGAACACGGCCAAAAACTGTTCAAACGAACTGAAAGTAACCACGAAGCCCCTTCTGAAAGGGAAGGACGGGAGTATTAACGACACACACCTCCCCTTCGGAGGGCCGCATTGGTGTTTCTTTTGGTGGGGGGGGGGGCCTCATTCTGGCGCCATCGCCCTCCGGCCTGCCTTTCTCTCTTGTTTTCCTTCATTTTTTTCTCGATCAAAATCGAATTGTCCCGCAACGAGCTGCCCATATCTTTTCACCTGTTTGGGCCGCGCCCATGCTCATCCGAGCAGCCATCATCCCTGTCTCCTGAAAGGCAGGGGTAGTGGGGTTGGGGTCGGGCGTGGTGGGGGTGGGGGTGGGGTGGGTCGGGGTGGAGGGAGAGGTGTTTTCCTTTCGCTGATCCGCAACAAAACACACGGGGGGGGGAGGGGGTTGGTGGGGAGCTCTGTACCGTAAACTTGACTTTATTCTGGACCGGGAAAAAATGGACCAATCAGTTCCCGCATTCGACCATGCATTATACCATGGCAACAAAAAAAAATCGGACTAAAACGGGTGGGAATTGTCACCACGGCGATATTGACACCTTCAGCATGCGAGATATTTATAGAGACAATTCCTACAGAATGTGTTTTGTAGGCGGTTGTTGCGAGAGGCACTCTTAGCATGTGCCTACCCGGCACCTGCATCAGCGAAGGGTGTGTGTGCTGGTTGTGCGCAACGCAGGTTCTCTTCGCAACGCGATTGCGTCTCCATTCGTCTCCCATAATTAGCGAGTTGTGTCGCCTGTGGTACACCAACGGTGCGTTGTACAAAGAAAGAGAGGTGGATATTGCAGTGCACGGGTGTTCTCGATGCAGGAGATATACACACAGCAATGTCACGAAGAGAGGTTTGTCAAGGGAAAGACATAATGAGGAAAAGGCAGCCAGACACAGCCCCCCCCCCCCCCCTCCACCCACCCCACCCCTGTGGATCGCCCAACCATTCCATGACTGTTTTTTTTACTTTACTTTCGCAAGACGTCGAGGTGCAACAGCTGCAACAGGCTGGACCACTGCCCCCTCTTCTACAACCAGTATTACCTGATTGGAACGCCCTCCCGCTGGGGGGGGGGGGGGGGAATCGTTGATATTCCCATCCCAGCCCCGCCTTTAAGCTTTTGAAAGAACGACGTGGGGGTTTTTTGTGGGAAGTTTTCCAAAATAGCCAAACACGGGGGGAGAGAAAGGTGTGTGTGTGTGTGTGAGTGGGGAGGAGAAACGAAGAGAAATCAAAGATGGACGGGAAACGGCGATGTTGATGTGGCTTACCAATAGGCACCCTGTGCGGTGCAGTCTGTGCGGCACGCAGGGATGCGCCGCAGTGGAGGGATCGCCTCACAGCCTGTGAGTATGTGAGTATGTGAGTGTGTGAGTAGGGAGTTTGCCTTCAAAGTGCATTCGAAGGCCTTCGCTCTGGGACAGATACATGATACCGAGAAACCCCTGCGTGACACACGTTGAACAGATCGAAGGATCGATTGAACGCCCTGAACACCCTCCGCTGTACACTGTCGCAGGTTTTCTACAGTTTGAGAGCTGCCCCTTTGAACGATTTGAACAAACGATCCCCATATATTTTCCCGTTTTCTGCTAAGCTCTGCTTGATGGTATGTTTTGCACAGTTGCTCGCTCCTGCGCTGGTGTCGACTGATTCAGAGTTTCTGTTTTAGAATTGCCCTGCAGAAAAGCGAGTGTGATCGCGTCAAATGTGGACCACAACCCGGCACACTGTTTGACGCAGAGGGCAAGCCCCAACCCCGCCGCGGGCTGAGTGAGCTCTGCTCTCGGCAAAGCGATACTTCCTCCTGCCATTCTTTCTAGACTTTTCAGTACGGGTGGCGCAGGGAACCAGAACAAGGAGACCACAGAGGTCTTCTGAAATACAATACACGCCAGCAGAGGGCGCGTGAGAGGGCACGTCTGTGCCTCAGCTCTCTATATAAGAATAAGTATGGGCATGTTGGCTGAACCTAGCCGATGGCGGACATGCCATCACTCGATCAATGGAAGCAGGATACGACACTGCCCACCCGTATCCCGCTGCAGGTGAAGCAAAGGCCAGCAACCCTTGATCCGGCGGTTGCCGACCCACATGCCACCAGAAATAAAGGAGAAAGAGAGAAAGCGGACTAGCCCTTTCCGGGGATGGGTGGCTGTGGCGGTGGGGTGCCTAGCGTGTGTCCCTTTGTTTTCAGCAAGCACTTCTGCGGAGAAGGCCTCGCGCAAACGGATGCTCAGATATACGAATGTCCGGAACGACGTTCAGTCGCCTCCAAAAGAAAAAGGGTTTCCGACCGATCGCCTGATCTGCAGACCGACGTACTCATAGACAAAATCACCACGATCACCTGGCGTGGACAATAAACTACTTTTCTTGGAAGTCTGTAACGATCCCAAGTTGGCCATATCTGGCGATTTGCCACTGGCTTTCTGTTCTGCTAGCACCGCTGCATGACAGCCTCGATGCACACACTGCTGAAAGGTGAGGGGTCATCTTCGCAAGGGTATGAATGGAAAATGCGTTGTGCATGCAAAGCAACCAAGCTGTGCCGCACTGTCGCTTCAACCAGCGATGAAAAACGACCTCACCCGACCTTCAGTTTTTGTTCAATGGTCGCCCCAGCTCTCGCATCTGGAAAGGATGGCAATCGGACCTCAGATGGGGACAGAATCGCTTAAACCAGCATCGTGTACTGCCAAAAGAACAGAAGTGACTGCGGGAGAGCGTTGCTGAGGGCAGCGCACGCTGACACAAACACAGGTCTTGCTGCCACTTGCAAGAGTGGGTTGCACAGGAAACAGCAAACCAACTCATAAGACTGCCAAGAGAATCAGGTGCAGATACAATTGTCTAAGTTATCGAACCCCTGCACACGCGAACATGCTGGTGTGTTATCCAACGTGGAGACCGCCCTCGAGAGGGTATCTCCATTGGCGGATACACATCGCTGATCGCGGTGTGTCGAAGCTTCGCTGCACACCGCTTGATGAGATGGTGTGCTCTGTTGATGAACCACGTTCTAATTTACTTGCAAAAGAGTGAGAAAGGGGCCGTTGAGTGCAGGGCATCACAGCGGACCTCGCCTGCCCGCTTCTTGACCTTGGCGATACAAAGAAGAAGCCAGTGCAAGAGACGTTGTCAAAACCCACAACAGCAGAATGTGTGGCACTCTGTGGACTTTTCCAGACCGAAGGATGGTGTGCAGTGGTCATCGCTTGTGGCTGGTCCAAGTCTGTATAGCTCTGATTGGACCCCATCCATGTGACACTGGCAGCACAAACAGGTTGAGGACTGTGAGGCAAACCACCCAGTCCCTTCAATTTGTGCGCCAGGGCCACTTTAGACTATTTCGAGGCTTGAACGGATGTGGTGAGATATTAGTTCGCCCGCGCAGAGGACGAAAATACAAAACAAAAAGAACGGCGTGAATCAAGAATGAGCTCAGGACGGGAAAGGCAGGCTGTATCTGCGGAAACTTGGCAAACTGCCGGTACTCCTCGGACTATAGAATGGACAGCACACGTGCGCAACAGTTGCGCAGTCCACACAAGCCTTGTGGCATGACACAAAAAATACCATTGACGTCAACAACGAAGTTCATTCGTTCGGTACTGGACTCGGGAAATTTCAACGATATCGGACTTGTTCGTGACCACATCCAGTGGCCTGATTACCGGACTGCGTTCGTTACTAAAGGGTGTACTCCCTGTTCCAGTAGACTGGGTCCCCCGACGAACCCCCTCGCTTTCAAATGAGGGAGCCAGAGGGCACGCGGCCGTTTGAGATACTTCGGTTCTCGCCATGACTTGACCTTGTGCCGGTGTCAACAGGAAAGCGCCAAAATATCGGGACCCCTGCAAAAAGGCAGCTGTGCAGGAAAACCGGAATGCGCTGCGTGCGTGCAAAGCGGACTTCCGCCACACCGCAGCGCATATATCTCCGAAAGAAAGAAACCGTTCAAAAGAGAATGAGACGGGAAAGGCACAGGAGAGGTCGGAGCCCAGGGCACTCAAGCGCTGGTCATGATGCAGTGTGGTACTTGTGAGCGCAAAGGTTGGAATATTATCGTTGACGACCCAACGCACTCCCACGTCTGGCAGACCCGGTACACTTCACTGTGCAAGAAGAAACTTTGAAAACCTCGCGGTGTTACGATGACTGCCGTTTCGACACTTGAATGAATGATAGTTCCCGTTTCGATATTCAACTCAAAACATAGGCAACACTCTGCCTCGTTGAAGCATTGTGGGGAGAGGCGCGGTGGGGCTCCCCGAATCGGTTCACTCTAGATTGCCGTGTCCCAGAAAACAACGCCCTGAGACCAAGCTGCTCTGAACCGCGCATTTTCTGTTCCGATAAAGACCCCACATCCTCCCCCACCTGTTCCTCCCAGATTCATTGAAACGTTCAGAACGCAAAGAAAAAACCAAGAGAACCCAGAAAAGCAAGAGCGGGGGTCGCTCTTGTTGTTGGCCTCCCAGGTCACACAGGCCTTCAACTGCCAGGCCTTATACCAACAAAAATGGGCGCCCCTCTCAGCGTCAGGAGGGGGCTCGCCCCTCGGTGGCTATAACGCACCTCGCCAGACAAAACGCAGGTGGGGTGACACAGACGGGATCTGCGCCACGATCACACGTTATCGCGTGGAATCGTCAGCTGATTGAGGGTGTGGAATCGGTTGCAAATATTACCTTTGGCCTCCAGCAGTTGCACAAGCAAAACAAGAAATCCCCTCACGCCAACAGACGCAGGCTCGGTAACCGCATCCGGCACAGGCACTGGGTTGGGGGGGGGGGGGGGTTCCAGCGATGGCTAAAGTCAGGAGAAATATCTGATGGCTGCGCACAGTGGGTTTGCGCAGAGGAGCGGGGGGTGGGGGTGGGGGGCGCTGGTTTTCGACCTGCGTCGGGGGCTGTGTGCCAAAACACCGTGTGGTGTTTCCCGGGTCGTGTCAAAAAATTCAACGGCACATTGATATCGACAACCACCCAGCCTGGCGTGTGATCCTGCCAAGGGGTGGCGTGCAGTAATAATGTTGCCGACTGCCTTTTTGCTGCCAATTCATGTCATTTCAAAAGCTGCACTGCCTTCCACTACCGAAGCCAGCCGGTGGTCGGGCTGCGCCACACCAGGACTTCCAATTGCCGCGTCTCACCTGCCTGTTCCAAAGAAACGCTGCCGTTGCCCTCCCCTCCGCGAGGGAGAGAGGCAGAGCAAAGAGCACCACCGGTCACAACAACATACCCGGGCACGGGCGGAGGCGGGAGTGTTGTCACGGAAACTGGGGTGTGTCGTAGAGAGCAGAAACTAATGCAACCGAG
This sequence comes from Rhynchopus euleeides, assembly GCA_963210315.1. NCBI lineage: Eukaryota > Euglenozoa > Diplonemea > Diplonemida > Diplonemidae > Rhynchopus > Rhynchopus euleeides. The sequence goes on along the minus strand of OY723263.1, from coordinate 2,169,206 downwards.
TGAATCACAAGAGAGGAAGGTAGCAACGGCAGTTGGTGTTCTTCGAACGCAGAACACCCCGAGCAGAACAAAAATAGAATCAAAAGAGAAATGAAAAGAGGGTACACCACGATTCCCCTTCCTGTTTCAGCCTTTCCACGGTGGGGGGAAACTTAGGATTTCCCTCGGAGTGGAGGAGTGGGCAGAAGGGAAGAGGAGAGAGAGACGGGTGTGACTATCACGGGGATATTCACACTTCGAGTATATCAGAGTGAGTGAGTTCACATCGACTGAGGAGGCTGGGATCACGCCTGGCTGCGTGCGGTGAACCCGTTTCATATTACTGACGGGCCGCACAAAAATATGCAGACACGGCGGAGGGGGTGGAGAATAAGCCAGGAGGTGACAGGGACCTATCTGGCGGAGAAACGCCCCTTAGCTTTCAAGTGAGAGAAAAGAAACAGATGTGTCTGCTAGTGTGCAGACAAAAAAAAAGAGTGTTCAGCAACAAATATCATCAGGTGCGCGTGTTGGTTGCCCACCCGACTGGGGCCTTTCACTCAGAAAGGCAGACAAGTGAAGGACAGCAGAGTTGCCTTCCTCACAGAACCGGTTTCAAAGTGACAAGAGCGAAGGCCGCGATCAGCTTTTGAAAAGAGGGAGGGTCAAATGATAGTGAACGGTACGATTTGTTTTGTGTGACAAAAAAATGTCAGATTTCCGAGGCCAGAGCGCGCAGAGGGGCTCAACTTGGTGGCACTCGATAAGAAACTAATGCAAAAAAAAACCCCGGATGGACAAGAGAGAAAGGGAGCAATGGTTGTTGACGTTCTTCGAATGCCGAACGCCAACAACAAAAATATGGTTTCAGCCCTTGGCTTCAACAACCAAAGGCAGGCAGGCGGAGGCGGCCAACAGTGGCATGACGCGCATTTTGCCCAGCGGGAGCATGGTTTATATGTCAAAAAAAACAAAGAAGAAGAACAACAACCTCAAATCACGAGAACTTTACATACACAGGTCCTTCCGCGGTACGACCATATCTCTGAGTAGTATTCTGAAAACAAGTTGGAGGTGAGGTGGGTAGGTGGGTGGGGGTAGTGGGCTCAGTTTGCGGATCAGCGAAAAGGGAAAACACCGAGGGGGGGGGGGGGAGTGAGGGTGGGGTGGGCGGGTGGTTGGGGCTGGTGGTGCTCGGGGCAAATGAGGGGGGTGTGTGGTCTGGGGGGGAGGGGGGGTGACAAAGTGACGCGGGATAAAAAAAATCTCCCGGAACATCGGAACCTGGTCTTCGGTAAACCTGTCAGGAAGAGGATGCACCATATCATTGGATACATCACCCCCCTCCCCACGCAGGAACAGCGAGGGGGGCTTACAGGGGGGGGTGTGTGAAAAAGCTTTCAATTTTGTTTGCATTCGTATTGCCAGCTGCACTGTCAAATTTGTTTGGGTGGCTTCACTTTTGTTTGGGATTGGCAAATTGCCACAAAACGCAAATTCTTCCCCCGGGGAAGTGCAGCATCCAAGGCCCCCGCACGGGCTTTTCGATGAAGCGATATTTATTTCCTTCTTCTCGGGGGGTGGTGGTGAGGGGGGAGGGGGGACGATGGGGGAGGCTTCTTCCTTTTTTTTTGCGATTTTCCCCTCTTTTTTTGCTTTGCTCTGGACATCATCAGAATTCGTTCCTTTTCGGAGCTGCGCGGTGCTGGAGACTCTCCCCCCCTCGTCTCTCTCTCACCCCCTCCCCCTTTGGCATGATTTTGGGAGAGGCAGATCCAGAAACGATCGCTCGAAGCTCAAAGTCATATCCCAGACACAGTCTGCCTCGTCCCAATTCACACGCGCTTTCCTTCTTGCGGGTTAGCATATTGGTTCGTTTATATTTTTTCCTTTTTGTGTCCGTGTGTGAATGAGTGGCTCTCTCTGGATACCCGCTCCCGGTCATCTGCAGTCTTCTACCGTTGCAAGGTATCTCCCTGCGGCCTCAACAGCCTCTCTGTTGTACGCAAAGGAATCGGCTTGCTCGAGAGCAAGCAACCAGGCGCAGGAACACACCTGACAACCCGCGGGCTTCCAGAAGGCATTTGCACTCCCTCATACAAGGGCTGACACTGTCTCATGTTGCTTGCAGCACCGGCTGTCCCGACAGCCCAAAGCGTTGGTCATTTTGATTTTATTTTCTGTTCACTCTTGGGCAGATTGTGGGCCCTTTTTCCTCAGGCGGTAGATAAGCTTTGGCTCCTGGTTTTTTTTCAGCATTTCTTTGCCAGGATTCGGGGTGGGGAGGGGGGGGAGTTTGGGTTTGGTGGCCTTTCAGAGCCCTGCCGATGCATGACTCTCACTCACCCTTGCTGAATCCCGACCCACATCACATGGTGGAATCTCCTCAAAGGGAAAACGAGACGCCGACAGATCGCAGCACAGGCCAGCCTACTACTGTTTTGGTGCCAACGACCCAGCTGCCTGACCGAAAGACGGCCAGGACACTGAACATACAAACGAACGACCCCCCACACCCTTAGGATATGGGGCAACGCAATTCTTGATGATTTTTTTCCATTGACTGGCCCGAACACCGCCAGCACGCCACGTTTGCTTTGAATTGTTGAAGAGCAGCGAACCGACCTTACTTGAAAAAACAACAACAACCCCCCCCCCCCCAAACGGCCCTCAGAAGGGCACCCCTCTGGGGCTCAAACATTATCCGCGTTAGGTTTTCTTCGTTCGCACGAGATGGAGTGGGGGAGCGGGGACGAGGCCCAGGGGGGGTGGTGGCGGGTAGGGGTGGGAGGCTTCTGAACCCCCACCCTGGGCCCCTGGACTGGCTGCGGCTCTGCTTCCCTCAGGTCTTGCCTGCGGTATATGTGGCCGACTTAACAGGGAAGCACGAGCTTGCTGCAGGGGGTGGGGAAGTGACGGAAGGGAAGAGGGGAGAGGGAAACGGATGGGCGGTGGAAAGACAGAACCAACGTATTGTTTTTTTGCTGCTTTCGACGGCCATAAAAAAATTGGCACGAAGCAAGCTGCGACTGGAGGACAAGGCCCTTAGCCTGCCCCAAGGGGAGGTGGGAAGAGGGCAGTGGGTGGGGGTCGGAGAGGGGAGGGCAGGAGTCTGGGCCGGAAGAACCCCCGGACAGGGGCTCCTGCGCCGTTAGCCTGCCGAGGGATAGGGTAGGGAGGGAGAGGTGCTGCTATTTGAAACACTCCCGCGATGTTTTTTTTGGATTTGACTTGGAAGGCTCTTTCGAGCCAAACCAAGAAAAAGGAGAAGAGGAAGAAAAATACCCCCCCATCATCCCCCCCCCCCTCTCCATCTCCAACTCCAAAAAAAGGAAGAAAAGTCATCATCAAGAATCAGTTACGGATAAGGCCCACTGCTCCGTGTCACCTTATTCTCGGGAAGAAATTTTTTCCAAAAAAATACGGAATGAAAAAATATTTTATATCACTAGTAAAAAGACTTTGTCTGCAGACCCCTTCTAAAAATGAGTAAAAAAAGGTAGCGTTTATTTTACGGAGTTTGTTAGAAATTTGCAGGGACAGTAAAAAAAAAATTACTAGGAAAATAAAGTAATTGCAGGCACTTTCAAGGCAAATGGCGGGGGCTGGGCGAGGAAACTGTAGGTGGTACAGAGTGTAGAAGCCTTGAGTCCCTTGTCGTCACGGAGGTGGCTCAGATCGGACACAGAAGTGCTCCTATCCTCCCTTGGGGTGCCGGTTGTCAACCTGTTGAACTGCAGGAACTTCGCCCACGCCTTCCTGTACACGGGACCAGATGCCAAGTGCGTTGCTGTACTGTTCCTCCATCGCGTCAGCTTTTTGTGTGCATGTCATAATGCCTGTGTGCGCCTGAGGGTACTGGGACTGGTATACTCATGCAGCAGTCACTCAAGTACGCACATCCCGAGACAAAGTCTTTTCACACGTGATATAAAACTACGTATTGCGATAAAAAGTGGACTTTATCCACTCGCCACACCTTGGAAACCCTCGGGCAACACATATTCCCCTCGCTTCGCTCGGGAAATATTCAGACATACTCCCCTCGCTTCGCTCGGGAAGTATTTTTGCCCTCGGATTCCCAATCTGTGTGGCTCGTAAAATAAAGTCCACTTTTTTTTATCGCAATAAATAGTAAAAAAAACATCGGACAGGGCTGTGGATCCCACATCCCCCGGAGAGGATGCGGGGGGGGCATTCCGCTTCACTTCTTCCGCTCTGCTCTCAAAAAGCGCAGGCATTTTTTTGTTGTTCTACTTCCCCTTTTTCTTCTCAGCCCACAACACCCCCACCCCCCCACCCGCTGATATAGCTTTTTCTTCCTTCTCTTCTGTTTTGTTCTAAGGCAGCACACCACCACTTTTTGCCCCTACTTCATGGTGCCCAGCAACGGGGCCAAGCTCTGCATGTCCCCGAGGGTAATCGTCCCGCTCTGCTTCATCGACATGCGCTGCGTCCCGTCGCCAGAGCAGTTCGCCAGGGCAGCCAGGATGCCCATCGGAATGCCCATCTTCGCCAGCTCGTTGGTGGCATCCTCTGCGTCGAACAGCTGCTCGGCGGCAGGCTTGCCGGGCGGCTTCGGCACCAACGCCGCTGGCTCCTCAGGCTCCGGCTCAGGCTCGGGTGCCTTCACAGGCTCTGGGGCAGGTGTCGGCTTCTTCGGCGCCTCCACCACAGCCGGCACCTGCTGCGGCGAGGGCTCGATCACCACCTTGGGCAGCTGCGCCGGGGCAGGGCGGGTGGCCTGCCCGGGGAGCTGGTTGAAGTTCAGCGGAGGGATGGCGGGGATCTTCGCAGCCTTCGCAGGGGATGCCGCAGGGGGCGACGGCGCCGTCCCGGGTGCCGCACCCCCGGAGCTGCGCGGGGGGGACACGGCGGGGGCAGGCGAGGAGGACGACGTGTCGAGCCCGCCGGAATCCTTGCGTGCACCCATCGACGCCAGCATGTCGTGGATGTGGCTGTTGTCTGTCTGCGGGCTGTTTGTCGTCGGCGACCTGATCTCGAAGCTGTTCCCCCCAGAGGTGGTCTCCGTCGTGGTGGTGGTGGTGGTAGCTGTCGTCGCAGCCTTCGACGAGGTGTCCAGGGGCGACCCGTGGATGCTAAGGGAGTGCGTCTGCTTCACCCCAGACCCGTCCAGCAGGAGGCTGGCAACGTCGGGGCTCTTCACATCCGCAGGGGGGTCCGGGGACTTGCGCGCCCCGATGCAGTCCAGCGCAAGGCGCAGGTCCTCTGCCCGGGGGCGGAGGGGGTGCGGGCTGTGGTACTCCTGCTGGGTGGACATAGGCTCCGTCGGCTCCGGCCCCTCCGTGCAGGAGTCGGGCTGGCGCGGCGAGTCATCCTGCTTCGACTCGAGCACCCGCACCCACCTGTCGGGTGTGGAGTCGGGCTTCGCCGTGCTGCCGCTGGGAGACTCGTCGGCAGGCACAGGCGACGACGGGGTCGACCGCCGCGCCGCACCTGCCGCACCCTCAGGCAGGGTGCCCGTCGTGCTGAGCAGCGACCGGATGTCCTCATGCTGGCCGGCACACGTCACGCCCTTCTGGCTGACGCTGTGCGACAGGGCCTGCTTCTCCTCCCTGTCAGTTGCGAGTGTCTCCGACGTCGGCGAGTTGCGCCTCCCCTCGGGCAGCGTGCCCGACGAGTTGAGCAGCGACCGGATGTCCTCGTTGGTGTTCACACAGTTGCTCTGCGCCCGGGTCCGCTTCTCCTTCCCCGTCGCAGACTTCTTGTCCTCAAACGACGACGTGACGTGCGGGATAGGGTGCCCTGCGGGCAGGCTCTGGCGCTTCTTGATCTTCTTCTCCTCCTTCTTCGCGTGGTACTCACGCGGGGTGTACGGGCGGTGCGGGTTGTCCATGTCGATACGGGGGGACAGCTTCACCAGGTTGTCATCCGTCATCGACACGGCACCAACGGCGTCAAGCAGGTTCTTGATGCTGCTGTTCCCCTTCGCACCCGCATTGGTCAGACGGTGCAGATTCCGCTTCATATCATACGTGCTGGCACCCACATCCTGCGCAGCCTCCCCCGACGACGAGCTGGTGTCGATGTCATCCACCTCATGGCTGGAATGCCCGGTGTGCACGCTGTCGTGCATCTGCTTCCCCTTCGGGGAGTTGACCGACCTCTCGCTCTGCTCCGAGAAGTAGCTCTCCTTGCCGCTGCTCTGCGTCCTGCCGTGGTGCCCCCTGCGGCGCGGCTTCTCCTTCTGCGACGCCTCCTCGATGGAGATGCTGAGGTTGGACAGGCTCATCTCCTTCTTCCCCAGGAGGGTCTTGTCACGCTTCGCAGCCATCGGGCTCCCACACACAGGCGTGTCCGACGCGCCCCCAACCTCCGGCACAGTGTCGAACGTCAGAAGCGACATCTTCCTTTCGCTATCGGGACCAGTCACCGTACCACACTTGCTGTACATCTCACGCATCTGCAAGGCATTCCACAGGTCGTCATGCCTGCTTTTGTAAGCGCTGTTGAGGAGGTACGGCAGGGCAGTGACCAGCCCAGGGTGGTGCGACTCGTAGTAGCGGCGGAAGTCATGCCGGGGGGCGGCCTGCACGATGAAGATGGGCGGCTGGCTGGTGGTGGAGACGCCGTCCTCCTCAGAGGGGCCAGGCAGCACCTCGATGACGGGGCGGCGGTTGTCCAGAGGGGCGCCCTCGGCAGTGGTCAGGACAAGGCCACCAGGGGGGGCCTGCTTGCCGTTGAAGGTGAAGAGCCCAGAGCACTCGCGGACCACATCAGAGACGTAGCTTCCCTCAGGGACTCGCAGCATCATTGCGCCTGCGGGGTAACGCGGGTCTTGCGCCACCCAGAGGACATGTTCCTTGCCTCCCATGTACGCAGCGGATCTAGGGTGGTACACAGGCAGAGAAGATAAACCGACCTCCCCACACCCTGCGTCCCTCAGAAAGGAAGAGGGGGAGGAGGAGAGTGGGGAGAGGGGTGGTGCGGTGGGGGGTGGTGGTGCAGCCGGGGGTGTTTATAGAGGGAGGGGGGTGGGGGGCGGTAAAGCGGAGGTGCTTTTCTTTTGGAAAAAGGAGATGTCCCCCCTCTGCCCCGGCGTGTCTGGTGTGGGTGTGTGGTGGCGGTGGCGGTGAGGGGTGGGGAGTGAAGGAGGGAGAGGTTGACCATAAAGTGGCGGGCCACGGCACTGGATGTCGGGAAGGCCGCTGATGGGAAGGCCCAGATCTGGGGAGGCGACGGCTGTGCCACAGGGCTGCGACACCAAGGCAGGACAGATGTGAAGGATGTGCTGCATCGATCCCCCTCCGCACTCGGCATGTGTTCAGCTTCGGGACCTGTTCGGACGATTGCTGCGATTGTGCGCCATGCAACACGGCGGTGATTCTCGATGGATATCGAAAAAACATTGGCTACTCATGGATGTGATCCAGAAGCGACGCCTGAGAGACTATTGGACGACTCGAGAAATGGACAACACACCATTCTTTCGGAAATGCATGCCGCGCGACCGATTCCTGAGGAGTGTGACTGGGTTCCTTGGCGGCATGTGCCTATGAGAACAGCATCAAAATGGGCAAAACCTGAAACAATTGGACATGATAATTGGACATAACCAGGATACTGGGGGGGCACGATATGCGTCACTGCAGAGGATTAATCTTCCTGGCGACGTGCACAAAGCGAATGTGCTGAGAGCACTCTTCAATCGAAGCGAGTGGGGGTGGGGCGGGCGAGGGGAGAGGGAAGGGGCAGACACAGCGTATCACAAGACGAAGCGCACAGCACGCTCGAAAGCGGAGGGTTTGCATACAGGAAAACCCCCGTCGCGACAACGCGCCGACCACCTGGCAGGGCCAGAGTGCGAACACAATCACACGTTAGGGCACTCGTGTTGGGTAGAACCTCGTTGTGTTCGGAGTTTCCGAGGAGATGGAGGGGGGGGGGGGGGGGTGTCTTTTGCACATGGCATCCACGGCCAGAACAGCAACAGTAACGCGTGTCCCGGGCAGAGGGTTGTGCCGGCTCAGCGAATGTGAGCATCGCTTCGTCAGCCTGGGGGCCAGCGGGCAACGGGTTTGGCTAGTCCTTGCCTGTGGAGGAGATCCCGTCTATTTGTGTCTGCAAGGTGTCGATCTTTTTGAAGAAGTCGTAAAGCTGGTCATGCGTGAACCCAAGTGTGAGCAACTCTGTGTGTGAAGGTGCCGCTGTTAATGCAGGGCTGCCTTCAGAAAGGTGGAGCTGCAGCACAGCGTTCGGCACGTGCACGGGCCCGGTTGCCTCACCTGAGACCTTCAGCTGTGAATCGTATGTCACGTTGCGCAGCACAAGCGGGCCACCGAGGCCCCGAGAGCGCAGTGCATTCATGTACTGCTTCCCTGCTGATGCCCAAGCAGCGCACACAGCCTCTTCCACAACCTCGTTGCCGCCCAGCTCGCGCACTCCTGCTGCAACACCGTCACCAGACGCGCTGCAGTTGCCGAACTGCTCCAGCATGTAGCTCAGGCCATCCAGCACACTCTGTGGTGGTGGGGAGTGGTGGGGACAGTGCACATGCTCGACAAACAGCGCACTGCTCAGCAGAAAGGGCACACAAACCCCTGGTGTGGTGGTTTTCCGTTCATCCAATATACCTGCAGGTCGGCCGTCTTCAGCTTCTTCGCCAGCGAGGATTTTTCCTTTTCTGTCAGCATGGCGTCGCGGGACCTGTAGGGGATGTGGGAGTGGAGGAGCCACCCTCGCACTACACACGCCGCGCAAACCAAGGAGTCAAGACCACCGGCCCGCATACCCATGTGTCAGATGGTCCAATATCCTGGTCACGACACCCTCGCATCGTTCCGCCGACAGGTTGCACAACGCCTCTACCGCGCCCAGGAGGGACGAGGTCTTGTGCTGGAACATGCCAGTCTCCGACATGTTGTGTGGCGTCCGCCCGTGGCGAAGCCTCCTGCAGGCAATAGAGGTGATCAAGAAGGCTTGGAAAGCAGTGCGCGATAAGCAACGCAGGGTGTGGGGGGTGGCGAAGGGCGGGGAGGGGCGCAACGCTATCGCACCGCAACATTTTTGTGATGCCTCTCTTATTAAAAGGCAGGGGGCGACGGACCGAGCCAAACCGGATTCTCAGAAAATAGTCCAGAAGGAAAAGCACATAAACACCAGATGCCGCACTCTCGGCATTGTTGAATGCAAAGGCAGAGCAGACAGGCAGGCGGGGCAGGGGGCACGGCTCCTCTGCTGTCGGCACAGCAGCAGGAACAACGCCCCGCCCCGCATCGTATGGCTTTGTGAGACGATTAGGCCGGCAGGGTGCGGCACACCAGAACCAATAAAAAACGAGGGGAGATGGTTGGAGAACCAAAGTCAATATGTGTAGATGGAAACAGGGTGGGCGTGGGGGAGGGGGGGCGTGGGGGGTGTGACACGGCAACGTCACAAACACCCCAGCGTTGGCACACAAACAGCAGGCAGGGGCAACAGGATAGGCCGTGCCAAATAAAGGACAAAGGGCACAGCAAAGGCTGTGCGGGGCTGTCGAACGCAACCTCGGATTTTTCGCCAGCAGAGAGCCAGAAGAAATGATGTGTTCTTTTGGCCTGACCCCCCTCAACCAGGCAGCGGATGTGTTATGGTGCACAGCAGGCAAATTTTGTTCTATCGCCGCCGGGTCGTTTTGCAGTTCAGCGAACCTTGCTTCCGAGGCCTGTGATGTGGGGTTGGTGTGGGATGGGTGACGCAGTGCCATACACATACCGCGTGCTGCCATGGGGTGTTGCCGGCGACGACGACATGGCGTCATTCTCCGGATGTGAGGACGCCTCGGAAGAGCGCGTGGTGGTAGGCGTGCCGCATGCCTTCATGCCCTTCACCATCCCACCGCCCCTCTCCCTCTTCCCGTGCAGGGGGTTGGGGTGCGACAGCTTGCGCTGCACCTCCGACGAGGGGCCGAAGCGGGCTGCCGTGTCCGACACACGCTGCAGCAGGTCGTCATACGGGACCGTGCACCGCGGCGCAGGCACGCTGCGCCTGTCCCCCCCAGCCACCACCACGTTGGTCGCCTCCGGCGACTTCGGCGAGTCCAGCTCGTCGACAGCAGCCACCATACGAGGGCTGTACGCCACCCCGTCATCGGCGTTGATATGGAACACCTGCGGCTCGTGTGCCGGCTCCACTATCACCTCCGCCTTGGTGCCCAGCGACGACGCCTGTATGGACGCAATGGTGCGGCGTATCACCTCCTGGTCGCTGCGCTGCATGGCAGCCTCCTTCGAAGGCGGAGGCTGTGTCTCGCGCCGTGGGTTGCCTGGGATGGGAAGGGGGTGGGGTGCCGTCTCAGTGGCGGTAGAGGTGGAGGCGGTGCAGCGTCCCGCCGGGGCCTCCTCCGTAGGGCGCCTGCTGCTGAGGAAGCGCGGCGAGTCGGTCGAGGTCCCGGTGGTGACGTTGATGCAGTTGGCGGTGGAGGTGTCGGCATGTGCCGTGGTGCCGCGTGACTTTGCGGGGGAGGGGCACGATGCTGTCGAGTCGCTGTCGCAGTCGTCGGCTCGTGCGGATGTGTCAGCCCCCTCCGCCGCGCGCTGCCACATGCACCTCTCGTGGTGTGCCGTCAGGCGGTCCTCGATCTCGCGCTCCAGAGTCTGCTTCGCCTTGATGATCTGCACCTCCTCTGTGAAGCTCATCTCCTTCCGCACCACCACACCCTCTGCGCGTGTGAGGCGCTTCTCCGTGCCCCCCTTCTTCAGCTTCACCGCCTTCTGGATCTCGCGCTTTTGCAGGTGGTGGTACTTCGAGCGCGGCTGTGCGATGACCCCTGCAGGCACAAGGTTTGCAGCCAGGGGCTTCGTCGTCAGCCCGCTGGGCGGGTGTGGTGTAGGTGAGGCGGCTGCGGGTGTGGTGCGGCGCGACGTCGCCTCCCGCACATGCTTGAGGAAGGCGGCGTTGCTGGAGCTGCGTGGCGACAGCTCGTCGGCGGTGCCAGCCACCGTGCTGGGTGCCTCGTCGTTCAGCACCTCCTCGACCTTCAACGCAGCTTCCTTGATCTCCAGCACGTTGCCCGGCAGCAGTTCCAGCGCCGCTTGCAGCTTCGACACCCTCTGCGCAGCAGCATCGCGCGTCTCATGCAGACGCGAGAGCAAATTCTCAAGCCCCACACGAGCCTCATCAGGTGTCGCAAAGGACCGCCCGCTGCGCATGCTGGCACCGCGCGAGAGTGTCTTCGCAGCAGGCCTCCCTGCGCAGTGGTGTGGCGGTGCGTTGGGGCAAGGCAGACAACACAGTGTGGGCTGCAGGCAGGTCACACGCTTTACCTTGCCACAGCATACCTGATGACGTCCCTGGCCGGCTCGATGCCACAGAGCTAGCTGTCCCGGGCCTGCCGTTTGCCGTCGCACCCAGGTTGGCACTCGAGCCCCAGGCTGGGAGGCCGTTGAAGGTGGCCCGCTGTAGACAGTGGACAGTAGAAGGTGGCACTGAGGGCACAGCACGCCATACCTGGATACGCACGAACGACACGCCGCTCTCATCACACGGCAGCGTGTTGACATCAAGCTGCTGGCTCACCGACGAACCCGTCCCAACCGTCGAGTTGCTGCTCCGCGACATCAACCTCTCACGCATGTCTGCTGCAGCCCCCGCGGGGTCGGGGACGGGGCTGGGGCTGGGCCCCCCCTCACAGTCCTCCACCTCCATCAGGTCCAGCGTGTTGCTCTTCGTGACGGTGTAGTTCTCCACAACCTCCAGCTTCGAGAGGTGCGAGTACACGAGGTTGAGATGCCGCTTCACCGCCACCAGCCCCTGCTCCCTCTCCGACGCCGCAGCCTGCCCGCCCCCCTCCTCAGCACACCCACCCGCCGCCGCCACCACCTCCGCAACAGACCCCTGCACCGACAGCTCCGCGAGAGACTTGCAACGCTGCAGATGGGTCACATGGGAATACGACACAATCGCTCCTGGGTTGCCACTCACATCCAACACCTCGAGGGCAGGGCACAGGTCCGCTATGGCCCGCAGCAACGGCCGCCGCTGCACCGCCTTCCGCTGCTGCTGCTGCTGCACACCCTGCTGCGAACCCCTCCGCGACCCTTTCCCACTCCCCGCGGTGGACGCCGTCTCGGTGCGGCGCTGCTGCTTGCCCCCCTTCCCCGCCCTGCCTCCCCCGCGCCCAGCCTTCCCCCTGCCGCCACGCGAGGCGGCAGACGCCGGGGTGGCTGACCCCAGCCTGCTGGTGTCCTCCTCATCTGTAGCATACTCCCCAACAGCCGTGCTGAGGTCGTCGTCTGCTCTGCTGCTCGGCGTGCCCACCCCCCGCCCACGCCGCCCTGCGCCCTGCTGCGACGGGGTGCCGACAGACGACGGGGTCTGCGGCATGTCATCCGGCGTGTCACACCCCAGCTGGTTGTTCGACAGGAGCAGCTCCTTCAGCTTCGGGAGGGACGGCAGGAAGGACACCGAAGTGAGGCGGTTCTCCCTCACATTCAGGAGGGTGAGGTGCTGCAGCAGGCGGAGCGGGGTGAGGGCGGACGACGCACGCCTCCCCGCATAGGTCCCCGCCATGCCGGAGGTGCTGGGCGTATCTATCATGTTGTTCGACGCATCCAGCTCCTTCAGGCTGGTGAAGCAGTCCATCCCCGCAAACGACTCCAGCTCGTTGTAGGAAAGCGTGAGCTCTGTGAGCCGCGGCAGCTTGCAGCTCTCTATAACCTGGAGGCGGTTCCGGCTCACATCCAACACCTCCAGCAGGGGCAGCTCCACCCCCTTCAGGGAGGTGAGCCGGTTCCCGTCTAGCAGGGCGACCTTCAGGTTGCCGAGGCTGTTGATCCCCGCCAGATCTGTCACAGCGTTGTCCCGAAGCGAGAGGCGTGTCAAGGCGGTGAGCGGCGCGAAGCTGTTCATCCGGGTGCACCGGTTGAAGTCGAGGACAGCCTCCTTCAGCTCCGGGAGGCGGATGTCGGGGTCGAAGGCGGTGACCCGGTTGTAGCTGAGGTCGACAGACCTCAGAGACGCGCAGAGGTTGAGGACGCCCTTCGAAGGGATGCACTCCAGGTCTGCCCGGATCATGTCGAGGGAGGCCAGGTGGGCCAGCCCGCCCTCGGCTGCCTGCCCGTCGGGGGCGAAGGAGTGGAGCAGCTCGCGCGTCAGCACGCGGCCCCCCTCAGCCCCGCCCTGGAGAGCGCCGGCGCCGCGGCGCACGGCGCTGCCCAGGGAAGCGAGCGACTCCGCCAGGCTCTCGGCATCGTGCTCCACCCCTGCAGGGGCAGGGGCTCGCACAGACATCAAGGAGGCCTCGGCACCCTTTAGCCAAGGGGCCCAAGGCTGTGGTAGGGTGGTGGGGTGGGGTGGTATCAATAAAGAGCGGGGGGGCGGGGGTAATGCATGGAGTGACAGGTCTCCATCCACAACGTCAAATGGTATCCGCAACAAAGGAGGTGGGGGTGGGGTGGGGTGTGTCGTTGGGGTGGGGCTCGCCGAAGTTGGCAGTTGCAGGGACGTTGTTTTGTGCATCGCCTGTGCGTGTCTGGCTGGTCTCGTACTTTCGGGAAGACAGGGAATATCAGAAAAAAAATGGACCCCCAGCAACAGCGCGGACAGGCACTCCACACTGAGCTGGTCCAAAATCTCTGCAACGCTAGACCTGAACAACGGGCTTGCCACAAGACCTTCCAAGGGGATGTTGGAGATCACGTTGGGGGTTCAAGAAGAAAGTGTGTGCGTGTGGTGCAGTGGATATCGCATAACGCGGTATTCAGTGCATTCTCCACTGCGATGTAAACAGAGAGAAAAAGTGGGAAATGTCGCAGTATGTTTCGCAGGACCATTGCTGCATCGAGGAAATGTGTGCGGGAGGGGCAGGGGCAAGGGCAGGGGGGGTGGGGCGGGAGCAATTATGCTCCAACCCACCCACTCCCGCCCTGCACAGGCCTCGTCAAGTTGAAAGCGGGGGGGAAGAGGGATGGAGAGGGGTGGATGGCCAGGACCGGGGGTATCAAGGGAAATAACCCAACAAGAACACGAGTAATTTCACACGAAAAAATAGAGTCCAACAAACTTTACAGAATTGGGACGCGAGGGGGGGCAAGATTCCTACGGGAAAGAATCAAAGCAAACAAACTCCCTCCTCACTTCTTCGCCATAAGGGATATCCCCTCCCAACAGCAGCGGTTCGCGTCACCGCTTGACAAAGGTTAAATCACGCCGCGCACCTCCGCGACGAACTGCGAGGGGAGAACGAAGCGGAACCCGTCGTCTCCGAGCTCCTGCATGATGGACACGATGGTGTCGTACCCGCAGTGCCACGCATCCACAGACACGAGGGAGTACCCCTCAGCCGCAGCAGTGTCCTTCGCCTGCAGCCGCAGGAGCTCCCGGACACCCTTGCGGGACAGGCACTCGGGGCCGCAGGCAAACAGGCACTTCTCATCCGTCTCCAGGTCGCACATCCAGGCCCGGGCACCGATAACAGGCTTCCCATGCAGGCCCTTGTCGATGCGCCCCTGGAGGATGGCGTAGTCGAAGTAGTTGTAATACATCACCGCATCGATCTCTGTGTGGTTGAGGAAGGGCGCCGCGTGCTCTGCAGGGTCTGTCACCGCCTTGATGACGCTCCCGCTGATGATGTTCAGCGACGTCATGCTCGCCTTCCCCATCGCGGCCGCCGTGAGGTACGCAAAGTCATCCACATTCGCCATCCTCTCCGGGTAGGCGTAGCCCACGCCGGACGGCCCCCCCACAAACTCATCCTGCTCCGACATCATCTCGTAGAAGCTGTGCAGCGTGGCAGGGGCAAGGTTGGACAGCCCTGGGGCCATGGTCCACCCCAGGGGGACCTGCCCCCGCTTGGGGTTGAGGAACCACTTCTCACTCATGAAGGTGCCGAAGTCATAGGCAAAGGAGTCGCCGTCGGTGATGAGGAAGGCCACGGTGTGCTTCGCCTCCGACACACGCGGGGTGCGGGGCACCTCCACCGGGGCCGTCTTCTGGGCGAAGGAGGGGATGTCGAACTGCGAGACGAACGCGACGTTCCGCGCTGCGTCAGCGCAGTGGACGTATGACTTCGCCGCAGCTGCCGACGACACGAAGATGTCCTCCCGAGGGGGGTTCCCCGTGATCCACCCCAGGAAGGCGCTGAGCGGCTCCATCGACTGCATCACCTCCTCCATGAACAGGATCTCCTCAGGGCTGCTGGGGTCAGCGTAGAAGGCCAGCCCACGCGCGAACACCGCGAAGTCGAGAATAGGTGAGACGTGTGACACGGTGGCGATGCGGCGGGAGAAGCTCCCTCGGCGGCGGCGCCACACGGCAGACGGCGTGTCCGCCAGCAGCGCAACCTCAGACATGCCTGCAGAGCTGCACAGCGCAGCGTACTGCGTGGGGACTGCGATGGTGGAGTTCTCAGACGACGCGTGGGAGACAGCTGCGTTGCGCTGGGCGACCCCTGCAGATTCGTTGAACACAATGTATGCATTAGGCAGCAGGCCAAGGCGGCGTGTGTTCTGCAGCAGATCGGCGAAACCCGACACCGGGGTTGCTGTCACGTTGAACAACGACACCACCGCCTTGAGGTTTGGGTCCTGCGTGCTGCCCCGGTAGACGACAGGGCGGATGCGCCCCACCACGCCAGCCAGCGTGGCGACCGCCGCTTCCGTCGCATCGTTGAGCCCCGACGTGCTGTACACCAGTACCTCGCGGTTCGCACTGCTGTTCTTCCCACCGCTGCACACAGGGTACGGCGTGGTGGGGATGCCAACAGCACACAGCCCAACCACCAGCAAGGCGAGCATCGTGTGCTGTGCGTCGTGTGTAGCCTGCAGCCAGGAGGGTGTGCGTTGTGTCGCGGGATGAGGGGGGGGGGGGGGGCAGGGCATCCAGCTGCGCTATGTCTGGGGGAGGTTTGCTTTGCCCCTTTCCCTTCTTTCTTTGTTTTCGACTGAGAAAATATCGACGGCGAGGAGAGACATAACATACCCCCCCCCCCCTACACTCCCCGCATTTGGGAGACTGCACCCCTTCACGTCACAGCCTGCCTGTCACACGCATCACCTCTTTGTGGTGCTCCTCCAGGGCTTGGGTCAGCATCTCGAGGGAGTCACGCCCCCTCTTGGACGGAGGGCAATACCCATACAGTTCTGCATCCCCATCAGGGTCGTCGTCCTCGCTGTCCCCAAGCTGGTGTATATGCAGCGTGTTCATGATGCGGTCCTTGTTGGAAAAGAAGGATGACGGCGGCGGCACGGGGTAGTGCGGGAAGGCCGTGGGTTTATACTTCCTCTTCGGCATGGCCCGTTCCTCCGCGTGCCCCTCTATCCGCGACAGGCGCAGCTGCGCGAGCTCCAGCGCGTAGCGGCTGCGGGACATCAGGGCAGCCGTGCCGCCGTGCTGCAGCCCCAGCCCTGCGAGGTTGAGCATCCTGTCCTCGCTTGCATGCCAGTGCCTGTCCCTCCGCCACTTCGACTTCGGCTGGTCTGGATCGTAGGTCACACCCGCTGCGCGGAGCATCCCATGCACAGGACACTTCTGCTTGCGCGGGGGTAGCAGATAGCTCGGGCGAAGCTTTGGAGGGGATCGCACGCGCGCCGTGTGTGAGGGGCGTGCGCAAGCCTTCCGCTGCGCAGGCGAGGATGGCGGTGAAGGCGCGTGCGGTGTGTGGGGTGGTGGTGGTGGTGGTGGCGGCTGTGCCGCCTTGGGTGAGAGCGCGGCCCGTGTCTGGCGCAGGGTGTTCGCGGTGGGGCTCGTGTCGCAGTAGGCGTGTTTCGCCTGCCGTGGGGGTGCTGCAGCAGGAGGGGGTGTGCCGCAGGGGGCCGCCTGGTGTGGCGCCGCGTCATCTGAGTGCAGGATGTCGAAGAGCTCCAGCCTCCCGGTGCTGACCTGCCGCCGACGGCCGAGGACACGCGCCATATCCCTCTCTCCCCCCTACACTGCACGCACCCCACCCAGCCCTTACATCACCCGCCAACCGTGTAACCGTGTAAATGCATCTGCGCATGCCCTGGCAGAGGGAGGTGTGGAGGGAAGGGGGTGTGGGGGAGGAGCAGGGGCCTATGGATTGCGTGTGTTCAAAAATTGGCTGGGGTAGGGTGGGATGGGGGTGGGGGAGGGGGGGGGGGGAGGGGCGCTGCAACGGCGAGTGGTCTACATATCTGTTTGTTCGGCATGGGGTGGTGCTCAGCAAGGGGGGGGGGGAGAGGCATGCCCACGAGGCCTTCCCCCCCACCTTCACCGCACTCCCTCCACCGCGACCCTCCCGCGCCTACCCCCCCACCCCCACCCCCACACAAGTCATGTGCACGACGAATACTTTGACAACGTGTCGCCGGGAGGCTGCCATCCTGAACCAGAAATAGCTACACGCAACACACACACGCGCGCTCGGGACCTTAGGCAGGCGAGAAACGGGCTGCTCGGACACGACTAACGAATCCAACACCCCCCCCCCACACACACACACCCTCCACCCCTGAAGAGTCTGCTATAACTATTCCCCACCGCCTTAGGCCCGACCCCCCTCCCCCGTTCCAAAGAACCCCCCCCCCCACCCGTGACCTCGCTCCTTGAAGTGGCAGTGTACATAATCTCCAAAACTGTGATGTGTGTGTTTAGAGTGGGTTGGCCCGCTGCACGGGCCAGCGCCCCATCGCCCTCCCACCCTATGTAATGTGTGTGCGTGTGTTGTGACCACGTTTATAGCGCGGCAGACCCTGTGCGCCCACTACTTTCCTCCAGTCTGCCCAACGCTACGTTACAGCGGCGTGTGTGTGTGTGTGACAGTGGGTGTCTCATCGGAGGTCCCTCGGTGTGACCTTTGTGTTCACGACGTGGGTGTTAGGGGGGTTGCCTCCACCCCGACAACTCAGAATGCATCCCCAAGGTCACCGGCAACCACACTACGCGGTGTGAGGGGACCTGCCTCGCCAAAAACATGCGTTGAGTTGCGCGTGCAGAACAGCCTTTGCAACCAATCGCCTATCTAAAAAAGTATAAAAACCATCACTCCCCTCTCCTCCCCACACACCGCCCTGCCTGTCTCCCCGAGGTGTGTTGCTGCCCTGCGAGGGATCAAAGAGTCACATGAATCACAGGGCGCGAAGGGGGTTGAGGGGGTGATTTTCTTTTTGCAGAGGGGAACAAAAAAAGATCAAAGTAAAGACGAGTGGAGGGGGGGAGACAGAGGCCGAGAGATCTTGTTTTGTAAGGGTTGTTGCGTGAGGTGGTCTCCGCGTGTAGCTCCCCAGCAACCCCCCTGCATGCGCAGTGTCCGTGTGATTGTCGTGATGCACAAAACAAGTTCTCTTCGCAACGCTCCGCATCCAAGAGGAAGATCCAGAAAGGCCTTCTCACTCTGACCCCGCAGAAAAGTGAAGACAAGCTTATTTCTTTCCCCGCAGTGTGACATCGAGTGATTTCAGCCCCCCACTCCTCCACGACCCCTCCTCTTCCGCTTAACCGATACCTCCCCGCGAGGGGTGTGTGCGTGGGGAAGAGTCTGGGGAAGAGAGATTTAGATGAAAAAAAGGGCAGAAGCAAACGCTTCGTACACGAGAGTATTTGATATCCAGATTCGAGAGGGGGGGCAGAGTGTGGGGGTGGGTGGGGAGGGGGGGGTGGGCGGAGAGAATGGGGTGGGGTGCTTTTTTTGCACGACTTGTTGCCGACTTGCTAAACTACAGCTATTGCGGTGCTGACTTTTTGGCCTGCTGGTCGGTGGGGGGGGAGGGGGGCATCTCAACATTTCCGCACTGCCCCCTTTCGCCGCCTGGCCCGACCAGTATTGTGATGTGGCAGCAGCGGGTGGGAGACCATTATTTTGTGATCACAAATTCTCCCACAATGAGGTGCATCAGAGCCCCTGCGTGCACTTTCTCTTGCATTCTTGTTTGGGACTCACACAAACAAATGCAGTCACGTTGGCTGTCTCAGGTTGACAGTCTTAAGTGTCTCTCCAACACTTCCACTTCTCGGCTTAATCTGCAAGCGTCCCCGCGATGCAGACGTGATTGAGGATAACCTACCCCTTTGGGAAAGACGAACAATGGAGGGCACAACCATTGCGTTGTGTGTGTTTGTGTTTGGCCAACCTCGCCGTATTTTTTTTTACCCGACACACCACCCTACGCACACACACACCCGAACAAAATGTCCTGTCGTGCGGAACCCAAAAACAGGGCAAAAATGAGGACCGTCCGACAGTGATATCATTTCCTTGTGTCACCCTGGGGTGAAAGCAGCTGCACAGTGCTATCAGACCACAGCTGGATAACAGAAAATACTGATCAGAAAAATAGATTGATCCGACAAAAGCGGAGAAAAGCGCACTCAACGCAATGCCGCCACCCACCCACCCCTAACACACACACCCAGAGGGGCCCTCAAAAAAGAAGCACATTTGTTTTTGAACACAATTCGTTGCTGGGAAGGCGCAGGCATCGAAAAAAACTACAAAAGTCATCCTTGAATACACACCTCCCGTTCTCCCTCCAGGGGTGGACGGGGAGGTGAGGCATGCAAAAGACGAAGAGGACACGGGAGAGGGCCTCACGGAAGGAAGCCCCCCTCCCGCCCTTTTGTTTCCTCTTCTTGTGACTATGCATTTTTCTCACTTCCGATTCGCTGTAATTTTTTATCCACCCCCCCGCCTTGGAGAGCAGCCACGAGAGGTTGTGGGCAGAGAGCACGGGGCAAGACCCACTCCCACACCTGGGAGGGGAGAAGGCCCCACGCAGGACCATGCCAACTGTCCCATCAGAGCCGTACTTGGAGGGGTTGCGATGGGTCACTCTCAAGCGTGCTTGCGAGCGGGGCAGGTGTGCATCGTATTCCTGGCGCGGTAAGGTCGAACCACCCTGTCCAGCAACTGCGAAGAACAGACTGGGGTTTTTTGTTTTGGCTGCACTTGTCCCGTGGCATGACGGCCGTGACAGTGCCAAGTTCGGGTGATAAGCTTCACTTTTCACGCTTCAGGGGTACGATTTCCTTCGTTACTTCGCGAACCCAGTTCCGCCCTGTCGCTTGTAACTAGCAAATAAAACCAGCGGCACAGGTAAAGCCATCCAGTGGCACTTTCCCGCAGTGTTTTTTCCAGGTCGTGGGGTGGGGTGACAGCACACACGCGCTAAACTTTTTGTTGTCGCTAAAATCGAATTCCCCGGCAATTTCTCTCTCCGGCGGTTTTTTCCGAACAAAAAAAATTGGGGAAAATGCAGCAAAACAAGTAGCCCACTTTTCATGCACTCTCTCTGCATCGAAAGGAGCACCTCCCCCTCAAAAAGTGGACAAAAGTACAGGGCCCTCGCTCAGAAGTTCAGAAGAATGAGCCGCCTCACGCCTCACGAGGTGACGACCTGACACAGAGCGAAGGCCCCAGGATGTAGAAGTGAGAGGAGGTGAGGGGCTGTGGGATCCCACGGGTGCATCGCACCACGACCACCAAACCCGATGTAGAACCGTTGTGTGTGAGGGGCGAGAGGGAGGGGGGGGGGGGGGGTCGCCAGCACGGCGGCAAGCAATGTTGCCATGAGAAATGGTGCCAGACGAATTCCCGACCCCCCCCCCCGCCCTCTGCCCATACCCCTTCCCTTCCCCGACCCCCCCCCCCGACCGACCTCGGGGGGTGCTGATTCCTGACAAGAAACAAATGCAAGCTGCAACCCGCATGCTGGACTCGCAACACGGGCACTGTTCGACCCCCCCCCCCTCATCCCGACACCCCCTCCCTCCACATTGGTGTAATCGTTGTCGGCGCCCAGCGGGATGCTGTCGGCGCTGAAGGTTCTGTTATCGTTGTTGCTACGCAGACGTTTCTTGCCGCACCAGTTCCTCGAAGAACCCTGCAACCTGCGGGTTGCAGGTTGTGTACTCCTCCCAAATTTCCGTCCGCATGTCGGTGTTGTCGTCGATACGGAAGGTGAAGTGGTCCGTCTGTGGGGGAGGACGATGAATGGGGGGTGGAGGGGAGTGGCATAGTGGGATAGGCAATCTAGCTTCGGGCCCCTCTGTGCGGTGGAAACTGCGACCAAAAGAAGAACAAGGCAGCTGTTTGTTTGTGCACGAAAGTGCTTGGAAGGCAGGCAGTTGCCTTTTCACAACTTCTACGAGGGTTCTATTGCGAGTTGTGCCAGAAGGTGGGTCCGGTAGGGAGGATTTGCATACTGTGATGTCGTCACGGGGAATTTCGAACATCGTGAAGTACTTGTGATTCAGAGCGTCGTCTATGCTTATGCGTTCGCTGGGTTCGATTTTCAACATCCGCTCCAGGAGATCTGTGTGTGTAGGCATGGGGGTGTCCGGCAGGTGTCACATCCACACAGCCCTGAGTGCGCGACTTGACTAACATACACCACCAAGTGGTTCGACTGTGCCAAGTGACAAGATTCAAGACAGCCTTTGCACAGAAAGACAGCACAGGGATCTTCCAAGCCGACCCCACTGCTTCACTATACCTATTTCCTCCTCTGAGTAAACCTCACCGGCGGTATCCACCTTGCCTTCGAACTTCTTCCGCACACTCGCGGCCTGCCCTTCTTTGCTGATATCACGCAGGATAGATGCGAGCTGTGTGTATGTGCCATGTGTGGTGTGTGGGAGGAACATACGCGACCGCCACACACCCCATCCCTCAAAGACACATCAATGCTCACCAATCCACACAACAAGGGCCATACCGCTGGCTTGCAGCTCAGCTTCTTGATGTCATCCTCGGTGATCGGCGCAACCTCTGTGAAGATGGTGCGCAGCTGGGAGAGGATGTCATTCGGCTTGCCCGGGAGGAGCACCTTGCCCCCGGACATCAGCTCCGCCAGGATGGCGCCGCACGACCACACATCCGCCGACTGCGCGAGGGTGTTGGTCACCCCCTGCATCGTCGAGACACCTGCAGCCGCGCTGTCGCTCTGGATGTCCTCCAGAAACGACTCCGGGGGGCGGTACCACTGTGTGGTGGTCTGGAAAAGCTTTGTCATCTGGCTGTCCACGTTCTCCTCGTAGCCGCGGCCGCTGCCCAGGTCGCAGATGGCGAGGGCGCACTGATCGTTGATCAGCATGTTCTCCGGCTTCAGGTCGCGGTGGACGCACTTCGCGGAGAAGATGCCGTTCAGCCCCTGGAGGAGTTGCGACATGAAATAGGCGCGACGTATCGCGTCGATTTCGGTGGGAGTGTCGAGAAGCTGTCGCAGGGACATTGTATACCGCTCGAGGACAATGTACACTTCGGTGAATTTGTCCTTGCGCTGCAGGTAGCCTTCGTTGAGGTCTGCAGGGTTGCCAAGCGGGATGTGTATATCGGTAGCGTTGAGGATGTTGGGATGCGAGCCGTCAGGCGAGTTGGTCTTCGTGCTGAAATGTCGCAGAAGCTTTAGCTCGCGCAGCGTGCATTTGGTGCGGTGCGGCTGGGACGTATCGAACAGCTTCATGCACTTTTTTATCGCAACCATTTTCCGCTCCCTCGTGTCGAACGCCTCGACCACCGCGCCGTAGGCGCCGTAACCCAGCCCCTTCACCTTCTCGTCGATGGTATACCGGAGTGGCACTTCGAAGCACTGCAGAGAGAAGAGGGTGTGGCATCACATGACTGCATTGAATCCCGCTTCACCCTTGTCGCGAGGGAAGAACAACGTAGAAAACACAAAGAATGGAGGATTCACCTCTGCTGGCCTCACGCGAGGCGGAAACGGCGAGAGGCCCGATATCAGGGGAAAGACCAAACACACCAACCTTTCCAGCACATACCTCTTCCGTCACCAGGCCTCCGTACCTGTCAAACGGCACCATGTAGGTCTTGCACGCCATCGGGTGGTGGAATGGCTGGGGCGGTGATGCGGGTGCAGCCTCCTCACCCACAAGCGCATTCAGCTGGTCCGGCAGACCTTCGGAGGCAGTGATGCAGGCTGTCGAGGCGTCGCCGGGGCTGGTGGTGCCACCACCACCGTCCTCAGCCATGCCGCCGCTCGCCAACTCGACAGCAGCTCGGCACCCCGAGAAGGGGCCACGGGCCACTCGGGCAGGCTTCAGCGGCAGAGCCGCCCCGCCCTGCACGATGGGTGTGATGTGATGTGACGATGTGATGTGTGCGGCTTCATTCGGATGTTACGCACGGCATATTTTTATGCGACAAAAAATTGTCTGCAGCGCAGTGGGGAGAGGGAAAGAGGGACGCCTCCCACGATGCCTTGGTAGGTTCTCATTTCGTTCCTTCTCATTGGAGGATCCTTGAAATCGGTAGTGGACAGTAGCGGACAGTAGCGGACAGGGCGGACATTTCCTTGTGGAAAAAGTGCCCGAAAAAAAAAATTCGAAAAGGTCCCCCTTACAGAATTCGCCTTTTTTCAAAAAATCGGAAAATTTCGGACCGCAATTTGTACCCAAGAAGTGCCGAATTTTCGGACTTGGTCCGATTTGAACGATTTCCGTGCCTCTTGCAACCCCCATGAGGGGGGGCTGCTGTTTCGGGTTCTTCCGGTGGTACATGCTGGGGTGTCAGGACAGGGAATCCTGCTCGCTGTACCCGGTGATCCCTGACGCAGCCAGGAAGTGGAGAGCCTTGGAACCCTGGTTGAGGCCTGTAACACCCGGCCTTCCTGCCACTTCTGGCATTGTGGAGTGGTGGAGTGATATGGAGAAGGTTCTCTCTCCGTCCGGTCGAGCACAACCGTCCTCTCCAGCCAGGGGCCATCTACTTTCCAAACAAGGGCCAGGAACATGCTCAAACAAACTACCGTATACGTAAATATTTTGGAACGTAAATATTATGGAACGTAAATATTATGGAACGCTGGTGGGTTGGCGTTCCAGATTTTTTTCGTTCCATAATATTTACAGGGCTTTCTGCGACTCGGGGACTTGGACCAGGTGATCGGACGGCGTACAGAGTCCCTGACGAGACCTACTCGTGCACTTTTCGCGCGATTCCTGACGCAAGCCGTCCTCACCACCGAGTGGCCCAACTGGCCCTGTAAATATTTTGGAACGTAAATATTATGGGACGGACCGGCCAAAAATGGGCCCGTTCCATAATATTTACGTTCCATAATATTTACGTATACGGTAATTGATCAGAAAATCTGGCTAGCCGTGGAATCATTGAGCAAAATTTGGGGAGTGATTGGTGCCCCATTGCTGCATATGACATGTCCATTTTTGACGATTTTTGGGCAGAATTTGGTGCGTGGGACCTTTCGATTTTCATGAATTTTTCGGAATTTCGTGGGGACCGGTACCCCATTTGAGGGCCAAAAATCTCATTTCCGAGGCCTGGGAATGGTCGCAGTGGCCTCAGATGTCCAAAAACGTTCAATTGACCTCTCCTCGAAAAAAAATTCGAAAGGTCCCCCCTACTGGCACCCCGGATTAGGACATGTCTCTGGGGGTGTCCGGGGGGCATTTTTGGCCCATTTTTGGCTGGGGAAAATGGGCCATTTTTCACGATTTTTTCGGTTTTTTGTCCGGACCGGCACCGCATTTGAGGGGCCAAAATCTGATTTCCGAGGCCCGGGAATGGTCGCAGTGGCTTCATTTGGCCAAAAACGTTCAATTTACCCTTCTCCAAAAAAAAATTCGAAAGGGTCCCCCTACAAATCGCCGGTCTTAGGAGCAAAAAATTTGGGCACCCAGATTTCAAAAATTTTCAAACTATTTTCTGGACCAAAAATCAAACTATTGAGGTCCTGGCCGGACATGTCCGGGGGGGGGTCAAAATTGGATTTCCCGAATTTCCGGGTCCGGACATGTCCGCCCGGACATCCGGACACCAGAAAATGTCCGCCCGGACATGTCCGCCCTGTCCGGGGCGGACATTTCTGGATGTCCGGATGTCCGGGCGGGAAATTCGGGAAATGTCCGGGGGGGGGGGGGGGGGGGGGGGGGGTCAAAATTGGACCCGGACATCCGGACACCCGGATTTCCGGGTCCGGGCATGTCCGCCCTGTCCGCCCTGAAATCGCCTAAGGGGCCGGGGGAAATCCAGGAAA
This sequence comes from Rhynchopus euleeides, assembly GCA_963210315.1. NCBI lineage: Eukaryota > Euglenozoa > Diplonemea > Diplonemida > Diplonemidae > Rhynchopus > Rhynchopus euleeides. The sequence continues at coordinate 2,144,319 of OY723263.1, read as the reverse complement.
TTCGGGAAATCCAGGAATATGAAGAATCCTCCATTGCAATGGTCTAAAAGAGTAAGAGCCGGGCCGCACCCCCGCCCTGGGTCTCGAGAGCAGGGGAATATGCGGACCCGGCAGGCGTCTCCACACCCCTCCTGGAAAGAGGAATCAAGAGGATAGGTGGGCGGTGCAGAAGACCTGAGAACCCGACACGCGTCTATACTATACGTGGCTTGCCACGCCCCCCCTCCCTCCCCCGCCCACCTCCCACAACCCATGCCCTGTGCCATCGATCTGTCGACAAATCTGTCGCCGAAGCAGGCACCGGGGCTGTCGCAAGATTTTCTATGAGGTTGCTAATTCCACCCTTCGTCACACTATGGGTGGGAAATACAGGGGCAGCCATGTTCATGGCTCACCAACATTAGCCCCTGGCGCTCGCCCGCAGAGCCACAGGCAGTGCACTCACCACTCCTGGGAGGGGTCGTGAGATGCGCTCGTCTGGCAGCAACGAGGCTCGGGGTAATGCAAATCGGAATGCCAATGAATATTCTGTTGGCAAAAAAAGAGGCTGAGAAATGTCGCTGGACTTTTCTCTCGTTCTGTGAGAAGTATCAGCTCACAGCCGACATAAGCGGATAGAAGAACAACCTGAGAAGGAAAGCGTTGCACCTGTCTCCACCCCCCCCCCCCACCGAGGAGCTCATGGGCTCCGCTCCAACCTCCGCCCAATTCACAACTCACACAACACGCCTCTCCACCATGTTCCTCTTCTTGAGCGCCTTGTCGTGCCGCTTCATCATGTCCCGCATATGCTCGTCCTGCTGCCTCGCACGCAGTGATGCATCGTACGTCTCCCGCCAGTACGCTGTGTACTCAGAGTACGACTCCACAGCAGCCAGAGCAGGGTCGCTCTGCGTGATGAGGGTCGAAGGGACACATGCCCGGTAGAACCGCTCCTCCTGTTTGCGAAGTTGGCCCAATGACGCCAGGGGCGCGGCCTGCCCTTCCGAGAAGAAGCTCTGGTGCTGCTGCGGCTGCTGCATCTGCTGCGATGCCTGCATATGCTGCACGCTGTGGCTGCTGTCATGCCGTGCGCTGTGCTGCAGCGAGCCGACCCGCTGCCCCAGCGGCTGGGGCAGGGGCAGGGAAGGCTCCGCCCGCGGCACAGGCGGCGTCGCCGCAGGCAGCACCCGGTCCGCAAACACAGGGTCGGGCCTCACCGGCACAGGGGATGGCTCCGTCGGGGGGGCAAACCGCGGCCGTGATGGGGCACGCCTGAGGAAGTCCCACTCGCCCCCACCACCACCACCACCACCACCCACCCCCACGCCACCACCAGCCAGAGTCGCTGCGGCCGGCTCGGGGTGCGACGACATCCCGGACACCGCCCTGCCCTGCTGCTGCGCCACAGGGATGTTGAAGAGCTGCCTGTAGTAGTCCGCCACACTCTGCGTCGGCGACGTGCTCGCCATGCGCTGCTCCCCACCGAACCCCGCCGTGTCCTCCCCCCCTGCTTCCGCACCCAGCCACGGCGCCAGCGACGGCGGCATCGGCTCCGGGAAGCCCGCCGCCTCAGCATGGTACCCTGTGGATGCCGCCGCCAGCGCAGCATCCCACCCCGCCAGACGGCCCACCTCCCTGTGGATATCACTTTCCTCCGAGTCGTCAGGGTCCATGTTGTGCAGCACAGGCGGGTGCAGCCCTGCCAGGTGATCGTGCAGCACGCTGCCCGTCACGGGCGGCGGCGGGTGGTGCTCACGCGGGGCGCAGGCCTCGCCAAGGGACATGCCTGAGGAGTACAGCGCAGACGCGGAGCTGGAGGAGACGAAGCTACTCCACAGGGCTGACTCCTCACGGATGGCGGCGCGTGTGTCTGACTGCTGCCTGCGGACCTCCTGGTCCCGCTGCAGGCGGTACTGCCGCAGCTTCTTCTCGCGCCTGACATTGAGGCGCTTGATACGTGCCGCAAGGCCCATCAGCTTGTCCCGCACAGGCTCCCAGACACGCCTGATATTGGCACGCGCCTCATCCTCCTCCGTCTCTATCTCCTTGCGTGCGTCAAATTCACGGTTCTCCACAACAAGACGCTGCAACTTGCGCTCGATCTTCTCCCGCTTGCGGCGTTCGCGCTCCTTCTCCTTCGCAGCATTCCAGTCCTGCTTCTGGAGGTCAGGGAAGCCGCGGAACACCAGGTGTTCCTCAGCCTCCTGCTGCTCCCGCTGCGTTGTCTCGTTGCGCTGTGCGAGGAGGAGCACGTTTCCCCAGAGCCCCTTCATCTCCCCCCTGTGCCAGATGTGGAGGTCGCGCCTTTCGGTTTTCTCCTCTGTGGTGCACTTCTGCCGGTCGTCCAGCTCCTTCGCGACGAAGTTCTTCCGCTCCTTCCCCTGGACCTTGATGATCTCCGCGCATTCGTGTTTGTAATGCTCGATGATGATGGCGTCTCGCCTGATGCACAGCTTCATCCACTTCTGCACGCGACGACCCATCACCGCCCACTTCCTGTCCAGCACCAGCACAGAGCTCCGCCTCCACTGCGCAAAGCGCTGGATATTAAGGACATGGTCCCGCAGGGCATCCTCACGGGCCTCCTCCACAAGCTGGAAGGCCTTGACACGCAGGAACACCTTGGTGCGCCCCACCTGTGCCTCTTTCTTGTCGACCTGTCGGAGGGTGGTGGGATGGGAGATGGGCATGACGGGCAAGATGGGGTGTGCGCGAAGGCCACAGGGGAGGCACAGGCAGGCTGGGATACCTTGAGGGCTGTCAGTACGCTCTGGCATTTGTCCTTCCCTCCGGAGCGGGACTTGTCGCCCAGCACGGAGTAGCGCGAAAAGAACTCCTCAAACGGCAGGCGGTAGCTGTGGCGGTGTCGGGCGGTGGGGAGCAGGCACATCATGTCATCGCTGATAGAGCATCAGTGCATACCAGAAGCCCTGTTGGCGCGTCTTGACCGTTTCGACGACACCCGAGCAGGTCAGCTGATCCAAGACAGAGGGCGCGTGGAACTTATCGGGCACCTTCTGCGGGTTGGGGCGGATGCATCTTACCCAGTTGGGCTTCGTGCTCTGGATAGTGTCTATCAGCTCCACCAGCGACTGCTTGAAAGTGCCCGACACTGTGACCCTGCGGGTCTTGTCGTTGGGAGCCGGGGCAGGGGGGATGAGCTGCGCCACAAGCTCATCCTCTGTTGTGCGGCACAACGATTTGATCTCCTCCGACAGCAGGTCGATGTTCTTGTTGACAAACGACTGCACGTCGTACTTCACCGTCCCCGCGTAGTGGTGGATGGAAAACTTCTCCGGGTTGCGCGGGTCATACTCGAAGAAGTCATCCGGCTTCTCCCGCTTCACTATAACCTGCCCCTCGTCGTTCCGCTTCACGCCTTTCTCCTTATTCCCCTCCCCTCCGAAACGCTCTATCATCGAGTCGAGGAACTTCCGGTCGTCCTTCGCATCGCCTGATTGGGTTGCCTTACACACATCATCGAGGAGGCTGTATATGGACCCCTTCCCTCCCATGATCAAATCGAGACACGGCTGGTTGTCGTTCACCGCCACCCCGGCATGGGCGTTGTGTATCCCCTCGTCTGCACACTCCTGCCTGTCCTTGTCATACACATAGGTGTTGTAGTGCTTCTGGAGCCTCTCATTCGCAAGGTTGATGCAGAGCTGCTCAAACGAGTTCACCTTGAAGTTTTCAAACCCGAAGATGTCGAGAAGCCCGATCCACTTCGCCTCCTCCTCGGGCCGGGCCACCACGAGGTTGATCTTCTCCACCATCCAGAGGAAGAGAGACTCATAAAGGAAGATGCAGAGGGAATGTCGTGTGTCGGATGCCTGCATCATGTTCATCGGGCGCTGCACAACCTCCCGCCCCATCTTGCGGGTCATGCTGAGAAGCGAGCGCTCCAAAGACTCGCCGCTGATGCGGAGCATCGCCGCGGCCTTCCCGATGCATTCCTGCCCCTCCGTGACAACGGCATTGCCCTTCTCATTGTTGCTGAACTCCAGCTGCGACATATGCAGGCATGCCGCCACAACAGCCCACGCAGAGTCTATGTCAGATTCGGTAAACCCCACGATACGCATCGCCTCCAACACGGTGGCAAAATCCTCCGCATCATCCACACGCGGGATCGTCAGGCAGCCCCCCATCTTCAGGGCTTTGTATGACTTAGCCTCCCCCAGCTGATACCTCTGCCGCTGCTCAGGGGAGGCCCCCAGGACAAGCTGGTAGAAGCTGTGGTAGAGCCTCTCCTCCTGGCCGCACTTCACGACGCGGCTCTTCTCCAGGAGGTAAGGCGTGTTGTGCATCCCCACGAGGATACCCTTCGTGTTGAACTGGATCTTCATGAATTTGCCGAAACGCGACGAGTTGTCGTTCCGCGTCGTCTTCGCATTCCCGAAGGACTCTAGGATGGGAGAGGCCTGCTGCAGCTGCGTGTTGATCTCGGTGACCTTCTTGATGTCTGCCTCCGACGCCCCCTCCTTCTGCAGCAGCGCTGTGCAGAGGTCGCCGAAGTAGCGAAGGATGATCTTCGCACCCTCCGTCTTCCCCGCACCCGACTCCCCCGAGATCAGGATGCTCTGATTCCCTGCAGCCACCATATCCCAATACGACTTGTTCGCAACAGCCCAGGAGTGGGGCCGCAGGTTGGTCCGGTTCAGCGGGGAGCCGCCCCAACCCTCTTCTATGTACTTCAACCCGTTCTCTGGGAGATACCATGGGATGGTCCATTTGAAGGGGTTGACTGCGATGATGAGATTCCCAATATGGGTGTAGATGTTGTCCTCCTGGAACCTGTTCTTCAGGACGGACAGCAGGACTGCGACGTGGAGCTCCGAGAGCTGGAGGAGGTCGTCCGGTTTGACGGCATCGATGCCATCCGTCATTTTATGCACGTCATACGAATGGAGGTTCTCCGAGGTATCACCGTTGTCATCCTTGCAGGTATAGCGCAGCCCCCGCGCCGTCTCCTCGTGCTCCACAACATTCCCCTTCTCCCAACTCCTGTCGGGGTGCCGGAAAAACACCCGCGTCCCCGCAGACACCGGCTTCGACATTATGCGGCACAGCTGAAAAGGGGTGACAGAAGGATGGGGGTGAGAATGGGATCACCTCTCTGGCCCCTTCTCAGGAAGAGGGGGGAAGGCAGGAGGAGGAGCAGGAGGGGGTGCTACTGCTGCGCACAGCAAGCGGGTGAAGAAGGTGTGGGCATGATCGGGTGGGAGGGGTGGAAGAGCAGATAACGGAAAGGAATACACAAGGGAGGGAGCAGCGGGGTCAGACCTTCGCTTCGCTCTAAAGAAGCAGGTGGGGTGGTGGGGGTCTAGTGTGTGGTGTGTGTGCCTCTCTGTGTGGGTGAGGGTGTGGGGGTGGGTGGAGCAAAGCGGAGGCGGCGACAGGGGCAGGAGAGGGGTGGTAGAGGGGAAAGGGGGGAAGAGGTGGCATGTGTCAACGTGGGTTCGTTGCTCCCGTGGTCTACCCTCCCTGGAAGCAGCAACAAACACACAGCGGGGGGGCGCGCGTCTCCCCGAGGCGACAGTACAGCAATCCTGCCTGCCGCAGCAGGGCAGTGCCCATCAAAGAAAGTGCTGAAGACGGGAGAAGAGGCGCGGGGATGTCATAGCATAGCGTAGCAAAGCAAGCCGGATCATATCAGGGGCAAATCATCGGCAGGGAGGAAGAAAACAAACGCAGTGTTTTGGGTGTGGAATGGCGGGAAATAAAAAGGAGAGGGGGGGAGAGAAAAAAAAAACGGTGTGGCACGGCGCTGCGCAGAACAACCCAAGCAGAGCGGCAAAATTCGGTAATGCGCCCTCCTTTTGGATGTCCCCCAGCTGACACACAGCTGCCACAGCAGCGAGCTGTGCCCCGACCACCCCCCGCCAAGCGCCCCCGTTGTGGGGGCGGGGCGAGGGAGGGGGGGTGGGAGGGGACACGCCGCGCCGCTGTGGCGGGGGTGTGTGCCGGGTTGGACAGGTTGGGAAGGGGGCGAGGTGGTCCGTTTCCCCACTCAGGGTCCCATGCAGAAGAAGTTGAGGGGCGTGAGAAAGGGCGTGCTACACCGCACAGAGGAAGAAGGGCAAGAATGTCCTAACGAAAGGAAGAAGAGGGGAAGGGGGAAACGCCACGCCGCGTCACAAGGCTGAGTGTATCCGGGACAGCCATGTGTGTGCGGTTGTGGCCCCATAGGAATCATGGGTATAAAGTGCGCTTTTCAGACTTCTTTTCGGAGGGTGAAGGGGAAGAGATGGAAAGGTGGGGCGGGGGGAACCTAGGTGTAATTGTATCACAGCACCCGAGTGTCCCCCCTTCCCCACCCCCCCCGCCACAACCCGCCCCACACCGAGTATTATCACCGCGCATGCCTGCGCTATGATCACTTGCATGCCTTCCACCAGCGGGTCCCCGAGCACGTCAGCCCGCTCTCGCAGCACCCCTCATTCCCGAGGCACGCAGACCACTTGCGGATGCGCTGCCCGCTGCACCCCCCTGCAGGCGGTGCAGGCTGGGGCTGGGGCTGAGGCTGGGGTGCCGGCTGCGGCTGCGGCTGCGGCTGCGGCGCCGCCCCACCACCCAGCACATTGCACGTCCACCCACAGCTGGGGCACGACGTGCGGCACTGGGCGTAGTACTCCGACATCTCGTAGCACGTCGTGCCCGCCGCGCAGCACCCGGTCGCCTCCCGGCAGTTCCCCATAAGCGGCACCGTCGCCCCGTTGCACCGAGACGGCGCAGGGACTGGCTGTGGCACCGGCACCGGGCGAGGGGGCACAGGCACAGGTGCAGGCACTGGTGCAGGCCCCGACCCGCCCTCGAACTGCAGGTCGATCGCGTTGTAGAAGCTGTTGCTCGTGTCACCCACGTCCCACACCGCCATGACGACGTGGTACCCCTGGCGCGTCGGGACGGTGCACTGGTGGTCGACCTGCCCCTGCGGGACCCGCATCCCTCCGTCCACGGTGCAGAAGGGCGTCGTGTCGAACGACGCGCTCGACAGCGCCTGGTTCTGGTTCCACCCCTCGCGCGTGATGTAGTACTTGTAGTCGCGCGTCCTGTGCCCCGCGGTGAAGACCCACGAGAAGGTAGCGCTCCCCGAAGACATCCGGGTCTTCCCCCAGCGCGTGCTGCTCTGCTCGTTCAGCTGACTGAAACGGCCGCCTGCCGACGCCACCGTCCCCCCCTGAGGGCCGCCTGCCGGCCACCCGTCAGGGCCCTCCACGCTCTGCGGCTCGTACTGCACCCCGCCGCACCCCGAGTTCAGCCCCGTCTTGCATCCATAGTTGCGCGACGGCGGGGTGCTCACGTAGCCGTGCCCGTTGGCCCCGGTTGCCGCCGCAGCCACGAGCAGCGCTGTCCCGAGTAGCTTCTGCATTTCCCACACTTCGTGCGTGTGCGTGTTGCTGTGTGTCTTGTGGATCAAGTGTTCTGCATGTGTGGTGTGCAATGTGTGAGCCATGCTCCGAGGCACGAATCCCTCTCCTGCGAGTGTCTGGAATTGTGGGGTAGGGAGCGGACCAGGTTGACGACGGTACTCCTTCTGTCTGCTCTCCGTCTTCACTATTCGCATTGCCGTTGCGTCCGCAGTCCGCGCGAGGCCTTGTATGAGAGCGACGCAGATGAGATGCCGAGAGATGCACACAATAAACCAGAGAGAAAATCGCAAAGAAACATTGGAATGGACAACACATCGGAAAGAGTTGGGATGAGGGATGGGGTGGAGGACAGCATCGGAACGGAAATGCAGGCAGGTGTGCGGGTCAATGTTGGCCACCAACAAATATGCGGTATTCACGTTTCCACCAGACGCCGGATTTGGTGGGCCATGCTCGTGCATTATTATGCATCACGACAGTTCCGAAACAAAACCAGAATTCGTTGGCTGGGCAGCTATTGCTTTTTCGCAGAACTATATTGTTGGCCTGAGCAGCAATCACCTGTCAAAAGAGCGGACAACAGAAAGGGGGGGGAGGGAGGGGTCAAAGAATGGAATTTTTTTTTGCGGCCTGTGTGGTTGTCTTCGTCGTTTTTCTTCTGCGACCGGACATCCCCTTCTGGAGACACCGATCTACACTATGAACCGCTAGCTGATGCTGGAGCTTTCGGGAGCCTCTGCGAGTGGGTGGCCACGTTTTCTTTGGTGGACGCATCCAAAAGGAAATAAAGAAATAAAGAACCCGAAAAGAGGTCGAGGCACCCGCTCCACACCAGCATCTTGGGGCTGGGGGTTCTCAGTTCACACAGGTGAGGATCAGTCCTCTGTGAGGCGCTTATCCTGAAGACGTTCCAGTTCCCCAGTCGGTCTCCAGAAACTCGGGCCGCGTCTGGCGCTGTATCGCCTCGGCGGGGCTGTCGTCCCTTACAGGAATGAAATCGGGAGGGTGAGCTCGCCCACACACACTCTCCTCCTCTCCCCTCCCTCTCTCCTGAGGCCGTGCAAAGAGCACTGCCATTGAGCAGAGAGGCAGGTAATCGGGTGGGGAAAAAAAGAGCGCGGTTCAAATTCCAATCCACGAGAGTCGCGGGCGGGTTGCATCCTTTCATGTGCAGAGGGGCAGGTAAAGTGGGCGCTGCTCGACACTGGCCACACATGTGGGGTCGATGCACACGCTCTACCATTCTTGCAGCTAAAAAGGTAGCGCCGGACGCAGTGGTCTCTCGGCCTCTTCGGCCCAGCCCTAGGAATCAAAGGCAGGCCAAGAGGACCAGGAGCAGCAGCAGTATCGCAAGACGGACAGAGGGGAAAGATGTGCCCCGTTGGGACGAGGGGGGCTGAAGGGATGAATGGATGAACAGAGGGCGGCGGGATGCACTCTCGGAGAGACGCCTGGCCCTGTCAACACGCCACACACATGTATGCTGTTGTGGTGGTGCAACACACCGAGCGCCTGCTTGATGGAGCTCGAACCTCGGATGGCAAGCGGCTCATGAACCAGAACGTGGCCATAACGCATGCGCCGCTCTGATTTTGCTTGGAGCGGCGAATGGGCTCTGTTAACGATTTGAACGATTTGGCTTTTGACAAGAAAATGTTGGTAAGAAAGACGGCCCCAGTGTGGCTGAATCACACCAACTCAAATCGAGTTGCGGGGGGGGGGGAGTATCGCCACACCAGAAGAGGTGGGTGGGGCAGAGAAAGGCGCACGGCGTAGCCCCCGACGGAAATCAGAGGCACCCGCAGCTCCCTTGCGCAGCAACCGAGGGCACTCAGAGTAACGTTTCTGCAAACCAAGACTTCATCAATATTAGAATCGCTTCGCGCATTCGGGCAGCCCCATTTGCAAGGCAGCGTTGAAACACAATGCGTTGCGCGTCATGATTGGCTTCTGCCTGGGCACACCCTCCGTGCCTGTGGTGTGTCCCGCCGATGGGATATAAAATCCCTGTGCCGCTTGGTTTTGACTTCCTTTTGAACTGAATTGGCTACAATCCAGCCTCACAGATCCATGAGTCAGAGACAAGTTGTTTATGGCTCTGGTGGACTGAATCAGGGGCATGATTGCCATCACTCCACTCCAGGAATATAGTAGTAATATAACGTTCGATACTGGCTGCGGCACTGCGTCCTGGCCACAACTGACACGAAAACCCCCCGGGCTGTCGAGAAACCGCGAAAATGAAATCGGATTATGGACCCGCCGAAAGACAGGCAACCCCCACACCCAGCCCACCCCCCTCCTCCCTTCCCCGCAAGCACAAAGATTCACATGCGCACAAACATGGCTATTCAAGCAACCCCCCCACACACCGAACCTTCTTTGTTGAGTGTACGTCGCACCGAATGAACTCTGATGATACCCTCCGCTGTGACCACACCCTTCTTGACGACATGGCAATGGGTTTGGCGCACCCGCAAGGCAGCAAAAAAAATATTGGACGAAACACCAGATCTGCATTGCATGATCCCCACCACACACCCCGCCTTCCTTCAGGCACCCCCACTCCAGCTCCCTGTGACGCTGCTGCTCTTGCGGCGTAGGGAGGAGGTGTCGGAAATGGAAGGCAGGCTGGGCACCGTCAGAGCCTCTGGGGAGGAAACAGAGTGCGAACGGGCGGACTCCCGCGGCATGGCCGCCGGGCTGCCCGACGTGGCGAGGGTGTGGCGCTGCGACCGCTCCACCACCTCGTAATACTGGGGCCGCAGCACAAAATCCTGGCTCCCCGTGTCGCTGAAGTGGATGCAGACCTGTCCCTCGTGGTACCGCACCACGCTGCCCAGCTTCCCGTTAAACTCCTGCCGCCCCTTCAGCCCCTTCACCCTGATGCGGGTCCCGATGGCCGGCAGGGGGGAACCGCCGTGCAGCGCCGCCGCCAGCTGCTTCTTCTGCACCCCCATCCACGCAGCCCGCCTCTCCTCAACCCGCCTCCGCACGCAGTGCTCCTTCTTCACCCACCACGCCCGCTCGATCGCCACCCGCACCGTCGCTTCGCTCTTCGCCACCCGGCGCCTCTCCACAGCCTCCTGCTTCGGCAGGGCACCGCCCTTCTTCCGCCCCTCCTCGTCACTCCCGACGGAGGCCTTGCGGGAGAGGGCCACGGGGAGGACGGTGTCCACCCGGCCCACCTGCCTGGCGCCCGGCACACGGGTCTGCTCCGGAAGGGCCACCGAGGGGAGCCGCAGCGGCACCGTGTCGCCCTCCAGGGCGGCGAAGCGTGAGGAGCTGTGCTGCAGCGTCAGGGGGGAGAGCGGGGTCAGGGGAGACAGCGGGGTGCGGGGCTCGCTGCCCAGGAGGATGCGGCGGAGGTTGCCCTGGGCTGCGAGCATGCGGCGTGTGAAGGCGTGGATTTCATCGCAGCACAACGACTCGCGGCGGATCGACTCCAGGCCTCCCAGGAGCTGGGCCACCAGGCGGATTGACGCAGCCCTCTCATCGGTGGCGAGGCTGGCACGCCCGCAACCCTCGTCACGCCCTAGCTGGCGCAGCATCGCGCTGGTGTCGCGCTTCTCTGCAGCAGGGCGGGCAGCGCTGGGTGTGTTGTGTTTACTGTCTTTCGCCGTGTCCCTCCGTGATCCCTGTGACTGCGCCATGGACCCATGCGAGCGGGCCCTGTTGCGCAGCAGCGCCAAGCGGGAGGCATCGGCTGTGATGGCGGGGAGGGACCCCGCCTCTTTGCCCTTCGCGGCGTCGCCCTCAGAGGCCTGGACGGACTCCTGCTCCTGCAGGAGGGACCACCGCACCTGGTCCACCAGGTTTTGGTATGTCATGCCCCCAGTGTGACACGTGGCTTCCACGCAAGACCCAAGTGTGGCTGGGAAGATGGGTGTTACCTGCTGCAGATGGTGGGGTGGGGTGGGGTGCTGATTTACAACCGGGCGTATCAGGTGTGGCATGACATGCATGCCGTGTCATTCTGGGCGTGCCTCGTGTGAGCTCGAGGAAAACTCTATACATCGGTGCTACAGTTTGAGCCGAAAAACTTGTGGTGTCGGGACATATAATTGCTCGTGTGTCATGTTATGCCAGCCTGTGCCGTGCGTCAGAATGCTGTGCGGGATGCGGGAAAAAGGGGGTGGGTGGGTGGAGGAGGGTGAGAGCTTCGGTGGTGTGGAACATCCGCAACAACAAACAGGCTGGCTAGGGCCAGCCTGCCCTCTAAACTCCCGGCACTGCACTGTATAAAGAAGATGGGGGGAGAGGGGGGGTGCCCCCCCACACTTTCACTTCTGCTCGGCTGGGTGGAAGGGGGGTATCCTCCATCGAACGCCCCCTAGCCCCGTCGCCGCCCATCATCTCAATAACATTCTTTCGTGGCAACGTTCGTCGGCAAGCTGTGCGTGGTGCTGCCTTGGGCACTGGGGGGGGTGGGGTGCGCCGAATCTACCCATTCAGCTCCCCAATCCGGCCAACACACACACGCACAGCTCTCTTTTGATTCAGAAGAGAACACGTTTTCAAATTCGGCAGAAAAGCAAAGGGAAAAATAGCTTGTAGCGCTCTTCGTGCCCACGACCCACCCATTGCCCCCCACCCCCCCTCCCCCACCTCGAACCCGAAGAAGAAGCGGAGGCGTGGCCTTCTCCCATTAGCTGTGTGTTCTACGGCTTCCAACACAGACACCACACATCGGATACTCCTTTCTTCGCTCTGCTGTGATTCTGCCGGACAGAAAAGGTTCAGGGGAAAAATATTCCACACATTCAGAGCACACACACACACACACAAACTGGAAACGAGGCACATAGTCCTGTTCAGAACTGCAGAAAATGGTGAGAAAAATGCGAGCTCCTCTCGCGCAAGGCTGCAAGGGCGACACAAGGGTATTGTATTTTTTTTGGCGCAGTTTCTTTGACACGCAGGAAAGCCCACCACTCCCCCCCAACCACCACCGCCGCCGCCTTTGAATCCTGCGTTCACCACAACATACACCACACAGCAATATTTTCAAGGAATTCACTCTCCATTTGCGGTTAGTCGAAGGATACGATAATGTTATGCGGCTGGAGGAGGCCAGACGGCGGGGCCTTTGCCGTCTGGTAGATTGAGACTACACGGCGCATCGGTTAGGGCCCACAGCACGGGAGGGGGTTGGGGGGAGGGGGGGCGAACCCGCGGTGGCAGTGCGGCAGTGAGGAACTACATCACAACGCAGGGAGGGCAGATAAACCCTGCAGAGCGGAGCTCTCTGGGTGATTCCACCAAGGCACTGTCCAGCCGCCGGGGGACAGAGGGCAGCAGCGACACACGGGGTTGCACATAACCAAAACAGAGTATGCTGTGAGAGATGGGGGCGGGGGTGGGGTTGCAACATCATGCCGAGTGAAAAAAAAGGGGTTGCCGTATGTCCGACCGCCCCACCCCGCATCAAGCCATCAAAGGGTGGGGTTTAAATCATATTTCGGGGGGTTCGAGCAGCGTGAGGGGGTGGTGGCCGAAACTGTGCGTGTGGTGCAAAATCTGAAGAAGAAGGGACGAGCCGAAAGAGGAATCGTTGATTGCGAGAACACCCCGTCATATTATTCTGAAGACACAGGCAGCAGACAGAGAAAAAAACACATCACACGGCCCACCGCATTACTGATGGTTCAACGGAGAGGGTGCGAATCCTACTTTGGCTTCGCACACCCAGCATCCACCGTGCTGCGAGAAGGCGCTGTGCTCATGGAGTATAGACACACGGAGAACACATACAGTCAACCTTTTTCTGATTTAGCTCGTGATGGCCTGTGGGTCCGCACCGAGCCAAAAAGTTTATGCGAGCTGCACCTCATGACATGATATTCGTATCAGAGCTTGTGCGTGCCCACCCCGACACCCCCACCCCTCTGACACTGACACTCCCAACGAGCACGGCCCGCCCCCGCCCCACCCCAGAACGTTCTCCAGAACCCAGAAAGGAAAGACGCGAGTTGTCCCAGTGGCTGAGGGTAGTGGCTGGGGTGGATTTTGATGAGATGCAGAAGCAGCCACACCTGCGGTTTCCCCGCAGGGGCGGGGGAGGGATCGGGGGGGGTGGGGGTGGGGGCATGGACGAAGGCTTTTCTAAAGGGGAATGTACACACTCTCCTCCTCTCGCCAATTGTCGGAACTGAAAGTTTCGCTGCCAGACTCCCACACCGCCAATCACATGCGGGAGGGGGGGATCGCGGCTGAGTGTATTTCTCAGCGAGCTCTACACTGCTAGAAACGGAAGGCGTGTATAGAGCATCGGCTCTGCCAAACGCTTCATGAGGAGAGATTTGCTCTTGCAGCAGCCATGGCACGTTCTTTGAGAAGGGATGCCTTGTGCAGGTCGACTGCACGGGTGATGTACGGCAGGAAGAAGCGCACGTTGCCTTCCGGCGGCAGCAGCGACAGGAAAGACTTGTAGGGAAGCCGCCCCGACAGGAAGTGGAACACCTCCCCTGCAAAGGCGATGTCCGTCTTCCCATCGCACGCCACCATCTTGTTCACCAGGGGCCGCCACTTCTCCGCGTCCACCCCGCAATGGTGGTCGGCAGCAGAGAGCAGCACCTGGGGCGGAACCACGCCCTCCAGCAACGTCACCGCTTCCCCTGTCAGGCCACGGTGTGCGAGCAACAGCGATGCCAGGGTCACAAGGCCAACCCGGTAGAAGGCTTCACGGCTCACCCCCGAGACGCGGCTGGTGGTGGTGGTGGTGCGGGTGCAGGTCCCGTCCAGCTCCGTTGCGGTGGCGGTGTCTGCCAGGGCGTGTGAGGATTGGTGGGGGTCTGTGGTGGGGTCGGCGGCGCGCTTCGCAGCGCGGACGATGCACTCAGCTATGGCATCCATCGGGGTGTGCCTGCTGGCGATGCAGTGGAGGGCATGGAGGGCGCACTTCAGTGCGGCTGTGCTCTGCTTCCGCCGTGCGGCGGTGAGGGCCACATAGAGTGTGTCGGGCCCCTCGACGGTGTCTGTGCCCTCGCACATCGCGTTGAGCCACTCGGGCCGTGACTCTGTCCCCAGGATGAAGTTCGCATCGTCAAGGCCAGGTGTTGTGTAGAGCGGCACAAGCATCCCCCAGAGGGACGTGCTCCCCAGGCAGAACCGCGACAGGGTTGCAGGGCGGAAGTCATCCTCCTCATCCGATGACTCGTCGCGTGTGAACAGCGGGTGCTGCTTGTGGTCCGAGTTGCCTGTGCAGGGTGGGGTTTGGAGGTGGCAACCGTGATGTGTGGCAAGTGTAGGCAACCAATAGATCACCAACACACTGGGTGGTGGGGGGGTGAGGTGCAAGCCATACTCTGAGGCTCGGTCCGCTCGGGCATGATCTGGTGTGCAGCCGCCTCGTCCATTGTGTCGAGGTGCAGGTTGAGGTCGTAGAGCTCCTCGTCATCCGCATCATCATCATCGCCTGGCGTCTCCTCCTGCTGCATGGTGCTGTATATGGCACCTGCCTCTGCAACCTGTGTGTGTGTGTGGTTACAAAGTTTTAAGGCGGTGTCGCCCTGCACGGGCAGTAGCACCTCCCCTTCAGTATCGCACTCCCGAAGGATTCCCCAACACGACGTGACACCGGTTTCGACGCGTACTCTTCGTACCCCTCCCCCCGGCCGCGTCTCTTCAGCGAAGAACCGGGGATAATCGGACCAGGGCTAGCTAAACCCTGGTGGTGTCACGGGTGGGGTTGGAGAGGGAGAAAAGGAAGAAATGAAGTTGCGAAAAAGTCAAACACTGACACGTGAAATCAATAAAAAAGCGGTATATATCGCCCCCTTGCTGCGACAAAGACACTAAATAGTCAGGCCGCTCCAAGAGTCTTGAGGGCTTTGTGTGTGTGTGTGTGTTGGGTGGTGCCGTCACACCACAGACCTCCTCCCCCCCAAGGCACGCGCATCACACGCATAACACACGCAAGCAACAAAGGGGCTACGAGCATACCATCTCACGCAGCGCAACACACATGGCATAGGCCTGCACCGCAGTGCTAACGTACATATCCCCCTCCGGGGGCTCTGCACTCTTGCGCCCTATGTCGTCGCACGACTCGACGCTGATGCCTGAGGCCATCTTCCCGTCGTAATCCATGGGCAGTGTCAGGGCATCCGGCGAGTTAGGCTCGCTGGTGCTGCTGCGCGTGCGCGGCACGCCAGGGCGGTGCACGGGGGAGTCGCCGCCTGCAGGTGGCGCTGCCGCCTGCCTGTCTGTCGGGCTGGGGAGCACCAGGGTCAGGAACCGCAGCGTGAGCAGCCCCCGCCGCGCCTTGGGCGCCAGCTGCAGGATGCGCAGCGCAGAAGAGATGGGGAAGTTGTGCCGATCCCGCAGCGACCGCAGCAGCGGCACCAGCAGCCACGGGAAGTACAGCGCAAACACACACCCGATGGTGTGATCCGTGCGGTTGAAGTTGTTCGGCGCGCCGTCCGGCTTTGCCTCATCCCCAACCTCTTCCGCAGCCGTGCCGATCGCACCCAACGACAGGTGCAGCGCAGCCTCCGTATCCTCCACGGTGCGCAGCACGGCGGCCAGCTCGTCTGCCGCATCACCTGTGCCTGCCGTTGTCGTCGAGGCGCCCAGGCCAGGCAAGGCAGCCACAGCCCTGACACGCACGAGATGCGCTGCCAGGGGGGCCTCCACCACGTCGTGGGGGTGCACATCACTGTACCACAGATGGGGCGAAGAGGTTGCCAGCTCGATAAGGGCAGCGCCGTCGATGTCTGACCACACGTCGACACAGTCGGCAATGGCCTGCGACTCCAGCAGGAGGTAGCCCAACACGAAGAGGTCGCTGAAGCAGGGTGTGTGTGCAACATACAGCGGCTCCGACTGGAAGTTGTAGTCATCAGGCTCCGACCCGTCGTAGGAGCGGGTGTGGAGGGAGTGGGTGGTGGTCGGCTTCGACCCCTCCGTCACACGGCCCGACCCGCCGCGCTCCGACATGTCCCTGCGGTTGATCACGCTGCGCAGCAGCTCGGCGCCCAGCTGGGGCGAGTAGCTGCGGCCGCCGCCGCGCGCACGCCCGAGCCAGCTCCGCCACATCACCACCGACAGGCGCTCGCAGGCGAAGGATGCGTAGAACTGCAAGATGCTGTTGCCGTGCTCCTCCGGCATGGCAGGCGGCAGCGGCGCGTGGCAGTGGTTGGTGAGGAACGGCGTCGCCTCCCTCTCCACCTCGCTGAGGGTCAGCGTGGCGGAGGGCAGGGAGGGCGGGGGTGGGTGCGGGGGGGTCGAGCTGTGCGCCGACACCGGGGTGTGTGAGTGCTGCGCGTGCGCGGCACCCACCCCCGCCACCACAGAGGTCAGGGCGCGCGGCTTCGCCGGGGAAAACAGCACCGCATGGAGGTAGTTGATGACACCAACCTGGTCACGACCCAGCATCTGCGTCACCTTCTTGAGGGGCCGGTCGGAGAAGGCGTAGAAAAACCACGGGGAGAAGGCAAACCCGACAGGCTCCTGAATCAGACCCGACAGAGTGGACCCCGGCACAATCCCCACGCTGCTCGACATCGCCTGCGCAGTGCCGGGCGCTGCGACGCCCATCAGGGCATACACATCCGAGGCACCGCCCCCACCGTTCACCACGACGCGCTTCCTCTTGGTGCGGCCCGTCTTCTTCTCCTCGTCGCCAAACAGGGCTGCGGAGAAGAGCGAATTACGCTTCGACACACTCCCGGTGTGGAGGGCGCGTGAAGCGGAGCCCGAGACGGAGGCAGACGCGCCGGACGCCGAAGGGGCGCGAGGGGCGGGCACCGCGGCGATGCTGACCGCTTTGCCCGCCTCCCCTTTCCCGAAGTCCGGCGAGGATGCCAAGGCTGGGTCATCCCGCGCCGCCTCCGCCGTGAAGGGCGCCATGCCCACCAGCGCCGACAGAGGGTCGTTGTGCGACACCGACGACAGCGAGATGGTGCAGCTCTCCCTGTCCGACATCCAGTCGCTCGCCATGCTCTGCCCCGGCCCGGCTGCCGCCTGCCCCCCTGCCTCCAGCTCGGCACCCAGGGGCACGCTGTGCGACCCGCCGCTGCGGGTCAGCGATGCGCGCATCCGCCCCATGCCCGCGGTGGGGCTGCTGTCGCCCCCCTCCCCCGCCGCGCTGTGGAAGCTCCCGTTGCTCGGCACATGCATCCTGGGGCTGCCGAGATCCCTCCCTGCGGAGGCGTCCCCTTCGTGCCGCAGCAGCACGTCGCCCAGCGCAGCCGAGACAGACTCCATCAGGAGACGCACATTGCTGAGCTCCAGCTCCATCGAGAAGTAGGCCACATCCGGGCTGAGCGACGGGCTGTTCACGGCAGGCCGCACCTCAGAGAATATGGCGGACAGCGCCACATCCCCTGACAGCCCCGTGCGGAACTGCGTCGGCGGGTTCCCGGTGTAAGACCCCTTCCTCCCCTGGGGGGGGAACGCCATTATCAACGATGCGCGCGGCTGCACCGCAGACGGCAGTGCGTAGGCTGGGCTGAGTGCCCTCTGCAGAATGCGCAGCCTCAGGTTGGACACCGAAGCGGCTGTCAGGAGGTACCCTTCATACAGCAGGTGCAGGGTGTGGATGGGCAGCTCCTCATAGAGGCGCAGCTTCTGGTATTCCTTGAAGAAGTCCTGCATGAAGACAGCCGCAGGGGCGATCTTCAGCAGGGTGCAGTTGGGGTCGCTGGAGACACGGATGGGGAGGCCCATCCGGGTCGCTGCGCTTTCCTGCTGCATCTCGGCGGCGGAGGCGAAGGTCTTCTGGGCTGACTCACGCACCCCCATAGGGGCGGTGTTGATTGACTCGCCGGACTCCAGGACTCCGGCGGATAGCCCGCTGGAGAGCCCCCCGACGAAAGGGAGTGGGGTCCACTCGGCACGCAGCTGCTTCACCGTGTGGCACGTCGCGCTGTTGGAGTTGACGACGAACAGCCCGGTGTCGCAGCAGCTGAGAGGGTTATGCGCCGCATAGAGCTCTGCAGGGAAGAAGAGATTCGCACCCCCTCCGAAGGCCTTCTCACCCCGCTCCGCAGTCTCCGCCTCTGCGGCTGCCTTAGCGACAGGCGTGGGCATCGAGCTGAGCGAGGTAGGGGATGCTCCATCAATGGACCTCGGCTCCGCAAAGAACGACGCGTTGTTGTTAAACGATGCGGCAGACGCCCTGCGGTTTCCATGCTGCGGGGAGGAGGCTGTGCCGGATGCCTGGGGGGGCACGCCGTTCACCTTGCTGAACACGCCCTTCCCGGTGTGTATGGTGTACTCCCCGCTGGAGGAGTCGAAGACGTTGCCCGCCCCGCAGCAGTTAACCTGCAGCACCTGCACCCTGGGGACCGTGAGAGGGAAGGAGATGTGCAGCTTGTTGGCGCACCCGGAGGGGTTGACGCCGCCGACCCCCGCCCCGCCGCTCCCCCGCCCGCTCCACAGGGGGGGTGCGGAGGCGGCGGCGGACGACGCTGCCGAGGAGGTGGCGGGTTTCCGCTCCGTCGCCGTGGAGGGTGCCTGCGCCGCCCCCTGCTGCTGCTCGGGCTGGCGGCCCTGCTTGGAGGAGAGCGCCTCGCAGTGGAGGGGGAACACCTCTAGGCTGTTGCTGCGCATCACAGCGAAGAGGAACACGTTGTTGTTGGTGGCGTACCGCATCCGGGTCGTCGGGTCGAAGGCGTACCTCGCGAGCTGCGTGGCCCCGCCAGCCTCATGCAGCATCAGCAACGCCCCTACCGCCTCGGTGCACACCAGCAGGCGGTACTCCACAGAGACCCCATCGTAGATCTCTGTCCGGGTTGCGGGCCCCAGGTCTTCGCATCCTTTGGGGCGTTTGGAAGGGTCATCCTCCTCACGCTCGTCCCCTTCGGCGTAATGCCGCGACATGCGTGGCGGCTTGCAGAGATGCTCCGATGTGATGTGCGGGATCAGCGCAACGTGCTGCACCACACCGCAGGCAGCCGCCTCCGCCCTGTGGTGGTACCGCAGGGTCAGCTTATGCGCCCCCGCCCTTGCAAGCCTCTGCTTGTGCATGTGGTCACCCGGGCCCTCCGACGCCTCCTCACCCACACCAGCTTTGGCGGACCTCGCGATCTCCTCATCGAAGAAGAGCACAGGGTGCTCTGTGAAGGGCACACCACCTAGCGCGGTCTGCGACTTCCCTGATATGTCGTAGCTCTCCCCGTCGCGATAGGTGAAAGTCATGTTCAGCTCATGCGCTGTCGGGGTCTGCTGGGCGGACGTCACGTCGTAGGGCGGCGTGGCAGAGGCAGGCGCCACCACCTTGGCACGCCGCGCCTGCCCCTGACCCTGCTGGCTGTTGCGGTGGGAACCCCGCCTCCCGGGGAGGCCGTCGTCATGCGACTCGGCGTGCCTCACTGTGAAGCTCCGCGTGAGCTGCTTCCCCGACAGCGCGGAGTACCGCTCATAGGGGGCACTCTGCGCCACATCGAAGTAGGGGAGGGAGGTTGCAGCGTCCAGCACAGAGCCCGCATCCGACACGGTGTTGCGCTTCCCGCTGTTCCGCGAGGAGATCGACGCCACATCCGCCTTCTCGTTGAACTTCACCTCGACGAATGTGTCGGAGATCTCCACCCGCGGCGTGCTCTCCGAGAGGGGCCGCGCGGCAGGGGGGGTCTGCGCCGCCTCCCCCGCCTCCCCGCCCTGCTGGCCCCGCCTGTCCCCGCCCTTCTCGCGCTCGATGGAGACGCACCACACCTCGGAGCTGGTTGCGAGGGCCAGCGTGGTGCCCAGGATGGACACCTTGCGCAGCGTGGTGCGGTGGTGCACCTCGCAGATGGGTGTGGCAGTCCAGTGGGGCCTCAGCGACGACGGGGCGGGCGGGGTGGGCGAGCCGTCACGCCCCGGCCAGTCCTGCGCAGGGGAGTGCCCCTGGCTGTGCTGGTTGCGGGTCAGCTGGAACAGCGTGACGACGCGCTGCGTCGCGACGGCGATCTTCCCGGAGTGCTCGCAGAAGGCGATGTCGATAACGCCGCCTCCGGCGGCCTTCACCCTGCTGGAGATGAGGGTGCCGCCGAAGCCCTTCTTCTCGCATTGGTACATGCAGAGCTCTCCTCTGTGGAGGCCTTCCACAGAGAGGAGGACTTCGTAGCCGGCCATGTATTCGAGTCGGGCAACCTCCCCACGTGTCTCGCATCTGATGCTGAATAGCTGCTGTTTCAAAGGCCCAGCGATGCCCTGGATCATGCCCCCGCACAGTGCGATGAAGGTGACATCCCCTGTGGTTGCCGCGCAGACCACTGCGACGCTTCGGAAGCTGCGGTCCTCCCGGGAGCCCAGCACGCCCACATTCCGTTGTCGCGAGTCATGGTTGTACATCAGATGTCAGGATCACTCCCAAGGGGGAGAGGGGGGTTGGGGTGGAGTTAAGGGAAGGGAAGGGAGAGGGGGGGGGGGGTTTGTTTTAGCCTTCCCCTCCCTCCCTCCCCTCGTGGTATTTTGGTCAGCAACGCATCGGTTGCTTCCTTTGTGTGGGGGTGTGGGGGGTAGTGGTGGTGGCGGCGGTAGTGATTTTGGGGAAGCGAAGATCAAAAATGGTGTCGCCGAAAAGAATCAAAATTGGCGGAGGTCGCGTGCGGAAGGTGGAGGAGGGTGTGCAGGGGTGAGGGGGTGTGGGAGGAAACCGCGCCCTGCCCTGCCACAGGAACTGCAAACTAGACGGGGACTACTTTTTTTTTTTGCGGCCTGTGTGGTTGTCTTCGTCGTTTTTCTTCTGCGACCGGACATCCCCTTCTGGAGACACCGATCTTCACTATCAACCGCTAGCTGATGCTGGAGCTTTCGGGAGCCTCTGCGAGTGGGTGGCCACGTTTTCTTTGGTGGACGCATCCAAAAGGAAATAAATAAATAAATAAAGAACCCGAAAAGAGGTCGAGGCACCCGCTCCACACCAGCATCTTGGGGCTGGGGGTTCACAGTTCACACAGGTGAGGATCAGTCCTCTGTGAGGCGCTTATCCTGAAGACGTTCCAGTTCCCCAGTCGGTCTCCAGAAACTCGGGCCGCGTCTGGCGCTGTATCGCCTCGGCGGGGCTGTCGTCCCTTACAGTCTTCTCTGTACGAGGTCATCCACAGGCTGCACACCTGCCCCGCGGCTGTGTGGCAGTCTTCGCGGAGTGCAATGCGAAGGTCTGGCCTGACGTGGTGTGACTATTTAGACTCCAGGTGTCTCCACCCTTCCTGGTCTGGGGAGCCTCGGTACCCAAGCCGTTTTAGGTCATGCTCCGGACCACGGCCGTGCTAGACTCCTGGTGCAGGCACCCGTCATGGTCCGGGGACGGCCCCCCCAGGCAGTTTAACGTCTTACCCAGGACTACTGGTTGCTGCTCACAACGCCCGGCGAGCAAAGTCAAACATCAACGCCACACACATCGGCTGACATACTGTCGGCCGAAAGGACACACAAAAAAAACACCCCTGATTTTGATCTCCTCCCACTTCGCTGGATGTAGGGTGGACGACTCGCCCAACTTTTCAGCTAAGCTACTGTGACAAAAAATATTGGCTTCAAAAAAAGAAATTCCTGGGTTTCTCGGCCACTTTTGAGGTAATTGCGCGACAGTCCTGAAGTTGGGAACCCCAAATGTGGAAAAGCAACACCGAAAACTCGATTTTCGGGCCCCACACTGTAGACACAATGTGAATTTTCGGGGGTACCTGGGACCCCCCGTGTTTAAGTCCCCCCCCTGGAGGCGACTTTCGGCCAGGGGGGGCTTAAACACGGGGGTGGCACGGTGGAGACCAAGAAGACCTCTTCCGCTTCCGTCGTATGGGGGTGATTCCGGTCCGGATGGACTTTTGGCACCCCACTTTTCGACTCTGACAGCACCTGGAGGGCACCAGGTGGCCTAGCGGCCACCTGATGACCCTCCAGACCAGCCCACTCCCGTGTTTAGGTCCACCTGTGCTTAAGTCCCCCCTGGGGGGACTTTTACACGGGTGGTCCCAGGTACGAGCAGTGATCTCGTGCCAGGGCTGGCATGGCCCGACCTCAACATTTTCCCATCACATGTTGTGGAGAGGCCAGACTATCTTCAGTAGACTTTGGGTTTTTGAGTTCGGCCGGGTGAAAATGCGGCGCAGCGTGCGAAAACCCAACGCCACCATGAGAGGCAGGTGGATGAAGCTTGATGACTCAGTCGCGCCGAATCGTACCCAAGTGAAGGACTATCCCCTGGAATGCGACACAGCACCAACCGGTGTGAGACGTGCCTTCAAAATCCTGAAGGATGTTCACCGACCAATAAAGCGACCAGATGGCGGTCCCAAATTTGGGACCGCCATCTGGCCAATTTTTCGGTCGGTCCCAAATTTGGGACCACCATCTGGTCGCTTTATCGGTCGGTCCCAAATTTGGGACCGCCATCTGGTCGCTTTGTTGGTCGGTCCCTAATTTGGGACCACCATCTGGTCCATTTTTCGGTGGGTCCCAAGTTTGGGATGAGGAACTCCGTGGGCACCATTGGTCGCCCTTCGGTCGCCACCTGTTCAGACCCCTTTTCAGGGGATTTGAGCCCCAGAGAGACCTCCTGGACCGGTTTTCTGGTGTTTTATGCTCTTCCCGACCCTGTCCTGGCCCACAATGTGGTCTGGAGCGAGGTTCTGCTGATTTCCGCCTGATGCGGACCCTCCTTTGGGGTCCTCCATTTATTTTGCGTCTGACCGTCGCCTTCCCCACCTAGTTCACGAGGGCAAGGTGAAAAACCGTTTTTTAACCCCAAAAATGGCATTTCCCGGGTGGCGACCTCTGGCGACCTCTGAAAAATGTGCCCAAAAAGTGATTTTTGGGACCTTGCGGACCTAGAAAACACAAAGGGAAAAAAATATATTTTTTGCCACACCCCCTCTTGGGGCGGTACGCCAGTCTACTGGATGGATGCTGCCTGCGCAACCTCCCCCCTCCAGCCTCACCCTGTACAAAAAGGGAGTAGCGCTGCCAGCATCATGGAAGTGGGGGGATCTTCCGAACAATTTGGGGGAACACATGACTCGGCCCCTGTGCAAAGGGGGCCTGGGGAGGGGCCGGGGGATGACCCGGTGTGGCGAATGCCACACACCCACCGCGCTGACGAATCGTGGCGGCGGGGTGGCGGCGTCACTTCATATACCGAGCGGGGGAACATGGGAGAAGCAGTATTTTTGGCAGGAATTTCACACCCACAGCCCCGCTGCAGCCCATGCGCACGCCGCCCTGCCTTGCTGCCAGTCTATGTCCTCTGGCGCTGTGGTAGCCCAGAGAAGGGCAGGGGGGGCGCCGCGCGCAGGATGTGCGGCACACTGCGTGTGTGTCCTGTTCTATCTCAAGCCTCGAGAGTCAACAAAGGACCATGCGCCGGGAGTCGAAGGAACGGCGGGAAACCGGATGCGGGGCATTACCACCACACCCTGGTCCCCCGCCTTCCAATCCTCCGGCATAATGAAGGGTTTGAACGATTTTGAAGGTTATTTTTTGTCCGCGTCTCTGAATTCTTCTTGGAATCGTAGTCGGCTAGTGCCGGCCAGCCCATCAGAGCTGCGAACTGCACAGCTTCTCTTTTCCCGAGAGTCCCTGGTGAAAGGGGCTGTTCTGCCAACTTCACCTGGCCACACGGTTTTCTTTGGATTGTGGATTGCAAGGATTTCCTTGTGCCGTGGTCTAAGTCAATAGCCACTTCTCACAACGTGTTGCAACATGACCAATAGGAACACCACTCACTGAGGTTGCCTCGTTTTTCTGGTCGCACGGTTGCACTGTCGCTGAAAAATCTTGATGCGTCGCAGAGGGTCCTCCGCCACTGTACCCTCTTCCGACGATCCGCGGCGGAATCTGCCATCTGCCCGGGATCCCCGGAGAAGCGAAGCGCGAGAAAAGACTATAACATCAGCAGGGGGGTGTGGAGGGAATGGGGCAACAATGGGGATAAGATAGGTCTGGTTTTCCGGTTTTCAAAACCAGGGTTTCCCGGTTCCCGGTTTTCTGGAAAAAAAAAAGGTCGGTCTCATTTTTGGCGGTTTTTTTTGTGACTTTGGGACAGTAAAACAGTCAGAAAAAACGCCATAAAAAATAGAAAGTGACCCCATCGTGATCCGCACAGAGCCCAAATAGTCCAAAGAAGGCAGAGAAGCGGAGAAGAAAAAATGGACCTAGCGGGTGGCCCGGTGGGTGGTGATGCCCTCGTCATGCAGGTCTCTTCTGTTTTGAAGGTGCACACATGGTGGACTCCAGCCACCATGTCTAAGAGGGAGTCTAAGACTGCAGTCTGTACTGGAGACGGGAGTCTATTTTCCAGTTAGTTTACGCTCAGACTCCCGCTAGTTGAGACTCATGGGAGACACGGTGTACTCCAGCGGAGGTAGGGTAACCTCCGCTGGAGTTCACCGTGTCGTCTGCCTCTGTGCAGCGTCACTCGGTGCCATCGAATACATGGCGACAGCCCACCAACTCGAGACAGATCTGCTTGTCTGGAGGGCTGAGACGAGAACACGAACGACTTTCAAGCAGTCTTGAAGGTCGCCAAGCCTATTGGGGGCAACTAACAGATGAGATTTGTTTGTTGCCTGTCGTCACAGCTAGGTGCCCATCTCCTCGAAAACTCTCGTCTGGGCTCTACGTGGCGGAGATCTCGTGGACCCTTTGGCCATGACAAGGTCTGCCGTGCATCCACTCCACCCACAACGCACACCTGTCACGAGTGGTCGCTCCCACGTCCTCCTCCACCCTGAAGGTTGAACCCTCAAGGACCAGTGATCTCCTGCTGGCCGGGCTGCGATACAGTGAAGCCTTCCTACTTACAAGCGAATCCAGACTGTAGGGAACAGATGTTCACTACCGTGGCCTCCGGCGGCTGGGGGGCTCCGCCCCCCAGACCCCCCTGCGTAAAAACATTGCACCAGACCGGTTTTTTGGCCGAGAGTCCAAACTTTCAAAGCAGCTGCTGCGCCTGCCCCACCAAGCAGCCTCAGTACGACAGGACGCGCGCAGGCACTGGGCCCTCTCAGATTCTGGGAGGGTTTGCGCGGGTCGCGCGCGCCGAAGGCGCGCGCGAAAAATTTTCAAAACCAGAAAAACCGGAAAACGGCGCCAGAAAAAAAGTCTATCTTATACCCTGGGCAACATCAATGCAAGAAAGAAGGGCAGGGTTCAGGCATGTCCCCCTGAAGCAGGGGGGAAGGGTGGCCCAACCCTGGAAACCCACAGAGGAGCCGGGCCGCGTGTGATGAGCACCCGCACCCCCGTCGGGGGGGTGCGGTGAAACGCACATAGCTTCCGGGATGTGGGGCGTGGAAAGTGAGAACGATGTGGAACAAAGCAACACTCTTCAGCAAGTAGCGGATCAGAGAGGAGGTAACGATGATAGAATGTGATGATGCAGAGAAGGGCGGAAGGTGTGGGTGGGTGGGGGCACGTTGCAGCCCACCGTGCCACGCAGACACAGAGCACAGGATGTTAGCGAGGTGGTGGGCGTGAGACAATCAGACGAATCGTCAAATGTGTGGGAGTGGGACCACCGCTTTTTGCATGCGTCGGGCATCAAGCATCAGCCTCACCCAGTAAGTAGCGTAGTGTCAGGTGAGTCACTGGCACGACTTCCGCCACCGGTTGCTCACACACCTCAGCCCCCAAGAGCAACAGCTCTCCTTCCCGCTGCACGAGCCGTACCTGCCGATGCGGTGCCAGCACTGCGAGGGACGCGGTGCAGGGCGTGGTGCCGGTGCAGCGCCCCCGACCAGGCGGCAGGACCAGCTGTTGCAGGAGGCGATGCACTTTGCGGGGCGCCCCGACACCTGGTAGCACCGCGTCCCAGCCTGGCAACAGTTGGGCGACGACGCGCAGCTGGACCACTTCGGCAGCCTCCACCTGCACGACCCCGGGCTCGGGCGGGGCTGGGGGCGCGGCTGTGGGCGTGGCTGTGGTCGGGGCTGCGGACGCGGCTGGGGGCGTGGCTGGGGGCGGGGTGCCGGGCCGGGCCCCGGGGCTGGACCCCCGCTGTTGGAGACGCTCACACGCACCGTGCATGTCGCAGACGACCCGCCAGACCCGGTGAAGGTGGCGCTCAGCGTGAAGGTCTGCCCCGCCATGTCGCTCGTCGGGGTGAACTGCAGCTCCGCAACCCCCGTGTCGCGCAGCGTCGACCCGTCGCGCATCGTGTAGCGCACACCCGACTTGGCGGTCGTCCCGCTGTATGACACACGCATCGACTGCGCCGGGTCGTACACCGCGTTGAAGTCGACCGTAAAGGTGCGCGACGGCCGCACCATGTGCGTCGCGGTCGCCGCCACCGACGCCAGGCACCGCGGGCGCGAGAAGGTCGGGGAACACCCGTTGTACATGAAGTCGATGGCGGCCACGTCCCCTGCGCTCAGCCCGTTGCGCTGCCCGATCGGTGCCGGGGCCGTGATCACGGGCTGCCGTCCGGTGGCGAACCCGTATGCCCCGTAGTGCATGATGGACCCGTAGTCGTACCTCCCTATGTCACGCCCGGTCCGGCTGTTCTTGTTGAAGTTGAACTCCATCCCGCGCTGCACCTGCGACAGGTCGACGCTCACGAACCTGTCGCGGTCCTTGCGCGACTGTTCATTGCTTAGGCCAAGGCTGTGCCCAATCTCATGTATAGTTGCCCCGACCCCGCACCCCTGCGCAATCGATACCGAGTTCACGCCGTTCCCGCGCCGCCCGATCGGGGAGCTGCACCCGCTCCCCTGGGTGAAACGGATGTATGGGCGTGGGCACGACCCCTCCGACCTGCACTTGTTGAACCGGATGCACGTCTTCGACTCCCAGTCCCGCACCGCCGCGGAAACCCGGTTGTCATTGCTGCTGATCGGGGACGCGATGAAGTAGTTCACAGGCCGCCCCACGGGGAACAGCTGTGTCATCCTCGTTAGCGGCGTCGCCCCGAGACTCTTCCCGTCACGACCCCGCTCCACCTGCACATCCCCGTCAACAACGTCGTAGTCGTAGTCCCAGTCGGGCCGTGCATTCTCGCCCTTCTTCTCACGCAGCGCACCTGCTGCCTCGTGCTGCACCTCTGCCCCACGCACGCACAGAGCCGCCGCAGCCACAAGGCAACCGAGGGTGACACCCCACCGACACATTGTCGTTTGTCGTCGACGTTCTCCTTTTGACAAAACAATATACAGCGCAGCGCACCACCCACGCCTCTGTGTACGGTGATGGAACCTGGGGGCGTGTGTGTGGTGTTGGCCTTGATGGTGTCCAACCTGTGTCTCCAGCACATTTGCCAAAAACATCAGTTGGAGAACAACCCCTTTTGGAAGGGGCTTGTGAAGGCGGGCGGCGGGGATATCTTCTGCGGCACCTCAGCAAACCTTCACCCCCACACGGTGGTCCACCCGACTCGACGGCGGAGACCACCGTCTCGGGTTGGTTGAATGGGGCTACTCCCCGAAAAGCGTGGGTCCAGATACCCCGCTCTAACTGCTGATCCCAGGGCTCCGCCACTTTCGGGTGGGTCCACCGTACACCCGATCAAATTATCGATCGCAAACACAGCAAACACACCACACCCATGCATGGACAATTTTGTTGTTTTGACAAAACGTGTTGACAACCCCCCTCCCCCGTTTTGTTATTTCACACACCCACGGGAAAAAAATGGCAAGGCTGTGTTGTCTTTGCGCGCCAAACCCCGCAAGAACAAGAGGACCTCGCCTCCGCTTCCCCCCACCCCCAAGGCCCAGGTCAGGAAGCCTTCAGCAGAGCTTGAAGCGAGGTGGCTTCAACAATACCCTCATGGTGTCTAACGGAATCTATCAACGCCCGGGCCTTCTGCAGCGCACCGTCCTTCTTATATCGCATCAGCAGTTCCCTACGGTACGTTTTCCGCGTGAGACCCTCCTCCAGCAGGAGGCTGTCGAGGGAAGGGGCGGGGCGCGCGAGGTGTGCGGAGCTGAGGCCCTCGGAATTGCGGGGGATCTCGCGGTGGGGGCACAGGGGGGCGACACGCACGACGTTGTGCATCAGGTGGACCCGCCGCGTGTGGGTGAGCGACGCACCCGGGGAGTCGACCTCAAGCCAGTTCCGCATCGCCGGGTGGTGGATGGGCCGCTGAGCCTCGAGGTGTGTCACGACCAGCACACAGAGAGTTGCACTCACGCCCTGCTGCACGCAGCCACGGGCGAGGTGCGACAGCTTCTTTGGCGCAGTGTTCAGAGGCGGCAGGATTGTCGCCTCGGCAGCGTCCATGCGGCGCCGCTTCTGCTCCGGCGGTGCATCAGGCAGGTGGGCCTGGGTGGGTTTTGGCTCCGTAGGCATAAGTGTATCACCACCCCACACTCAGTGTGTGGGTCTGCTGTACAGCATGCAGCAGCACCTCCGTGCCTGGGTGGTGACTGATGTGCGAAGCTGCATAACTCGATGACGGCAGGAAGGGGGGGGATGGGGGGTGGGGAAGGGTGGGGGTGTCGTTACTGTTATACGCGTCGGTAGTATGGTACACGCGGCAGCTTGGAACAGGGCTGCAGGGGCCGTGGTCCCACAGCTTGGCTGGGGGAGGGCTGCAGGGTCGTTGTCAGCACACGCCACTCGAAGGGTGCAACAAGAGCACGGACACAGAATGGTTCACCCGTCACGCAACCACAACGGCTCCGACACCACCCGCCATGCACGCAGTGCATGCACAGCGATGGGTGCAGAACAGCACGGTTGGAACACAACAAAGCGAGACAATGAAAGCGAAAATGGAAACAGAAACAGACAGCGACGTCACACATTCAGTCGCTGCCGCAGTCGCAGTCGAAATCGAAGAAGCGACTCGTCAAATAGTTTTGTGACAACACACGAGTTGTGTATGCGGCCAGGGCTGCGACGCTGCTCGCGAGGGTAGGCACGGCTTGGAGGGGCCGCGGTGCACCCGCTTGTGGGCGTCGTTCGAGCCGAGGAGGGAGCGTACCAGCTGTGCACATCATCAAGCCCAAGGACATGCTCAAGCTCGCGATCATGTTCACGCTGATGCACGCGTGGGCAGCACGCTTCAGACCACAGACGTGGAGGGGGACTCGTTCAGCCCGCACTCGTTGCTGCCGTAGGACACGCGGATGTAGCCAGACTCACCCCAGCTCGACCCCCACGAGTTCTTCACGATCCAGTAGTTGTCCCCGTACCCGACAATCAGCACACCGTGGTCCAGCTGGCACCTGCCCGAGCAGCAGTTCGTCATCACACCGCCCGAGTACGTCTGCCACTTGTTGGCGTCCACAGCGATCGACAGAGGGCCGCTCGTCGACACGAACGCCTTCATCTGCGCCTCCGTGTGCGTGATGTCCTTGTAGCTCGAGATCGTGGCACCCACCGTCTTGGTCGACACGTCCTCGCACGTGTGGCGGATCCCGAGCGACGACTTGTACGGGTACGAGGCCTCCGTCACGATCTGCCCACCGTGGTTCTTGATGAGCCACTTGAACGCGTTGTCCATCAGACCGCCGCCACAGCCAGAGTCCACCTTGTCGCACGACACCAGCTCCTGCTCCGACACAGACGTCAGGGTCTTCCCGGAAAGCTTCCACTGGCCCTCAATCCCACCGGTGGTGCTGAATGCCCAACAGGTTGTAGAGTCGTATTTATGACCACATCAAAAGTGGTGTAGCCAACGGTGGGCGGCCGTCCCAGATAAAGACTGGAGAAAATGAACGACCTCCTCACCCAGAAAGATGCGAGGGGGAGAGGACAAACAAAAACAAAAGGGCACCGCTCCACACACTGAGCCAACGCACACAGGCCTGGTGAAGCCCCAAGGGCACTTCCCCCAGATCGTCCCTCCCCAGCTTACCCAACCACGTTTCATCACAATACAGGCATTCCACACTGCGGCCGGAATAGAGGCCGAAGGATTGCGTCCAGAATCACTTGTAAGGCATGTACACCAGAGAACCCGCTCGGGTGCAGGCCCCGTCTGCATCACGCTGCCCAAAACAGGGAGAGGGAGGGGATGATAACAACAAAAACCAATCTGAGATGGGCTCCTTCTCCGACATCTCGCCCGCAACAAGTCTCCTGCAAAGGAGACGCGCCTTCGACACCGTCTGTGCGTCCGCCCCTACGCCATGCACGCAGGTCGCACGCCGCGGCCAACTGCCGCCCCTCCGTTCACGACCTCCCAACGAGGGAGGTACGCCACGCACCGACACCCCGTACGCCCCTACGCCCGACGCGTAAGTCGCACGTCGCGACCACCTGCCGCCCGATACCTCCGTCAAGAGCCTCCCGACAAGGGAGACACGCCACGCACCGTCACCCCGTACGCCCCTACGCCTGGCGCGCAGGTCGCACGTCGCGGCCAACTGCCGCCCGACCTGCATCCTGCCCCCCGACCAGGGGAGCCACCTCACCGTCTGTACGTACGCCCCTACGCCCAACGCGCAGGTCGTACGTCGCGGCCAACTGCCGCCCCTCCGTTCAGAACCTCCCAACGAGGGAGGTACGCCACGCACCGTCACCCCGTACGCCCCTACGCCCAACACGTAAGTCGCACGTCGCGGCCAACTGCCGCCCGATACCTCCGTCCACAGCCTCCCGACAGGGGAGGCACGCCACGCCCCGACACCCCGTACGCCCCTACGCCCATCGCGTAGGTCGCACGTCGCGGCCAACTGCCGCCAACCCCTACTTACTTCCTTCGTCGCTCACCTTTAGCCGGAAACCACAAGGTTATCCGTTGCCCGGGGAACACCGCGTGGAGGCGGTGAGTCACTTGTCCCCCTGCTGAATGCCCAACAGGATCCGCATTGGCCCTGGTTCTTCACGTGCGTCACTGTGTGTTTTTTGATGATGTGTGTGGTGTTTTGGAAGAAGATGGATTGAAACTAAGGCACAAGATGGGGAGACGATGCAACAAGACAGGCCTGCTGTTTGTGAGCCAAAGCCAGGCAAAGACATGCAACGCAATGCGGCCTTGCTGTGGAGGTGGCGTTTGTTTCCCAAAGCACTGCCCCTCTATCTTTTCCACACTGGCAAAGGAAACCAGAGAAGGGTTGTTTTGATAAACAACGACATACCGGCACCCTTGGCCCTCCAGTCCACCGACGCCTGGACGGCCTGCTCCTCCTCAGCCGTGAACATCGGGGGCGGGCTCGCCTTCTGCGGGACCTGCAGGCTGTGGTACGCCTTGAACTCCTCCGCAGACAGGTCGGAGAAGACGTTCATCCCGAAGGTGGCACCCTTCGTCTGCTCCTTCTCGAAGCGCGCCGCCTTCAGCATGTTGCCGGTGAAGATCCCGTAGCGGCGCTCCTCCTCCGCCAGGCTCGCGTAGCGCTTGCCGTGGTCGTTCTTGAAGCTGCGCCACAGCAGCTTCGAGTTCGCACGCACGTACTCCTCGCTGTACCCGTGCGCCTGTCCCGCCATCATGGCGCACACCAGAAGGGCTGCGGTACGCATTGTAAGGCTTGAGATCACACCTGTGTGGGGTGGTGTGTGGCCTGCAAACTTCGGTGGATTTCTTGGCACCGGGTGTGCTGCAATGCTCCTCAACTGCCAGTGGGGGGAGGGGGAGGGGCTCCGTTCTTGCCAATCGCCGATTGTTGGTGCCGTGATCTGCCACCTTGCAGGGCCGTTGCCTTCTTTCATTCTGTTTCGTTCAGGCCTTGAAGCGATGCAACGGAAGTGCTGACCCACATGCTTCAGCGAAGCATCTGGATCCTCGCAGCCGTTCTAACAGAAAAGGGATACTCGTTTACTGGTTCTGTTCTTCTCATGCACGTGCTTGGTCGCCCACACCTGCAATCAAGGCGGTAACTCCCGATGGCTTCTGAGCAGAGCTGGTTTGTACACGCCTGTGCCGTTGCTTTCCCACCATACTTCCGCTGCCTGCATCCATAGGACATCCTTCCTGTAGATTGTGAACAACACAGAGTGGACCCTCGAACCGTCTGGAGGCAGTGGCGTGCCATGTGTCAAGCAGACCACCACCGCAACCCCCCCCCCCTCCCCACTCCCCCAATCCATAGGCCGACACCCCCCCCACCCACGGTCCGTAACTTCAAATTTCACAGCTTACATGGTAACTCTGCAAACCTGTCTGTGCAACCGCCAGATTGCCAACCTTTTTGGCTGACAGCAAGACATGACAACCACTAAATACCTCCAATAGTGTGTTGGGAACGTCGACCCCCCACCCCCCTGCTGTTTGTGTACACCACACATACACACACCCCAGGTCTGATGAAGTGTCGCGAGTCGGGTCGGGTCTCAAGATCCCTAGCAGTAATAAAGGAAAAAGGTCTTTTCGCCAGTTAGGCTACGCCAAACTACCAATAAAATATCAATCAGCACATATCAAGAGAGGGGATAGCGGGAGAACGAGATACGAACCCACAGTGTGTGTGTGTGTTTGTGTGATTTTTTTTTGAAACTCGGGTTTTGTGTCGCGTGCTCTTGCAAGGCGGTGTGAGTGTTTTGGGGGACTTCGCTCTGTGTCAAAGCGTGTCAGGTTGCAACCTACATTGTTCGGTGGCTCACCTTCCTGCACTTTAGAGCGAAAGGGCTCCCTTTGAATGCGTATTGAGTGGGCGGACTCTGGGCGGATCGTGTGTTGAAACCAGATTTCGCACAACGTGCCCCTTTGCCAGAGCACCGGGCACACTATGTGTGTGTGGTGTAACCACATTTTGAGTTAACAAACCCCATGCGGGTAGCGACCCATTTTGTGTGTGTGTGTGTCAGTGTATAGTGGCAGTAATGTGCAACGCGGGACAAAAAAGAACCCAGGTGCGTCCTCGCCTGCGGATGAGCCTTTTGGCGCCAGCGGATAAACCACGTTGCGCGCCCTGGGTGCACCTCAGGGGAGGAGCAAAGTCGACTAAAGTAAGGTACAGAGCCAACCTCCCTCCCTTCACTCTTGGTGCACCGAAGAGGGGAGCGGGGACGGGGGCTGGTAATAATTCCCATGTGTAGACCGATAAGGGGGGGAGAGAGAGAGAGAGAGAGAGAGAAAAGAATAGCGGATGGTGAGGGGGGGGTGGGGAAGGATGCATCCGCTCTGTGCCAAGCTGTGCCAGTGTGTTGGCCTCTTCTGTTGGGGGATGGGGATTCAGTTTTCTGCACTTCAGCCCAACGTACTGCTTTGCCGGCCGCACCCCACCCAACCCCCCCCCCCCCCAGCCCCTTTGTATGCTGGCACATGTCGCCATACACACGAATCTGTTGTTGGAGTCATGCATAGCGCACCGACTGCGACTCTTGGTTGGTGGTCATCCCCACTGCCAGGCTGGCTGCATTAGGCTAGCGGTGCCACCAGAACCTTTTGAAGCCTCTGATCGACGGAATCCAACACCCGTGTTCACCGCGTTGGGCACTGGGCTCCACTGTCAAGTGGGGTCCAGAGCCGATAGCGGCGCGTGGTGGCGACGCGTGTCGGAGGAGCTAACCTCTGGCGAATAAACGCGGTTCTGTGGGTCGGTTGGTTTTGCTCGTCATAATCACAGGCCTGTCGCTAACTTTTCGATTTTGGAGATTTGGTGGGTTGACGCTCCTGTTTTGGGGGGGGGGATCAGGGGGAAAAACACTAGGGGTCAATTTTTCTCGCGCGCGCTTCGCGCGCGCTCGTGTTGTTGCCGAATTTTCCCATCGGTGGACCACTAGGCGGGCACGGTGTGAGGCGCTGGGTTCCTTCCGTGGTTCCTCTCCCGCTCGCGCCGTCGGGTGCCGGAGGAAACCAAAAAATGGCTTTCGGGACCATGATTTCGACGCTGCCCCCTGATATGCCACGGCCGTCAAAGCGCAAGGACTTGGTTACTAGACGGGCACGCGAGATGGGGGGGGGTCTGGGGGGCGGAGCCCCCCAGCCGCCGGAGGCCACGGTAGTGAACATCTGTTTATTGTGGGCGTACAGATTCTGTGTGAGTTGGCTGCGTCCCCCTGAGGCGACTGGAGTGGTTGGATTCCCTGACCCGGTGGGAATCAAATGACTTGAGTACGAGACATACGCCACAGGGGGGTCTGGGGGGCGGAGCCCCCCAGCCGCCGGAGGCACGGTAGTGAGCATCTGTTCCTGCAACACCATACTCTCTTCGACGTCGACCCAGTGAAAGTGGGTTGACGCTTGGTCGACGCTTGGTGAGCGTCGACCCAGTGTAATAAATGGGTTGACGCTTGGTCCAGGCTTGAATGGCAACCCAGTTCCACTGGGTCGACGCTCCAAGCCTCGACCAAGCGTCAACCCAGTCCACTGGGTCGACGCTGGGTCGACGCTTTTTTATGGGGGGGAAACCCAAAATCACTGGGTCGACGGTCGACGCTTAGCGACATGCCTGTCATAATCAAATGAAGTGAAAGGGGGGGGGGGGAGGGGCGCGTGCCGCGTGGGACACACCCACCCCCCCTCCCCATGCACATTCGCGTGGTGCGGCGGTTCATCGTCCGCGCGCGCGCCGTGTACGGTCCCTTCGGTGCCTCAGTGGCTCCGAATCATCCGTGCGCAATGCCATAAGAAGGTGTCAAGTTAATGTGATAATCCTAAAGCTTCAGTCATTACGGTTTCCTTGTTACTTCGCGACTCCGCTTCGTAACCTGTTTCAGTAGTATATTTCACATGTGTGGGTGTATCGAAGGATGGTCATTCGTGGGTTTTCAGGCGCGCGTGCACTTGACACCGACGGGCTGTCATGCCACCGAAAAATGAGGTTTCGTTATGCTTCTGTAGAGCAGCAGAGGCAACATTTAGTTACCAGCTCTTGACGCACACACTCATCCCTCCCCCCACTGGGAACGAACGCTAAGGACAACGGCAGCGTTCAACCGCGCGAGGCTCGCAGGTGCCCCGTCACAACACGCTTTTGAACACACGATACCGCGCTGCCACCCACAATATCCATATCCTGTGTTTTGACCAACCAATGCCTCTTGGAGATAACACCTGCAATCTCCATTGCCGGCATTTCGCCGTCGAAGCTGATCTGCCATGTCAACTCCCCGTATCGTAGCATGACTCGTCCCCCCAGGGCACGGGCTTGTTGCGTGTAGGGTGGAGACTGAGACGACCCTCTGGCACACGCACGCGTGAATAAGTTTGCAGTAGTGTAACGCACCGAGCACCGAGCCTGCTCTTGATGCAAACGCCACTGTGACACACCAACACACAACACAACCCAGCGGTGCTGACTGCAAAAAAGAAATCAGGAATATGAAGGAAAGGGAAAGGGAGGTAGGGAGAGGGAGGGAGCTTGCCCTTCAGTCCAAAGCGAGAAAAAATACACGGGCTTCTTGTTTTTTTTAGTGCGCCACAAGCCAGGGAACAACAAAAAAAATCCAACCGCGCCGCGGCACCCCTTTCCTGCGGATGGAGTTGGCTTTTTTTTGGCTGCTGTTCAGCCAGAGTGGTTGGTAGGTAGAGGCAGAAGGAATCACACTTGGTCCATTCATGCGCGTCTTTCAACACCTTTTTTGAACATTTTTTTTGGCTCGTCCAGCCCGGTGAGAGGGCGATGCTGAGCACAGCGGATCGGGTATCTTTTTAAACTAGAAGACGAGGCGTGAATTCTCCCTCTCTCTTCGGAGGCATAGGTACCCCCGCCACGCGCTGGCCCGCTCCACGCCACCCCACCCCACCCCCCCTTACTTTGGAAAGCGCCGGCAGCGCCTGGCAGGGGACACACCGTAACCTACCCACCCTTCAAGCCCATAGGGACCCACACCCGACCCCCCCCCCCATAACCCGACAGGGCCCTGCTCTAGCCGGCGCGACTGACTGGACTGGACTGCACAGGGAGGTGGATTTGTGTTGAACAAATAGCGGAGAACAGAGCGATAACGGGGGGAGAGAGGAGGGAAGGAGAGGGGGGGGGGTTCGTGCAGTAGAGAATAAGTAAATGAGGCACACAGAGCTTGCCCCCCTCCCGTCCCCCCCCCCCTCTACATCGCTGTGGTCGGTATGACCTGGTCAGATGTAGTGCTGTGCTCGCCGACGGGGGAGAGGGGAGGGAGTCACAGGTGGAAAGAGTGCCCCGCTCCCCACCCCCTCACCCAACGCAGGGGCAGGGGGGCACTGGGGAGGGGGAGGGGGTGATGGTGTGCAGCTTCGGATGAAAGGGGGAAGCAAAACCCACCCTGCTGCAGCGGTGCGCGGGCCATACGTAAATTCTTGCATTCATTTTATCCCTTTTTTTTGGCGTGTCGGAACCAGGAGTTTTTCTAGGATTCAGATTTTTCGAAACGGGGGGGGGGGGGGGCAGTGTAGTCAGGCCTCGCAAGGACTTGGCTACTAGACGGGCACATGCTAGCTGGGGGGGTCTGGGGGGCAGAGCCCCCCAGCCGCCGGAGGCCGCGGTAGTGAACGTCTGGCTCTTGGCTGGACTCATCCTCATCCCCCACTAGAAACACGCCTGCCTGTGGTCACGGAAAATGTGAAAAAACTGACCCCCCCCGGGGGGGTCAGAATTTTCGGGAAACTCTCGGGGGGGGGTCATTGACCCCCCCCCCCCCCCCGACCCCCCTGGAAAAACCCCTGGTCGGAACACAACCAAAACTGCCGGGTGTAAAGCCTACTGAAGGGACAGGTTTTTGAACGATATTTGGTTGAGTCTCCTCGCGTCCCTGCTGTGCTATGTATTGGCAGTATTCTTCGCTCTCTGCAGCCCCCCCCGATTAGAGGTTGCTGCAAAAATCCCCTCACCCCTCACCCCTTTGTTATATGAACGATTGAACAGTATTTTTTTGGACTGGTGTTTCCAGAAACCACTCTGTTTTATTTTTGTTCTGCATTTTATTGAGAGATGCAGCTTCATATCTCGAAGGAAATCTGTGCCAGTTCACAAAAAAACTTGGAGAAATCACGTGTGTGGGTGTCCCTCGCGATTGCCGCGGGGGGGGGTGAACACCCTCCCTGGGCAACAGCGAAAATACCCATTTTATTCGCCAGCTGAGGTGAGGGAAACACTCCAGGCAGAGAGCCACACCTTCCGCATCCTCACGATTTCTGCACCTTTAGAGAAGGAGATATTTTTTTTTGCAGATTTTGGAAAAACTGCTCAGATAGAAAATGACATTTTGGCATCAGGGACGTATTCGACCTGCTGTGCAACGGAAACGAATATAAGGAAGAGGCGGGAAGGGGGGGGGGGGTGGAACGGAGATGGGTGGGTCAGTCGAACTGAGAGAGGGGGGGCGACGGAGGGCGCCGAACGGTTTTGGCCATGGAGGCCATGCAAAGAACCCCTAGGGCAGCCACGGGAGGATAACGATTGCGCGCGCCAGACATCATTTTTCATGGTACCTAGGGTACCCCGAGAGAATGTCACCCCCTCGAGGGCCCAGGGCTGAGGGGGGGGGGGGTGCCATTCTTCCCAGCCGCTACACAGGGCAGCCGTTGAAATGTCACCCCCCTCTGTACAGGGTGGCCGTTGGAGAATGTCACCCCCCAAGCGGAGGCCGAGGGGGGGTGACATTCTCTCGGGGTACCCTCGGTATGGTGGCTATGCTTCGTCTGAGTGATGTCGGGGCCATACATACGTATTTTTGTGTCTTGTACCTCATGTCATGTTCTCTCTGGGTGCTACTAAACAACAACAGCACCATATGATAGCGTGCAATTGCTGCAATGTGTCACAGATGTCGAAACCGGGGGAGGGCACCACCAACAGATGTCGATGGTCTTCAAATGCAGAAGACCCCTCACATGCTGCTTTGTTTGGTGAAGCGTTCAAGGAGGACACCCATTTATACGAAGGAGCGGCAAACACTTGGGTGCACAAAAGTTACCAGAAGGCGCGTTTTGCCAGTCAACAAGAGACCCCCCCCCCCCCCAACACTTGGTTGCAAACGTGATTTCAGCACGTCAGAGGAACAGACGCCTGCTGACAAAGGGGGCTTCACCCTCAGTCTGAAAAGCGAAGTGACTGGCACGGCACCGAGATCCAGACTTGGGCACACATCCTGCACCCCTTCCACTGCAACATTTCGTCTTCAACGATGACGAGAGGTGGTAGTTTTGCACCCCCTCTATACACCACACCGTTTGTTTCCACTTCTTGACAACGCGTTGCAGCAGAACCAGCACGAACACCACTCTGACAGACAAGAGACCAGGCAGTGACGTCCACACAGTCGCCAGAAGGCGTTGTCACCTGATATTTTGAGCCTGAACAACACTCCCAGGCGCTGAAGACGACGTATATCTCACGACCAAACGCTATGGCCACGCTGAGAATAACAATGAGGACCTTCACTCTAAAGTGCAAAAAGGTGGGCCGCCGAACAAATATAGGTTTCCACCTGACACACTCTGACACAGAGTGAAGTCCCCCAATCGTTCATTTCTTCTGTTTGATTCCTCGATAACATGCCATGCACACACAACCAGCCCACCCTCCCCCACCGACACGCCGAGGTGTCGACACCCCAAAGCTGGTGCAGCTTGCTGACCTGCCCTGCAAGTCAGGCGAAGGGGCACGCCTGTTTAAATAATCGACGATACCCCCTCTCTCCCCACAGCCCTGACGTACAACATGGCCAGGGGAATGACGTGTATGACTCTCAGTATTTTTTGACTTTGTTTTTTTTTGCACACTTCACCCGCAGGTGTATTTCTAGTGGGGGATGAGGATGAGTCCTCCGGGCATCCCGCCCTTTTTCCGGTTTTTCCCAGCCAAAACCCGATTTTTTTTCCAGCTAAAATCTGGTTTTAGCCAGGGATTTCACTGGTCTTCCAGGGGGGTCCACAACCAGGAAGATTTTTTTAAACTGCCAGGATTATTTTTTTCGCGCAGGCGAGGCGCGCCCTCCGGGCGCGCTTCGCGCGCCCGGAGGGCACGTACACACCACAAATCACAAACCCGCACCCCTACAGTCATACCTGAAGCTTATTCTGACAAAAAGCGGCCAAAAACCCGGTATTTGTACTCAGTTTTTTCTTGGTTTTCGTGACCTGTTTCACCCCATTTTTTGGGCCGTGCGCACCGCAGGTGACCCGAAAAACCCCGAAAACGGCATGTTCCGGAACATTGGAACGGTTGGTGGGAATATGCAGTTTGACCCCGGAGAAGAGAGTGGTGCACCCTTAGAGGTGGTCCAGAGAATGCAAAGAGGTCCACAGGGGGGGTCTGGGGGGCGGAGCCCCCCAGCCGCCGGAGGCCCCGGTAGCGAACACCTGTTCCTTGTGGGGTACAGATTCTGTGGTGAGTAGGGTGCGTCCTCCTGAGGGCGGTCTCTGGATTCCATGACCTGATGTGATCCGAAAGGGCTTGGTCGACAGGCATACGTCACGCGGGGGGGTTGTCCAGGTCTCATTATTCTTTCGCACGATTTTTTTCTCTGGACGAGACCCAAAAAGTGTGGTTTGTGTCTGCATTGGAATCTTCCTGCGGAGGCGAGGTGTGGATGTGTGGATGTGTGGAGTGTGGGTCGCTGCGCACCTACCCACCTTATCCCTGCCCCATCCCGCCTCCCCCGCACCACAAATAGTGCAGGAAGAAAATCTTCCTGGGTGGCCGGGCTTTTTTGTTTTTTTTGATGATTTTTACCCCAAAATCTTCCCAGTGAAATCGCTGGTTTTAGCTAAAAACCGGGTTTTTTCCAGCCAAAATCTGATTTTTTTTCCAGCCAAGAGCCAGACGTTCACTACCGTGGCCTCCGGCGGCTGGGGGGCTCCGCCCCCCAGACCCCCCGTGTAGCGTGTATCTGCCCGTCTAATAACCGCAGCAAGTCCTTGGGCTGTTTCAGCTGTGGCATATCAGGGGGTATCGTCGGAATAACGGTCCCGAAAGCCGTTTTTTTGGGGTTTTCCTCCAGCATCCGAGGATGGCGCGAGCGGGAGAAATCGTGGAAGGAACCCATTTGGTACAGGACCAAGGGCCCCACACTGGAGGAGGGACATTGGGTACCATTTTTGGCTGGAAAAAAGCGGGGATGAATCGGGGGTTTTTGGCTGGGAAGACCGGGGATTAAAAATACACCTGCTTCACCCACCCGATATAATGTGAGAACTGATGGAGCTTGGTGGGTGGGTGCAAGAAAGACAGACAATAGAGAGAGGGGGGGGAGAGGAACCAAAGCAGCGACCGCAAAGAGGGGCAAGGTGGGAGGGCAGGGGGAGGGGCTCAGAAAAGCCCAGACACACCGCCACCCCCCCCCTTCGCCCTCGGGCCAGGTGACCCACCGACACCACTTCCTCACCTCCCCCTCGTAACCCCTGCCACCGGGGAGTTTGCCTTGGCAGACTTGCATACAGCCTTTGTCCAGGAATACCACTCCAGGAAACACACAAAATGCAGGGTTTGTTGTTTGTGCAACAAAAAAAACAAACAGCAGCCCTGCAGCCGCGCAGTGGATATTTTTTGCCTCTGTTGTTGCCAAAGTGCACCGCCCTGCCATCACTCACAGGAGTCCTGCTGTGGGGAAACAGACATTCTTGAGGAAGGCTCTTCCAGACGGGGCTGTATCCAACAGAAGTCTACTATAATGGCGGTTTAGTACCGGCTGATTCGGAGCTTCTCGGAAATCAAACATTTTTTTGTGATGTTGCCGTAAGCTCCAAAGAGACTGCGATGACAGGCATTCCCCACCTCAACCCTGTGAAGTGCAGCGCTGCAATGCTCACGACAGCAGTTTTCTGTTTGATTTCCCTTTTCCATCGCAGGGGGAGCGGTCACGGAAAAATCCCCCCAAAAGTAAAGATAGATAGACGGGCGGGGAAGGGCTTTATGGACTGATCATAATATGTCGTGCGCCCACACAGCGCGGTGCCATCAGAGCACGGTGGTTTTATTTTTGTGAAGAGAACAAACCACAACCCCCAAGGGCAGTGTGGGTGGCACGAGTTCCATTTTTTCGTCGGCGGAGACTACTTTTTTCGGTGTCAAATGACAGGATAGGGCTGAGCCTCCTGCGAAGATCTGATGCTCTGTTGGCGCCCAAGCCCACCCTGCATGGGGGGGCAAGTTGATGAGGCCAAGAGCAGGTACTGCAGGCGGTACGATTCACACAACGAGAAGCAATCTCCAGACAGGACTTTGCGAATGGGCGCAGTGATCGGCCCTATCACGAAGTCCCAACCCCGTTATCCTCGTTGTCGAAGCCAGGCGGTTTTGTGCTCACTCCGTGCATGTCAACCTCGAGTTGGTACAGCATCTCCTCCTGCGACTTCTTGTGGATCGACCCGGGTCGCCTGTCCCGCACGCACGCAATGGCATCTATCGCGGTCATGTTCTCCTGTGGAAGAATGCCAGTGACAATGAATGAGGTTCGCGTGACTGCGCAGTCACCTAAAGCGTTTTCCAACTCCAGAATGTGACCGTGTCGAGATCACATCACTCAGTAGCAGCGATACTCGATGTGTTCTACACTCAGAGGTAGTGTCTCAGTGCCCTCGGCGCAACATGCACGAAACACAAGATTAACGTCTGCATACCGCAATGATGAAGTAGGCCCCCAGCATGGTGCCGGTACGCCCGATGCCCTTGGCACAGTGGACAACAACACCCTTGGAATCGTTGTTCACCTGTAGAAGGGTGTGAAGGGTGTGTGTATGTGGGTAAAGAGAAGAAAGAAAGAATGCACCCCCCGAGCCCGAACCCACGGCCAAGCGCCACCCACACACCTCTGTGATGAACTTGACGCCCCTCAGCAGATCGGAGAGGGTCGGAGGTGTGAGGTCCGCCGTGGGAAGATGCAGGCACCGCATTCCGGTAGATGCTGACGGGGACACCTCGTCGATGATGCAGCGCTCCGTCAGCGAGATCACACCGCCGATGTGCCGCTTGCCGAGGTTTTTCAGCTGGTCTGACACCTGTGCGGGGTGCAAGGGGTAGTTGACAAGGATACAGTTGCCAACAGCGGGCAAAACATGTCGGGTGTTGAAAACAACCGACACCTCGCCTTCAGAAGTGCAC
The DNA here is from genome assembly GCA_963210315.1 of Rhynchopus euleeides. Taxonomy (NCBI): domain Eukaryota; phylum Euglenozoa; class Diplonemea; order Diplonemida; family Diplonemidae; genus Rhynchopus; species Rhynchopus euleeides. The sequence continues at coordinate 2,102,189 of OY723263.1, read as the reverse complement.
AACAGAGCCGGGGATGTTTTGTGCACCGTGACGCGGGCTCGCTCGGAAGGGGCGTTTGCCGTGCATCGGTGATTTTCTGCTGCCGACAGTATGCATCAGAACACACAGCACACGCCGTATGCTCCCACTGGCCCCTGAAAGCCCTCAAAAAAGACAGACGCCCTGAATGGAGGGTGTCCGGTACTCCGGATTTTCCTGATTTTTCCCGATTTTCCGAAAGTTTTGCCACTGGTTGACACAAGGGCAAATTTCGAGCAAAATCCGAAAATCAGGAAAAATCGGGAAAAATCAGGAAATCCAGGGGGGGCCACCGGAGACCCTCCCCGAAAAAATCCGATTTTTTTGGGTCGAAAAAAAAAATTTTTTTCCGACCCGAAAATCTGTATCTGCGGACTGCCACACTCTGAAAAACCGAAAAATTTCCGAAAAAAATCGAAAAATTTGGCCTTTCCTGGCCTATGTGGTCCCAAAGGGCCCAGGTTGCCCGGTTTTTCTCCCAAAAACACCCCAAAAATTTTTCCGCCGCCCTTCGGGCGGCGGATTGGCCGCCTTCGGCGGCGTCGTCGTTTCACTCTGTACGAAGGACATCGGTAAAGCCGAGCCCTTTGTACAACCGTTTCACTTCGACATTCGTCTCGTTGTGGTAGTGACTTCCCCGTGGTGTCAGACAGTCAATCTGCGCGTGTGGGTTGCTGTGCCGGCTGATGTTTTTGTCGCAGTCAGTGAGATCGGCGTCCCGTAGATCATTCGGTTGTTCCCGAGTCTTCGGTCACGTTTATTCCCGCATGTTGCTTGGCTCTTTATTTGCCGTCTGTCACGTTCTCCGGTGATTTGTATCCTCTCACAGTTGCTTCACATTCCGTCGTCGGTTGCGCTAGCCCTTCTGTGTCGGAGTGTCTGGTTTGAGTCGGCAGTTTATCGGAAGTCAGTGAGAGCCGCCCGTCCCCACCCTCCCGTCATCCCGTTCATTTGTTGCCGTACCCCGACTTGTGCCCGCACTCATGCCATGCACCACCCTGATACTGTCATGGCAGGTGACCCCTCTCGCGCCCGCCCCCCCCCCCTCCCCTCCTGCCTCCCGTTCCGCCTCCCGCCCCGTCCCGCCCCGTGCCTGACCCCTCCCGTCCCCTAATCTGGCTAATATGACGGAGCGGGGCTTCAAGAACCGGGGGAATTCCTGCTACCTCGCAGCCAGCTTTCAACTGTTGCTGAGCAGTTCCCTGGCCGGTCTGAGCAAGACCGCTCCGACAGGGACGTCGCGCCCCCGCCGTCAGGCCCTCGCCCAATGTCTGGGTAGCGGCCGTAACCTCTCGGCATTCCTGAAGGTGCTACCGGAGCCATTCGAGCGCGGAGTGCAGGAGGACGCATATGAGTTGCTGTCTCTCGGTGTCTTTCCCTGTCTGTCGGACGCAGAGTCTCTCCCTTTTCAGTTGAGAGAGATCTTCACCTCCTGTTGCAAAGATTGTGGCCTGACTCGTGAGCGTGATGCGACCGACCTCAATATGCTGCTCCTGAGCTTGCCCGCGGAAGACAGGCATGAGGAGATCGAGGTGCAGCATACAGTTTCTGCACAGGCGAAGGTCTCCTCTTTCGTTTCGCGGTGCCCTGACTGCTTCCGTGTTCATTCACGGGAGTGTCAGCACTGCGATAACGAGCAGGATCCCGACAGTGATCGGGCGGAAAAGTGTCCTGACCGTGAGAGGCATGATGTCGAGCACACGGTGTCTGCCGACATCCACATCCCCGACACCCTCACCGACCTCCTTGTGGTTTTGCCACGGTTTCGGGACGCAGGGCAGCCTGGCCAATTCTTGAAGGATTGCTACAAGGCCACGCTCTGCGAGACGCTGACGATTGGACCCCATCAGTTTTCGCTTCACGGGTACATTCTCCACCACGGGGACTCCATGGTGGAAGGGCATTACACTGCCGTGGTTCGCAAGGGCGATGAGTGGTGGGAGGCGAACGACGACCTGATGAGCCAGATTCCTGCACCAGTCTTGGATGAAACCGAGGCATACATCTTGCTGTTCAAGCGAGATGTCTCGGTGTCTACCCCGCGTGCTACCTCGGTGTCTACCCCGCGTGATGCCTCAGTGTCTGCCCCGCGTGATGCCTCAGTGTCTGCCCCGCGTGATGCCTCAGTGTCTGCCCCGCGTGCTGCTTCGGTGTCTGCCCCGTTGGCGCCACCCCCTCCTCCTGGCCTCCCTCCAGCCCCCCAGAAGGGGTTATCACTGCCGCCATACGACGCAACGTTCGGCATTTCTGATGGCGCCCGCAACCCACTCCTGCCACCCGAGGGTGACGGTTGCTCATCTTCAACTCCCCCAGAGGAACCCCGCAGCCCTCTCCAGCCATCGAATGGGGATGCCCCTGAACACTCCACTGCCCCCAAGCGCACTAAATCCGCAGCTCCACAGGCCCGTGAGAGCTCCTCTGAGTGGCAGGACCCAAACCCCCGCGACGGTGTAAAGAAGGGTGCGCTGAAATCTGGTGCCAAGGTGCTTGTTCAGTCGTTGTACGATGCCATAGTGGCACGTGACGGCGGCCTCGAACCCAAGGATTGGAGGAAAAGTCTCCGGTATTCCCTCAGCAGCCCTCCATTCAACTGGGACCTGGAGGAGCTGTGGGACAAACCGGCAGCCGCCTTGTACGATGTGCTGCGACACAAGGGCGAAAACCGCATCTTCATCCCCTCCGATGCCTTTGAGTTCGGCAACCTTGGAGACAACGACGTGCGCAAGGGCCATTATCACGATTTCGTGAAGGGCTTGCACCGCTCTTCTGCTTGGGCGTCGTTGGCTCCTCGTCAGTTCCGCACGAAGCTCTTGGCGGCTTACTTCCTGCGGGACAAGAATGCTGTCGAAGCCCTCGTGACGCACCACAAGACCATTCATTACCCAAAAGCCCCGCAGGCCGTCCTGTCTAGCGACTCCTGCGCCTCCACTGCGCCCGCGGGATGTGTGCCGGGTGCTGCGGCCTCGCCTGCCAGAACCCCCGTCAGCCTCCGTGGGTGTTCATCTGAGAGCCCCTACCTCGTTCCGCGGGTCTCACCAGAGGTACACAGAAACCCCCTCTTACCGCCGAGCCTGTCAGAAGACGATGTGAACCGCATTGCACAGGCAGTTGCAACAGCCCTCGGCAGAGATGTTGGGACCGCAGCTCTCGGCAGTAGCTTGCCAGACGCTCATGCAGACCTCCCACCGCCTGTGAACCCATCCCAGGGGCCGGGGGTCCTTCCATCGGCATCGCCTCCAAAGCAACGGCGGTCGCGATCCCAGAAAGCAACCGTGGCGGATTACAAGATCGTTGTTGGGTACGGCCCCATGAAACTGGGTGTGATTTTTCGGAATCCCACAACCGCCCAAGACCGGAGGCTTGTTAATCGGCTGATGATGCAGGGGAAGTATGCTGCAAATTACTCTGCATTCATGCAGGCGCTGCCTGTCAACTTCAGGATGATCGTCTCCTGCTGTCGCTGTTCCCTCGTGTGTCCCATACCCTGAATGGGAATGGGAAGAAGAATTTCCTCACGCAGTTCCGCAAGTCGGTGGTGGAATTCTGGCGTGCAACCGAGTTCTCGACCGACCTTCAGCATTACCTCGACGCTCTGGATCGGGGAGCGATGCCGGCAGGGTTCACCCAAGCCCTGGCGGTTGGTGCTGGACACTGCGTCACGCAGCTTTCGTACAGGGAGTCCCGTGACCGCATTCGGGAGCACAAGGAGTCCTTGCTTGAGAAGCAGCGCGCCGACGACATCATTCCGGGCGGCGAGGCCTCCTCCTTCACCCTCAGCAACAAGGCTGCGATGAACTCCGAGGAGGCGAGGTCCACGGCCAGGACGAAAGCGGTTGCGAAGGGGCTTGGCATCGGCAAAGGACCCCGTTCAGCAGCCAACAAAAAACGCATCAATGAGGCCCTGAAAGCGGCCTCGGAGAAAAAAAAAGTGGAAGACGCGTTCGAGGGGGTGTGGGGGAGCCACTGCTCGGACCGGGTGAGTCGGTTCCTCCGGCAGAGCCGGCAAATCCGCCTGAGGTTTGCTGCCGAGCGCGCAACCGAGCAGGAGCGTGACGCTGCGCATCCCTTCCTTGGGGTGAAAACCTCCAGCATCCGTGTCGAGGAGTGGTGTCCTTTCTTTTGTGTTCCCACCACAAGCAGCGCTGACTTCTCGAGTGCCGCCACAGCCTTGACCCCGTGGCAGCTCACCCTCCTGTACGAACAGTACGGGGACGACACCGACGATTTCGGTCGGAGGCGCCTGCTTGTTGCCCTTGTGTACCTCAGGCACAAGCCCGACACACCAGCAGCATTCCGTGCTCACCTCCCGGGCTTGTCAGTGGAGAAACATGCCATCGCCAGGGACAAGGAGGTTGGTGTGACCTACCTTGCGACTGTGATGGATGAGATTGGGACGGGGGATGCTGGGAGGGAGTGGTTCCGCAAGCCGTGGGCAGCGGAAAAAACCTGCCATTTCGCCTTCACCCCCTGTGGCACCATCGCTGTGGACTGTTTCCCTCTGGAAGTGTCGTACGACACCACGAAGTTCTCCGGGTATTATCACCGGTGTGCTTCGAAGTGTTTGGTCGTGGTCACCCCATCTGGGCTCATTGTTCACATCTCTCCTGTCGCTCCTGGCTCCATGGCTGATGGCGCGATGTGGGGTACGACTACATCGGACCCTTCTGGCATTTCTCGGCCCCCTCTGCGGACATGTGATGTGGTCATCGCTGATGGGGCATTCCCACAGGCCGCCTCATGCGTTGTCCCCAGCCGCCGCACGAGCCGGAAGGGCGATGAAAATCGCCTGCCTAGCTACGACTACCTGTACACAAATTTGCCTTCGGCCGTAGATCGGGAGTTCAACCGGGGGTTCGCTGTGGACCGCTCCTGTGTGGAACGCTGCATCGGGAGGCTGAAGACGGGTTGGGCCGTCATGCGAGAACCGTGGAATGTCCCTGCGACAAGGCTCGGGGATGGGTGGATCGACACGTGTGTAGCTGCTGTCGCGCAGATCCACAACTTCCGGTTCAAGTGGGCCCTGCCCGAATTGCCGACTGTTGGATTCTCCAACTTGAACCGTACCCTTTTGCGTCAGATGGGGACCCCGTTCGACTCTGCGGCGATGGAGGCCTCCCATCGCAATGCGAACACCGCAATGTCGCACTGGGCTGCCCACCAGAAGCGCAAGCACTGGTCGGACCTCATGGATGAGGATCCATCCGAGTGGGGGGTCTTCCGGGACGACGGCAGTTACGCCACCCCTGGCCAGGGCACCGCAGAGTCCGAAGTGGGTGTATGGGAAGATGATGTCGACCCTGACCGCCAGTACGTTGACGGGGCAGAAGAGACCTTCGACCCAGACGTTCCTCCTGTCGCTCCTGCTCCCCTCTCCGACTCCTGCGACCTCGCTGCGGACAGTTCGGACAGCAGTGACGATGTGCTAACGGCTAAGCGGCGTCGAGCTGTCAGCTGCAAGAAGAGAAAGGCTTCTTCGTCCGGGGGTGCGGGTAATCCTGGAAAAAGGCGGAGGTCCAGCTGACACATATAATCACTCGGATGGAGGTGATGTCAGCTGGGGTCAGGCCTGTCGCTAACTTTTCGATTATGGAGATTTGGTGGGTTGACGCTCCTGTTTTGGGGGGGGATCAGGGGGAAACACTAGGGGTCAATTTTTCTCGCGCGCGCTTCGCGCGCGCTCGTGTTGTTGCCTAATTTTCCCGTCGGTGGACCGCTAGGTGGGCACGGTGTGAGGCGCTGGGTTCCTTCCGTGGTTCCTCTCCCGCTCGCGCCATCCTCGGGTGCCGGAAGAAACCCAAAAAATGGCTTTCGGGACCATGATTTACCCCCTGATATGCCACGGCCGTTGAAGCGCAAGGACTTGGTTACTAGACGGGCACGCGAGATGGGGGGTCTGGGGGTCGGAGCCCCCCAGCCGCCGGAGGCCACGGTAGTGAACATCTGTTCATTGTGGGCGTACAGATTCTGTGTGAGTTGGCTGCGTCCTCCTGAGGCTACTGGAGCTGTTGGATTCCTGACCTGTGTGCACACGCTATACAGGGGGGTCTGGGGGGCGGAGCCCCCCAGCCGCCGGAGGCCACGGTAGTGAGCATCTGTTCCTGCAAAACCATACTCTCTTCGACGTCGACCCAGTGAAAGTGGGTTGACGCTTGGTCGACGCTTGGTGAGCGTCGACCCAGTGGAACCGGGTCAACGCTAGGTTAGCGTCGACCCGGAATGGGTTGACGCTTGGTCCAGGCTTGAATGGCAACCCAGTTCCACTGGGTCGACGCTGGGTCGACGCTTTTTTATGGGGGGGGAAACCCAAAATCACTGGGTCGACGGTCGACGCTTAGCGACATGCCTGAGCTGGGGTGCGGGGGGGAGGGGGGGGGGGGGCGCGTGCAGCACACACTAATTCTTGTCATAATATGTTGTCCAAAACTGTGCGATACACGGCCAGCTTGCCAGCGGCCTGATGTTCTTCTGTCCCTTCGATTGTGATATACAGCCACGACGCCGTCTCATCATAGAGGTGCCCTGCAGGGCTTCCGCACTGCGTCGAGGAGGACACATATCTGTTCTGGTTTCTCCCCGCAACCCGCAAACCCTCTCACTGTGGTTCGACCGCGAAATTCGACAACACCCCGCATCCTGCACCTGAGACGCGGCTTCCTTATCTGAGGGGCCGCGTCCAAATACACGGACTTTGCTAAACTGGACCCAACTCCCCACACCCTTTTTTTCGTCATTTTTTCAAAAAATTCCCCAAATTTTTCCAAAAATTTCAAAAATTTCCTAACTTTAGGACACCCTCCAATACGTCTCTGTGGGGTGTTTTGAAGAGAGTGGGGGGAACAAACACATCGAGAGCCACACCTTTTCGGGATCGAAGTCGCCGCACGCCGCCAGCTTCGCCTCAACAACGAATGTGAAAAACGGGGGCACATCGCCTTCGAGATTCAGGCTTGTCAGCGACATGGCAGGGGCACGTTTCCGACGCATCCTGCGCGGCTGATCGTCAGTTGCCATCAGCGCTGTAGACCCCAGAATCGGAAGCCGCTCCCTATGACCCTCTTCCTATCCTGCGACCCAGTCAGCAACAGAGGCGGGACAGACGAGAACAGGGTCAGGGTATGAGAGAGAGAGAGAAGAAGGTGAGACGGGCAGATGTGTTGATAAGCAGAGAAGAGCTGTTTGACGCAGTAACCGACCGGAAGAAGAGAAAAGAATCAGAAAAGAATCAGTGTGTGGGGGGGGGGGGGAGCGGGGGGCTTGTGGTGTTGGTGTGTGGTGTGGGGAGAAATATACAGACAGAAATGTAGAATTGGGTGGAGAAGATGGGGGTGGGGGGGGGGGGGGGGGTAATTCTTCAAAGCAGAATCCCGCCGACCACACAGCTGGCTGGCACGGGAGGGATGGGGGAAGTGGAGGGGATGATGGCTGCTTTGTTGGCGAGAAGGGCTGGCAGGAGGGACGGTGAACGCAACACCCGGCCGACCCCAACCCTTCCCAACACCCACCCGCCCAGCTCCCCCTGCACCCTCCCTCCCTTCCGGCACCTCCCACGCCACGTGTCGCTGCTGGTGGTGGTGGTGGCGATGGTAGCTATGGGTGGTGATGGCGGTCGTGGTGTACGCCAGTGCAGCACAGCAAAGGCAAGGAAGGTTGTTTGCGTAAAAAAGGGGCTGTGGCAGTGACGGGAGAATTCATCAAATTGCACAGAAATCGATTCAGACCTCCAATCCACCTTTGACACCAAGCGGGGGGGGCGGTCCGGCGGGGTGACAGGCGGTTCGAGAGCAGCAAATCCGCAAATCCGCTCTGTCCCATCAATCTGCTTCGGACCCTTGTTTCGGAGAGTCACGCCAAGCCGGAAGGCAGGCTGTTGAGATAAAATGATGCACGGGCACATCGATACCTCCTCCTCGCCGGATCCAAAAAAAATCTGAAAAAAACCGCGCGATTTGGCCAGTCTTCAAATGCTGTTGAGTCATTGGCAGCGTGTTGTCGAAGTGCTGCTGTCCCGGAGCAGCCTTTTCGAGAGGACCCAAACCGTACTCCTTCCGCTGACGGTAGACACTCTGTCTAGCAGCCTTGTGTGAGAATTGCGGGCTACTTTTTGTTGAGCGCACATTGTCTCAAGGCTGTGTTGAGGCCCTGTGAAGGGGTGTGAATGTGCTAATCCTAAAGCTTCAGGCATACGATTTTCCTTCGTTACTTCACGACTTCGCTGCACGCTGCATCGCTCGTAACGAGAGAAACGACTAGAAAATAACCGAACGGAGAATACAGACGATTCTTTGGCTGGCGCTAGAGACAGCCAGCTCAAACAAAGCCACGAATTTGTGTGATGAAAGAACACAGACGTTCGAAGGGGCAGAGTCTCCAAGGCCTTTCAATGTATGCCCCAGCGCGCAGTCGCTGCAGACAGTATCCGTATCTGCCGAGTGCACGAGGGAGCCGAAGAGCCCCCGCAAGGCTGGCAGCAAATTTTTACTGCACTTTACTGCACTTTATTTTACTGCATTTTACTGCATTTTATTGTATTTTATTTTCCGGATTTTTGGATAAAGTGCATGGTCCTTAGTGGTGCCTTGGGCTTCGCATACGTACAGCTGGGAGGACCACTATGGACAGGCCAAATGCTGGAGTCACACCCACTTTACAGAGGTGCAGCCACGTCTGCAAGTTTGCGGACAGCCGCAAACCCGCAGAAGATGGCAAAAAGTACCGCTCCTGCACGGAGGTTCTCCTGAAGGTCACAGGGACGCACCAAGGCTCCGGCAGAGAATGCAGGCCGGGATGGATGTGCCCTGCCTATGTTGGGTCGGTGGGTTCGCAGGACCTGATCGGTGCGGCCTCCGCCTGGCTTCAGTCCTGCTTTGAGTGCTTTCAGTCCGCTCTGATGTCCAGCCTCCCCGAACGGGATGGTGAAGAACCCGTACGCCAGAGCTCAGCTGTACAACGTCCGAGGAAGGTGGACTGCCCACCGCACACCGCCGTGCTGGTCCGCCCTGCTGCGCCTGCGGTGCTGGGGTGCGCCTGCTGCCTGATTGGCCCCGGCACTCGGAAGCAGCATCAAGCATGCCGAACAGCAGCAGGGCGGGCCTGGCGGGGGCACTGCCTTGGTGGCCTTGTGTTGGCCAGAGTGGGCGGATCAGGGTCCCCTGGCACGGCAGGTCAGCATCCTGCCCACCGTCACGCCGAGCCACCCCTACAACACGCTCTCCTGCACTTTATTGCACTTTACTGCATTTTACTGCACTTTACTGCATTTTATTGCACTTTATTTTATTTTATGTTTTTTATTTTTAAAATGCAGCATTTGTCCAGCCTTGGAGCCCCCCCCTGTCCTGGGTGCCCATGGTGCAGACCGACTGCCCCTCCAACGCCGGGAACCCGGCACCCTCCTCGCTCTCGCTCACAGCCTGCGCGATGCCTGCGAAGTCCCGCTGCTGCATCAGGTTCATCCCCTCTGTGCTGCCGAACCCATCGTCCATCCGCGACCGGCGCGCCACAAAGGTCGTAAAGCGGCCCGACGAAGGGGCGCCCGACGAGCCCTTCGGGGTCGTCGACACAGAACTTTGCTGCGTGAAATCCTGCACGTCGCTCTCCAGCATGGTACTCTCAAGGAGCATGCCTGTCTCAGCCTGCTGCTTCTGCTCCACCCACCCCATCACCTCTTCAGAGGAAAGGGCTGTTGGCACCGTCGCTATCACAGACCCCGACGAAGACTCTCGCGAGGCGCATGAGTGGGACGCGCGCTCCATGCCGATAAGGGCTGTGATGCGCAGTGCAGCAGCTCCGCGGATTTTCTCCATCGCTGCCGGGAAGACGTCTGAGAGCTCCTCAAAGGAAGCCTTGTCGAGCCGGAGCACGTTGCAGAACCCTGCGGCTGTGACGGTGGCAGTGCGGCGGACGTTGTGGAGCAGCGCGATCTCACCGAAGAAGTTCCCGCTGTGGAGCACAGAGGTGCCCCTGCCGAGGTCCAGCTGGAACTCGCCGTGGGTTATGAAGAACATGCTTGACCCGCGCGCGCCCCGCTTCGTCACGGCCTGGCCCGGGGCAATCACCTCCGACCTCAGCATCCTCGACAGGGCGTAGACAAACTCGCCGTTGTCGCGGACGCTCTGGAATATAGGCACCCTCGCGATGACAGCGCGGCATGTCACAATGTCGACAAGGATGTGCAGCTCCAGGGGCAGGTCGTCCAGCTGATCAGCGCCGAGCTGCTGCCCCGACGTCGCGAAGCTGTGTTTGTAGAACCCGACGCAGGTGTTCTGGAGGTCACCCGGCACCTTGCTGTACTCCAGGTAGCCCTTGACGTCGTCGAGGCGTGACAGGAAGGCGCTCTGCTGCGACCGCACCTGCAGCATATTCGATATTGCAGCAAGGAGGAATGAATATGCGGCAATCCCCGTCATGGTGGTGACCAGGGCATAAGCATGCTGGAGGTCGCCAACAGGCATGGCGCGGCCCCGGCTGAGGCCTGACATGGTCTTCATGGAGTAGTCTGCGGCTTGCATATACTGCAGCAGCACGCCCTTCTCGCTGTAGGAGTTGAAGTTAGAGAGAAGCTCGCTTGTGCGGGCGTCGCCCTCGATGGTGGAGACCAGCTTGAAGACACAGGCGAGCAGGTGAGCTTGCAGTATCATCCAAAAGAACGACTGCAGGATGCGCACCACCGTGGGGGATTTTGTGATGCGCCCAAACGTGTCAAAAGCAAGCCGGTGTATATTCAACACAAGGATCGCCTTGTTCAGCCTATACAACGGACTGCGGGACACCGCACCCTCCACCGCAATACCCACCACATCCAGGGGGAAGAGCCCCACCACGTCTGTGGCGAACCTCCACGACCCCAGGTAGGAGCGGGCAATCTCCTGCCTCGAGAAGACGAAGTGTCCGTCCAGCTCATAGGGCAGCATCCTCCCCCGCAGCACCAGCACAAAATACACCAGGTCTGCGAGAAGGTACGCTGCGACCACCAAGGGGGGCTGCCGCACGCCGAAGGCAGCCTCCATCACCGACATGGAGAAGGCGATCACGACGTAGATCAGCACGAGGGGGTTCCACGCCTCCAGCGCATCCCGCTCCGATACGGCAAGGTCTTTCTGGGCCTGCTGCGATGTGGAGTAGACCTTACGGCTGACCAAGGCCCGCCTGGCTGCAACCAGAAGGCCCGGCTCGATGGAGCAGTTCAGAAGACTCGGGTGGTTGCACACAAACAGGTCCAGGAGATCCGCAGGGTCGAAGAGATCGCCCGACACGTCGAGCTCCTCGCGCAGCAGCTGCAGGTCGTAGGGCTGGCAGGGGAGACCCAGCGCCTGCAGGACAGACAGGGCCTCGGCGGATGTGACGGCTGCTGCATCGCCTGCCACATTCTCGATTGCCTGATGCGCCCGGAGCTGGCTCGCAGGGTCACGCCTGGCGTCTATCATCGCCGTGATGCGGGTGCGGCTGTAGATCTCATCGAACACCCCCTCGAGGCGGAAGTCCTCAAACAGGGCGCTGAAGGTGAGAAAGGACGACACACCTCCTGATCTGACGCAGAGCTGGAGGAAGTGCCGCATGTCACCCGCATCGCAGCGGACGCCGCAGATCGCGAGCAGGGCCGACAGATCCTCGGAGCCGAGGGTGCCCACCCCATCCCTGTCTATCTCATGCCACACCGAGAAGATCTGGTCTTCGTAAGACACCGACTCGGCAGCCGCATCGCGTGACACCCTCCGCCTCTGTGTCCGGCTTCCGGAGCAAACCGACGTCGCGCTGAAGGAGGCCTCCGCAGCCATCCCCCGCATGGACCTCCTGCTCCCGCTGGAGCCCCCCGACTGCCGCCGCTGCCGCCTCCGATCAACCGTCACGACGCTGTCCTTCTCCTCCCTCTCCTCCTCCGCCCCCGCAAGCCCCGCCAGCTGCGCCATCTCCTCCACGACCTCGTTGTCGGGCGCCTGGTTCCGCCGCCGCTTCTTCAGAAGCGCCGCACCGCGGGCCCCCGACGAACGCGAGGCCCTCGAATCGCCCTCCTCCACCACCCCACCGGAAGCCCGCGGCGATGGGACAGACAACCTCCTAGAGGGAGCCACACGGGAGCTCTGCTGCTGCTGCTGCTGCGCAGCAGCAGGGCTACCGTTTGGCTGGCGGTGCCCCGGCGCGCCTCCAGCGCCGACACCCCGACGGGTTAGGCGGAGATCAGGTTCTAGCATGGAGGACATCTTGCTCTCCAGCACCAGGCTGTCGTTCAGCTCGGAGGGCCCCCAGCTGAACGGCGGCGGTGACAATCTGCGCCCGATCTGTGCACTGCCGCCCGACAGAGGGGAGACGCAGCAGCAGCTCGCATCAGCCCCGATGGATCCACCGGCAGACCTGCGTCGCGGAGTCCCCCGTGCGATCAGAGGGTTCCTGGGGCACCGTGGGCTGTGGCGGCGCCCGCCCTGCTGCTGCTGCGATGGGGCCCGCTGAGGCGGGGTTGGCTCCGCCCCTTCACACACGTGCCCCCCCCAGCCACCCCCAAGGAGCCCACCAATGCCGGCGGCGGGGATGCCGCCACTCTGCTGCAACTCCTCCCCTGGGGGGCCCATCTCGAACCCATCGCCGCCGTCACACTCGCTCTCGTCCTCATCGTCGTCGTCGTCATCCTCACCGTTTTCACCCCCGGGGCGCTCCGACAGCCTGAAGGGGTTTCCAATCCCTTCCGCACCGCTCGCCAGCAGCAGGTTCGCCTTCACAGCAGAGAGGGCCCCGCGGAGGACCCTCCGGTGCGCCTTTCTGGACGGGGCGTCCTCTCTGTCTCCTCCTCCTCCTCCACCCCCGCCCCCCTGCGAGCTCTTCCTCCCTGCCGTGGGGGCGGAGGCAGCCTCGACCCCGCTGCACCCCTGGGCCCCGCTCGAGAAGGAGTGGAGTGCCGAGGAGGCAATGCTCTGCGGAGAAGGCGGCTGCTCGGCGTTGTCAATCTGGGGGGCGGGGGCAGGGGTCCCCACGCCAGACCTCTGGAGTGCCGAGGCTGCGAGAAGGGTGGCGTCGCGCAGCAGGGAGGCGACTTGATAGCGCTGCATCAGGGCGACGCAGAGGGCGATCAGCACCCAGAGGGAGGCGGTGAAAACGGCTGCCTCTCCTGTCCCCACCCCACAGGGCGAGGTTAAACACCCAGAGCGTGAGGGGTTGGTTGAGGCACCCCCAGTGGTGGCATCGCCACTCATGTCGTAGTCTGATGCGAGCATTGCGGCATACAATCCGGTAGGGACAACAATGTGATACACCCCGAGGCAACGGAGGACTATATTCCGTGTGGCGAATGGGATGACCTTCGGCAGGCCCTTCATCTTCGTCTTGCTGTGGAGCGGCGATGCCCTGCGGGTGTATCTCCCCTCCACAGTCTTGGTGAGGTGGATCGCGAAGAAAGGAAGGAGGAGGCTGAAGGCGAGAGGGCCCGCCCCTCCCCCGCTGCCGTAGTACCTTGCGAAGGTGAGGAGGGGTGTGCAGCACAGGAGGGTGACAGCCGAGGCCCACATGGCTTGGTGCGTCTGGGTGTGGCGGGAGAGGAGCATTCCTGCAGAGGCGATGGCGACCGCCGTGCCGGATCCAGCGGTGTAGACGGGGTGGAGGCTGCTGCCGGCGCACTGGATGAGGATGAAGGTCACCGAGAGGAGGCAGACGTGGCCCTCCACGCTCCCCTCGACGCTTCCGAAGAGGAAGTCGAGGAAGCCGATCGAGAAGGCCTGCTGCGCGGAACCCATCCTGGAGCCCCCTCGCGCATGCTGGCCTCAAGGTATGTTATCAACAGAGGAGGAGACGGTGTTGTCGGGAGGAGGGTGTATCTGATCCCGGCCTGGTTGGGTGGGGGGGGGGGGGGGGTGAGGGTGGGTTGGAGTGGGGGGAGGGGGGGACGGACAGAGCAGCAACTGCAGGCTGCTTTTCGTTGAGCGAAAGGAGGGGCGGGGAGGAGGGAGAGGGGGGGGGGGGTTTGATCGTCGAGAGTGAATGGAAAAGTATATCTCCCAGCACCTTCTTGCAATGTTGTTAGGGGCGGGGAGGGGGGAGAGGGGGGGGACAGAGCTTCGCCGCTGCGTCACAAATATGCGCCAAGCGCGTCACACGAATCAGAATGCTGTTCAAACCATGCCGCTCTCTCTGCACCGACAGTGCCTCTAAGGATGCAGGGGCAGGCACAGACCACCGCAACATCCCCCACCCACCCCCCCGCCGGTTTGGATTCGTCCTGCAAGATAGGCGATAGCAGAGTCCTCAGGGATAGGGGAAGGGGGTTCAGAAAGGGAGGGGGGGGACGGACAGCAAGGTACATCACAACGCAACACCACACCTCTCGAGACAGGATAGTGCAGGAGGCCTTGAGAGGACGCTATATACGACAACACAACACACGCACCCCCCCCCCCCCACCCCACACGACACGGCAGGCCGGGCTGCCGCGCTGTGAACCCTTCCTAAGATTTAGCGGATTTTTGTGGTATCATCCACACCGCAGGGGCACACAACCTCCTCACTGCGTCGGTTCGTAGAGGTGCCGGAGGACATAAGCGTGGCTGATCCACTTTTCGAGATCGTGGATAAAGACATGCCGTTTGCCGAGGCTGTGGAGGAAAATCATCGAGTCCCCAAAGTCCCGCTCCATCAGCGCTTCCTTCCAGTGTATCATCAGCGCCGCGCAGACATAGACGTGCAGCGTGGGGTAATCCTGCCCCTCAGCAAGATAGGTATCCCACAGGCGCGTCCCGAGCTGCAGGGGGAGCTCCCGAACCAGGAGGCAGTTCATCCACCGGAAGGAGAACTGAAGGAACTCGAGCCCCATCTCGTCGAGGTGGGATAGGAGGCCCGGCTCGTGCTTCTCGATGACGCTGCGGAGGCGGGCCACCATTGCCTGCAGCCCCATCTGCCCCGCGGTGAAATTCCCGTGGACTTGCCGCAGCAGATACGTCAAACACCAATAGATATCAGCCTCGATGCTGCCCATCACCTCCGGAGTCAGCTTCTGCGACAGAACCCCCTCGCACTCCTCAACCGGTGCGGAGAGGAGCCTGTCCATCTCTAGATGCTCTGAGAGGAACGTCATGAAGAACGGTGTTGTCAGATCGTTGATCCCCTGGACATACCCTGAAGCAGGGTTTCGTATAGACCAAACGTACAACACCCGCTCCATCATATTCTTGATGGTTCGCGTGCGGAACAGTGGGTATTCATGCAGGGTCCTGGGGACATCGATGTGGATTTGATGCCGCATCTGCAGCTCCTGCTCCGGGGGGCGAGGGGCACCCTCCGCAATGCTGTAGGACCCATCCTCCAAGATCTTCCCGTCTGACTCGTAGTAGCGGTCGACATACTCGCGGTATTCCTCGCGTTTCCGCTTCAGAGCCTTCTGTCTGCGCGACTCCACAACAGGCATATACCCCGTCAGAAGCCTCCACGACTCCGGGCGATGCTTCGAAGGGATTCCCATCCACGCGAGCTTTCGGAACCCCTCCTCCGCGTCCTCCCCCAGGTCTATTTCTGACTTTCGGAGGGTTTTTTCAAACTCCTTCTCGCGCTGGTCGGAATGGGAGACCTTCCGCGTCTCCCTGTCGTACTGCTGGTTGTACTCACTGACGTAGTTCAGACCCGAGAGGTTCACCGAAGGGGAGGGGGAAGGCGTGGGTGCAGACACCGGGGTGCCATGTGCAGTGGCCTGCTGGCTGTCGGAGGCACCGTTGTGGCATTCAACATCGGACATCGTGGCGTTGCTCTGGCTATGAGACAGCCTGCCAGCGGGCTGCCCGAGGGTGTCGGTGCTCGCGCTGTGAACCATGGCCTTCTCACCGCAGGTGACGTTCACAATAGCGCCGGGGAACACCTTCCCGCAGGGCTTCCTCTTCTTCGGCTTCGCCGCGGCGCTGCGCGGGGGGTCCACCAGCTGCAGCTGCCGCGCCATCTGCATCGTCAACCCCTGGTATGCGCTCGCCATCTCCCCGCAATGAACAAAAATGGGGGGGGCCGAACCGCAACCACCCACCCCTCGCAGGAGATGCGCGTCACGGACGCGCTCTCCTCTGGCGGGTGGCGGCCGCCTTCCCCCCCAGGCTCAGCCGTTCCCCGGAACTTGCCCCCCGGGTGTGTTTTTGTGTGTGTGTGTGGGGGGGGAGCAGTGAAGGGCCCCTCGTTGTCCCTGTGGGTGTGGGGGGTGTGGGTGTGATGGCCACGTTTTTGTGTGGGGGGTGTGGGGAGATCCTGCGCGGATCACAGCCCACCCCGTGTGGGTGTGTGAAACGTGGTGACCACGTTTTATGCGGGGGTGACCCCCCTCCGCTCTGCTGCAACAGCGGAGCAACAACAACCCCTCAGACTCCATCAGGTGGCCCCCCCCCCTCTGTCGCTGGCGTGGCCTGAAAGGGGTCATGGGAAGGTGGAGGTGTGGGGGCGGGGGTGGGAGTGGGTGGGGTGTGGGTCCTTTTTGCTTTTGGTGCTGTGCTTTGCCGAACTATACTCCAAAAGGCTTTTTTGACACTGGTGGCAGGGGGGGGGGGGAGCGGGGGACAAGACCCTGAACTATATGATACCCCCCCCCCCACCCGACCCCGCACTCCTCGTCTGTCTCCCATCTCACTGACGGATCACAGGAGAGCCCACCAGTGGGAGGCATGGTCTGAAAGAGACAGCGGCTTCCCGACA
The DNA here is from genome assembly GCA_963210315.1 of Rhynchopus euleeides. Lineage (NCBI taxonomy): Eukaryota > Euglenozoa > Diplonemea > Diplonemida > Diplonemidae > Rhynchopus > Rhynchopus euleeides. The sequence continues at coordinate 2,085,530 of OY723263.1, read as the reverse complement.
CACACAGCACAGCGTGTGGGGGAAATCCTTGAGGAGTGCGGTACTGGAGGGGAAGGGGGAGAGGGGGTACAATAGCCGTTTAGTGCTAACACCGTCATTAAAGTTCTGTTCAACAAAAATACGCATAACTTCCCTCTCCCCTCCCCCCGGTGTCTTATTAGTTTGTTAGTTCGAAGGGGTTCTTACAGTTCATTTTTTTTGGTTCGTTGTTGGGGGCAAAGGGCCGGGTCAATTCCCTCCAACACCCGACAAACCCTCAACACCCTCACACACCCCTCCTCCCCCCCTCCCCCTTTTCGCCATCAGACGAGCGGCCTGTGTGTGGCAGGCCACTGCGTCTCAGGCAGCGACTTGTTGTCTCTTTCATCAGTACATTGCTTACAAAAAGGGTTTTGATCGATTGCTTGTGTACACAGCGACACCACAGAGCCAAGAGCTGTTTTGCCATAATATTATGCACAGCCCACCCGCCCCCCCCCCCCCCACCCCACCCCCGCACTTTCCGAAAGCTGAAGATGGAAATTTTGTGTAACGAAGAAACGAGCGGGCACCATATGGTCCAACAGTGATACACTAAACTACAGCACACAGCAGGCGGGTGACATTTCTACGTATGGCGAGTGGGTTGTGGTGGGGGAAGGGGGTCGGGGGGGTGGGGGGTGGGGGGGGCGACAGGCGGGAAACCACACTGCCCTGTCTTGACCCCCCCTTTTATCAGCCGCGCCCCCCCCCCCCCCCTCTCCGGAACACAGAACTGGGAACAAGACACAACAGGGCGCCCCACAGTCCACACTGTGGAAGGGGGTGGCGGGAAGAGGTGTGCGTGTTACAGCCAACAGCCAACGGAACTACGAAGGGGTATCGCTCAAAAGAAATTCTGGGCGCGGCCTGCACTCCTATAAAAGAATGATTCACGTGGGTGTGCCTGCTGCGAATCTGGGCAGTTTTTTTCTCAGCCAGACGAACGCTTTGGCGGGACACCCCCGGGAAACGGAATCTGTGCACACCCATGCGAGTCTCTTTCTTGTCATGCGAGAGAACATTGCGATGGCAAGCAGGTGCAGAACCATTTCAACAAGGGTGATCACCGAAGCAGGCGTGAATCTTTGTTATAGCAGAGTGCAGGACACATCTGCTCTGGACGGTATCTCGACTGCAGGGGCTGGGTGGGGGATTCCAGGGGGCTCCCCCACCCAGCAAGTTGGCGTGCCCAGAAAAAGAACAGCCTGTAGGTGCGGTGCCTGGTTGTGGCGCCCCCCCGTGTGTGGGGGGAGGGGCAGGCGCCACACCAGCAGCACACCCTTCCACAGGACAGGCAGGCACGGAGGCGGCGTTGCTCCCAGCGGGGGCGGCGCACTGAGGTTAGGGGAGCATGGCAAACTCAAGAAACACACAACAAACACATGCAGGATGGGGCTGGTGGGCCGCGCAGAGGCGTGCTCTTGAGACAGTTGAACAAGGCGCGCAGTGCTGCAGTGCGGTGGCCACCACAGCACAAGGTGGGTTGCGTGGGGCGGCATGGCCAGGGGACTTTATAATGCCGGTGTGACGGTGTGGCCACACCGGGTAAGCTGGTGTGCGTGCTTTGAAAGTAGTACGTCGGTGGAGAGTGTTGGAGCCCACGGGATTTCCCGGAAGACAGTATCATTTCGCTTTCGGAGTGGAGGAAGCCCGGAAGCAGTGTGAAGCGGCCTGCCCACGGCGGAAGACTGTCGAGGGACACAGATGACACTGCTCTTTCAGGAAAACCCTGATGCAAGGTCTAGGTGATCTCAGCTATACATCTCCACAAATGCTCTCCACCGATGGTTTGCCACACCGGCCCTTTTCATTGGCTGCTAGGCCAAACGTGTAAGCCACCCTGCCCATGCCAATACAGCGAGGAAGAGAAGAAAATAAACCGCAAGGGCTGCGACCAGAGCTATTCCTAACTAGGGGTCCGGATTCCATGATTTTGAATTTCAGATTTTTCCTCTGTCTGGCGCGTTTTTTTGCACTCTGTTTAGCGCGTTTTTTTTCACTGCAGGAAAATAACTTTCTGGCGAGGATTCACCGGAGTGGAGGGTGCTGAGGGGCTGAGCGGCTGGGGGGATGCTGCCTGTGAGGGAGAAGATGCACCAAGCAAAGACACACGGCCCCGGAGGGGCCGTGTGTCTGTGTTCAGTGGTGCATTCCTCCGCACCTCAGTGCACTCTCCGACCTGCATGTCTACGGGGGTCTGAGCCCACATGGCAACCCCGAGGAAGGGGTGCAAACAGACACCCCATGGCCAAAATGACCCCACCGCGATCCGCACAGATCCCAAATATTCAGAGGAACAGGGTTTTGAAAAACCTGTAAGTGGGGTCCCGCTGGGTGGGTGGTGTGGGTGGGCTGATTTCTGGCCTCCCAGTCACATCCTCCCTTCAGAAGTCCCTGAACCAGACCCACATTTCATGGGTGAAACTTGGCACGCACACCACCAAAATGACCCCACTACGATCCGCACGGAGCTCAAATAATGCAATAACGCCAGTCATGTGCGGCGATGCGATCAGTTTTGAGCCCCCCAAACAGGTGCCTCAGTAGCGCGTTTTTTTTGTATCCGATTTCGGTCACCAGCCCCCCGGACCCCCAGATTTAGGAAAAGCCCTGGCTGCGACAAAACATAACAATATCCCGGCAACTTTTCAGAAGAGAAGAGAAAGAGATGCAGACAGAGAGGCAGAGCGTGTATGCCACACCTTGTTGTGGCCTGGCCGTGCTGCGCTGAGTCTTCCTTGTTTTTTCACACCCATAATTTCCTCGTGCATGGCATAGCACATGCATTGTGAATGTGGATGATGAAAATCTCAAACCAGAACCCTGTGGAAGAAGAGGCACTGTGTCAGGGCAACCACAGCTGTTGAAACCAGGGGAAAACTGACGGCACACAGGATGAAGATGAGTGTGCCTTCGTCTTTGGCTGAGCGACGTGGCAAGGCGACGGGCCATGCCCTGCCTGGGTGGCCGTCACAGCGCAACCACTGAGACCCTGCCGTGGCGTGCGCGATCCCCAGCACATCACAGTTGGTTTGCCGTCCCGCCCCAGAGATGTCTGCCTCCACAACACCTCTCCGCTATACCCGGGTGTTTTCCCCCCCCCGTTCTTCTGGCACCCTGGCCAAAGCAACACCAACACCCCCTCAGATCACCCCAGCTCCTCACAGCTGCCCTGCGTTGCACTCACCCCGCTTTGTACAACGAACTAAATCGCTGCTCAGTCGCCTTCCGTGAGCTTTGCCTCAGATCCAGGTCTGTGGAGGGCGGGTGGTGGGGCACGCCCCCGGTTCACTCCTGCCATACCGTCATATATGGAACCGCTGAGGTCACTGGCGCTCAGCCGCCTCTTGGGAGACAGCGGAGGCTTGCTCGGCGACGGCATCTTCACCTCCACGGGGCTGAGGTCCACCGTCTTGACAGGCGGCGGCGGCGGGCGCCGCTTGGGTGTGGACGTCGCACTCGCACTCCACGCCATCGACAGCGGGGCGCGCTGGGAGAACTTGGAAAAGACATCGCCGCCGATGTTGTCCTCATGCCCATGCTGCGCATGATGCGTGAACTGGCTGGCACGATACTGGTGCGACCCGTTCGACCCATCGCGGCTCCTCTGTGGGGAAGGGGACAGGTGTGGGTGGAGCAACACGCATGCATGGCAACGCGCAACACACAAGACACAGGCTCGGGTGGCTTGGCATACCGCAGGGCTGACGTTAGCGGAATAGACACGGATGTCCGTCGCATCCACCTTGGTGTGCAGCGTGAGCTCCACGGCGGTCAGCCTCTCCACACCGGGCACCGGCGGGGCGGGGCGCAGCTGCAGCGAGCCGTTGGAGAAGGTCGACTTGGGGGTCGCGAGGACCAGGGTCATCTTCTCCTGCGGGAGGATCTCGCCGTTGCGGCTATCAGCACGGCTGTCGGGGCGGCTTTCGCCGCTTGCGGAGTAGAGCAGCGCTGTGGTCGGCAGGTTTGTGTCGCTGCTGTTGAGCTGATGCAGCGGGTTCTCAAACACCCCCGCGTTGACGGAGCGCGGGCTGCTCTGCCTGCTGGTGGGGTAGCTGTAGGGCGCACTGGCGGGCGCGCTGGCGGGCTCCTCCGCCTTCTTCTGCCCTGTGGTGCGTGCCCCTGCGGGCGGACTGTCAGGCTCCTGCTTGGGCGTCCCGATGTCGCGCTGCTGCTGCTGCGGGGTGCGGATGACCCTGTCCCGGAGGGGGAGCGGCGACCCGGCGTTGGGCGGGCTCGCAGGCCTGGAGGGCGGTGTTGTGGTGCGGAGTCGCGAGAGGGCTGCAGCGGCAATGCCGGGCAGGGGTGCGTCGAAAACACGCCGCGACATCTCATCCAGCGCCTGCTTCGTGACCCGGCCCGAGCTCGAAGCCTGCGAGTGCTGTGTGCGAGGGCTCTCTAAGCTGGGGTGCCCCCGGTAAGCCACTGGGGGTGGCAGCGGCCCAGGGATGGGCGACGACCCGTGGCTGAGGCGGCTGAGGCTGTGGTTGGCGTACATCGCCGCCACAGCGCTGTTCTGTGCGGCGCGCGCGCGGTATGACGACGGCCTCGCGGTCTTCTTCGGGCTCAGCACGTTGTCCAGGATGTCGGATCGTGCTGCAGCTTCGATCCTCCCACGCTCCTTCTCCTCGATGGTAGACACGCTGTCCGCAACGAGAAGCGTGCGGCTCATGCTCTCGTCATGCTCGATGTCGAGACGCGCCTTCGCCTCGTCACCCACAATCGAGGCGGTGCACTGCGCAAAGTAGTCGTCGATGCAGGCCTTGCGCCACTTCTCCAGCAGAGGCGGCAGCAGCTCCAGCTCCGGTGTGGTGTACGCCTCGGCCAGCGCCCCTTCGCGGAGGTGCAGCGGGTGGTCCTGCCGCATGTGGTACGGCGTCACATAGTGGTCGGTATAATCGGGATGCAGGGCACGCGGCGTGTAGGGCATGGCAGTCAGCACGTCGTCCACGGTGGGGTAGGACAGGTAGTGCAGCATCTCGCGGATTGCAGACACCAGCGCGTGGTGGATGTTCCCCTGTGTGTCCATCAGCTGCAGGCGCAGGCGCTCCTCCCTCTGCACCAGGCACACCAGCTCGTGCTCGTGGCAGTTGAGCTGTGTCATGTGCGTCCTGCCCCGACGCTCGTGCCGTTCCACATCCACACGCACGCCCTTCTCCTCCTGCATCAGTGAGGCAAGCTGCGCCGCATGGGCAGCAGGCTCGCTGGCCTTCCTGCCGCCGACACTCCCCTCGCTGTCGACCAGCCGCGAGTGGGCTTCGGAGAACAGCGTCAGCGCCCTGTGCGCGCGGTGCTCCGGCGACCCGCGGGGGCTCGGCAACGCCGTCGGGGTGTGGGCGCGCGGGGTGTGCGGCGGTGTCGCGCCAACCTGGCGGAGGTGCCGCTCCGCAAACTTCTTGATGTGCTGCAGATCATCGAGGAGGATCGACGCATCCTCCCGCGCAGGCTCGACGAACAGACGCGACGCCAACCGCAGCGTGTCCTCTTTGGGCGCCTCCACCTGCACCACGGGTTCCGCCTCCACAGGCACCACCTGCATCACGGATTCCGCCTCCACAACAGGCGACTTCACAGGCACCACCTGCAGCACAGGCTCCGGCTTCACAGGTGCCACCTGCACCACGGGCTCCGGCTTCACAGGCGCCACCTGCACCACGGGCTCCGGCTTCACCACAGGTGACACCGGCACCAGCACGCCGCTGGCAGAGCTTGCCGTGGGGCTCGGCTCCTGCACTGACAGCGCCTGCCCGCCTGGCGCACGCGGCGAGGTGTTGGGCGTGCCCACCTCGCTCGGCTTCGGCTGAGCCATCAATGCAGGGGGCGACGGCGCCGCTGCGGGAGTCGCATCGTCCCCGGCATCCGGCTGCACCGCCGGCGGGTCCTCGCGGGCAGGAGACGGCGACACCGACACCAGCGACGGGGACCCGATGGGCAGCGTCGCCATCATCTTCGACGCCACAGGGCTCATCACACTGTCCACAGGCACGGTGTCCTGACGGAACCCCTTCTCGTAGGTGGGCGACCCTTCGGGCGGGCGGGGGATCAGCTGGATGTCGGACACGCTGAGGGGGGCCACGCGGGTGGGCGACGTGGGCACACCCGTCGACGCATGCTTCGGCGACGGCGGCAGCGACATGGCGTGATGCTGCACAGTGGGTGTGTGCGGCTCATGCCGGGGCGGCACGTAGGGCGACGACGGCATCACCTGGATGGGGCGCGGCGACTGCGTGGGGGACGAGCGCAGCGACCCAGAGGCAGGGGCCGTGGCGGTGGGCGCCGTGTCCAGCTCCGCATGGCCTTGGGGCACGTGGAGCTGCTGCTGCACGACGGGCACCAGCGGCTCCAGCGGCGCCTCCTCCAGCGCCGCGGCAGGGCTAGGCGGCGCCTGCGGCTGCGACAGATACTGCGGCGTGGGGAGGTGCTGCGGCGTCATGTGCTGCGGCAATGGGCTCTGGTGTGGGGTGGGCAGCCGTGAGAGCGACGGAGTCGCCTGGTGCTGTGGCGACGGCGGCTGCTGCGCAGGCGACACGGCGGGCGGCGGGTGCGGCTGGGCCACCCGCGTGTGCACCGCCGCCCCCGGGGAGTGTGACGCCTCCGGGGGCTTTGCTGCCGGGGAGCGGAAGCTGCCCTGCTGCGGCTTCCGCAGTGCTTCGCTATTCGCCGAGGCGTGACGGTTCAGCGCCGCAAGCACCAACGCAGAGGGCGAGGCCTTCGGCGAGTCCCGCGTCGGCGTCGCAGGGCGGGACGACCTGGGTGTCACCATCTGCCCCGGCTGGCGCTGCACGCTGCTGGTGCGGCGCATCCTGCCCAGGTTGTTGACGAGTTCGTTGACATCCATGCTGGGGAGCGGCGAGTTCAGCGACCCCTGTGAGGGGCGGGGCGCCACCTGCATGGGCCGCCCGCGCCCGGCACCCCTCCCTGCGCCCAGCACGATGGGCTTCCCGCGCGGCGTCGTCACCCCGCTGCGCGGGGGCGACGCCCCGACGGCACCCACCGGCAGGCGCCCTGCCGAGCTGGCGCTGTGCGGCGAAGGCGCCTTCGGCGACCGCGGCGTGACCTGGCGCGACGCTGTCAGGGAGTGCACCAGCGAGCTGGACCGTGCCTGCATGGGCAGCGGGGGCACGGGAGGCGGCCCGCCGCTGCCCTTCGCCGCCTGCGGCCCGAGCATCGCGCCGGGGGCGGTGCGCCCCTTGGTCCCCTGCGCAGGGGCCGGTGCGGCGGCAGGCACTGTGGCTGGCATCGGGGCAGGCGCCGGGGCAGGTGCAGCCGCAGGCGGGGCAGCAGGCGTCGGTGCGGCCGACAAGGACGGGGTCCCTTTCGAGCTCGACTTCTTCTTCCCCGGCCACAGGGACTTCAGCTTCTTTGTGATGCTCGACGAGCGCTTGTGCGACGCCGCCGACACTGCGGGTGTGGTGGGGCTCAGAGCGGGCTCAGGTGCTGGCGCGACGGATTGTGCAGTCTGCCCATCCCTCACGCTCATGGTCCGACGCGAGCCTTCAGGCCTCAGCAGTGATGAGGCAGTGCATAGAGTCGCCCTCTGCACAGGGCGTTGGCAGTGTGACGGGTTGCAGGGCGATAAGAGAGTGACGGCGTGGCGAGTGGACAAAAAGCATTCTTGGGTGGGTGGGTATGGGTAGGGACGCGGGCAGGGAGGCCCCACAGATATTCCTGCTGATGTTGGCATCGGCGACTGTAAGACTCCGGCCATCTTGCAGGAGGGGCCGGGACGGCGCCGCCTGCCATTCTCTACCCTACTCACATCTTGGCAAAACTGCCGTATCATACAACAGCAACACGCCAGAAGGCGTGAGTTGCTTGTGCTGAACACTGATGGTAAAAAATGGGGCATGCAGGACTGCCCGCAAGTCTGCTCACAACACGACAGGGCGGGGGGGGAGCACTGGTGAAGCCCCACCCTCACGCCTTCCGATCTGAGGCTCTGCTCCACACTGCAACTCCACTCAGCAGGCATGCATCGAAGCACCCCAGCGAAGCGCTTCTTCTCCCGCAACACACACACAGCCCACCCCCACACGCCTGGCAAGGGGCATGGCTCGGGCTTGAGGCGGCAGATTCTTTGCTTGTCGGGCAAAATACATCACCCCCCCCACCCCCACCCCTCCCTCAACAACACAGCACGTTTCGACCACAACAACAAGGCAAATTGCAGACACCGGGAGGCAATAAAGACCCCCGCATGGCACCATTGAGGGACCCCGCCCCTTTCCACCCTCTCCTCTCTAGCCCCGCCGGTAGCTTGCGAGCTGTGCCCTGCGGGCCACAAGCTGCTCAAGGCGCTGCTCCAGCAGCAGCTCTGCGGATTGAACCGCATCGACCTGCTGCGGTGCGCAGGTGTTGGCCCTCCGCATGCCTGCCCTGTCGTGCCCTGCCTCCAGGTCGTCGAGCTTCTGGCGCACCCTCCGCACGATGGCACGGTCTGACTCGCGCTTCTCCTCCATAATCTCCTTCTCGCGGTCCTTCTTCGCCGTCTCCTCGATATGGTTGTATATAGTGCTGTTGGTCCGCTGGAGGTGCTTCTGCTCCTCCTCCGCCTCCTGCCTGCGGAACCCATCGATATGCTCGCGGACACGCCCGCGGTCGATCCACAGCTCCAGAGGGGGCAGGTCGATATGCGACACCAGGTGCTGCTCGCAGACGCGGTGCCCCCTCTCGACGCTCTCCGCGAGGCACCGCCTGGCAGCCTTGGCGTTCATCTCCTGCCACTGCCTGTTGATCTCCTCACGCAGCTCCTGCAGCGCAAGCCCCTCAGACGCCTCCAGGGTCTTCCGGAGGCGCCACTCCCGGCCGCGCAGCTCGTTCGCCTTCTCGGAGTGTTCCAAGCGTTGCCCGCAGGCCTCTGGCGAGGCACATCCTCCAATAGACGACTGTGGGTACAGCACGCACAGCGCACCACCCCCAGGGGCGAAGGGGGTGTTGGAGAATTGGTGCATCTGTGTGGGAGAAAGGTGTGGTGGTGTGGGTGGTGTATGCTCCACTGCGGTTCCGAGTTCTGCCTGGCAGAAGGAACCCTGCGGAGGTGGGTTCAAGGCTGAATGCAGAAGGGGGTGTGGGGTGGGAGGGGAGGGGGGTGTCACCGACATTCAGTCATTGAACTTCGGCTCTCCGCAGAAGGCAGAGAGAGCTCACCAAAAAAAGAAACCCCCCCATACACACCTTCCCTCCGCCCTGCTGGGGCTAAAGGGGGTTTTCGTTGCTGCGACCCCCTTTAGACCACCCGCCCCAGACCAGCCCACCCCCCTATTTAGCACGGCTGATACTGGCCGGTGGGGGGGGGGGGGTAAGGAGAGCAAGCAACAGATATAATGTCGATCGTTCCGTTTTCCATCGAATCCCGTCAAAATGACACACATCCATCCGTATCCTGTTGCAGCGGTCGGGTTCCCAACGAAAAGCGTGTCGGCAGAACATGCAGCAGAACTGCTGCTGCAGTAAACACACCCTCCCCCCTCCCCCCATGATGGCACAGCTGACACGCCATCCCTATCGAGCGCCCAACCCATGTATTGTCCGAGGCACAGGCGACAGGTCGTGCTGCACTTGCATTCCCAGTCCTTCCCCACCCTCCCCGGGATCGACCCCAAGTGAACTCTATTTCGATCCGCTGGAGTCGAACGCGTTTTTCAGGCGCCTGAACAGGAGTTCGGGGGTGGCGCTCATCTTCGGAATATTCACATCCCCCTTCGCCATCTTCTGTGTGTACACCCACTTGTCGAATGTGTAGACGGGTGTCTTGTAGCTCCGCCGGGTCAGCCACCACAGCCAGAAATACCGGTAGTTCACAGGCTTCCGCATGATCGACTTGTTCTCCATCGTGTGCCCCACATGGAAGTATTGGATAAGGTGATGCACCTTGTGCATAATCACGGGCTGGAGGCGGTAGGCAAACAGCAGGTTGGACGCAATCTGGTTCATCAGTGTGTAGTAGTAATAAGCGGAGTAGTTGAAAGCCTTGCTCCGCAAGCTGACGTACCCGATGTTTTTTTGCAGCGTCTCGAGGAACTTACCGACACGCCCGTCGATAGTCCCCGGATTCCGGTTCAGCCTATGCTGGTAAAGCATGAACTCGTGTATCGTCGTGTCTCTGTTCATGAGATACCGAGCCCCCTGGTCAACCTGGTACGTTGACGGCGTCCACTCATCCCGCCTGAAGTGCTTGTCGCACAGGGCGCGTGTTGTGGAAATACCTCTCTTCTGCAGGCCCCTTGCCCACACAGCGCTCTTGCGCGGCATTGCGGAGGCGCGCTGTGCCGCCTCCACACCGACTCGTCGGTGCATCCCAACCTGCAGTGCAATGCCTGCGCCTGTCGGGTGGGTGGGTGGTGAGCGGGGGGCGTGGGCCAGACAAGGGGAACACTTTTACAAAGAGAATAGGGTTATAGCAGAGCAAGTCACAGAGCGCACCCCACTCCTTACAAATGCAGATTGAGTGAGTACGGCAATGCCAGTGTTACCTGGGCTGTGACACCTGTGGTGTGGGGCAAACAGAACGTGATGTTGGAGAGCGGTAGGTAGACTCTTCCCAGTGGGGTGTCTTCAATGCAACCAGAAAATGCACCAAAAAAAAGCAAAGCGCACCATATTTCGGCACCATCGCGAAGACCCCCTTGATTCGTCGAAGATAGATCACTTGCAGGGGCCGCTCTGCCCCTTTGAACCCCTTTGGGGAAAAGCCCTCTTCCTCGGGCTGCTGCTGCTGCATCTGTCACCCCCCATCCAACTCCACACCACCCCCCCCCCCCCCCCAACCCTTTCCCTCAAGCCCCAAACCGGGTGGGGGGGAGGGGGGAGGAAGGCGTGTATTTTCTTGTCAAACTTGTCGGTCACTCCCCCCCTCCCCCCACCTCCTGTCTTCCCCCTTCCTCCCCACCTGCTCCCAACCCACCCCCCCCCCTCAAAGTTCACGCAACTTCCTTGATGCCGGGAGGAGAAATAGGCGATCCCTCTCGGCTACAACACAATGGCATGCATCCCATCCCTAACACATCACACCTACTCCCCAATGCCTGATCTCACCGGCAACGGCCGCCCGGAGGGCTGGCAGTGGTGCTCAGACCGAACAAAAAAAGACATCACGACAGCAGAAAGCAAAGCCGAAGGCAGGTCTGTGTGGGGTGACAGGAGGGACGAAGCAGGGGGTTTGGGGGGGGGAAGGCGAGGCGGGCGAGGGGAGGGGGGTGGGTCTTGAGCGGATCGCAGGGACGCACCACCCGCTGACCCACCCCACCCCTCCCCCCTCTCTCCTCTGGGGGGGGGGGGGGTAGTGACATAGAAGTAGAGGGGAGCACAAGAATGATCACCCTTCTCCTCTGGGGGGGGGGGGGGGGGGGAGGGTTGTCCCCCGATATAACTTTTTTTCCTTTGCTTTTTTTGCAGAAAAACACATGGAGGGATGGCGTGGAGAGAGAGGGGGGGGGGGGGGGGGGAGACCACATCATCTGCCTTCTTGCTTAGTAGCACCCACTTCAAACTGAAAGACACAAAAATACTACGAGAAACACTTGGCCTCTATGCTGTGAGTGTTGCATTGGACGCTTCCACCTGTTGAACGGGCTCCACCTCTTGCACTTTGAAACCCCCCCCCCCCCATATTTTTTTTTGATTTGACAACTCCGGTTTGGTGTACCTCGATTAGCTTACCTTACCTTGTCGTCGGACACAACATATCATCGTTGTCCCAAACCCCGTAACCCACGTGAAGTGGATCATCTGAAGTGCAGAATGAGGTGGAGCAGGTGGAGCACGAAACATAAGTAAACCATAGCAAGAGAGGCCAGCAGCAGTCCCGAGTCCATCGCGTTCCTCGTAGCATTTCCCGTACCACACAGGTGTGTTATGTGCAAAATACTACGAGAAACACTTGGCCTCTATGCTGTGAGTGTTGCATTGGACGCTTCCACCCAGGACCCTTAGGACCCAAGGACTTAGGGACGCCGCGCGAACGGTCTACTATTGAAGTGATCAGGCTCCGTCGCCCATCGTATGCATCCCTCCGATGGTAATGTACCGCTTTCTACGTTGTCACGAGCACCTTGTACGGAAAACGATCGAACCTCACTCGCTGAGGGGATCCGCCTGCCTCGGCCGTGTGCCGCCGTCGTGTGGTCAGCCTCGTGATCCTTGGTGTGCCCTATCGACAACATGCCTGTCTCTCCAGTTGCCGCACCCGGCGAGAGAGTTGATGCGTCTCAACCCGGCGAAACTAAGGGGGCAAAGGTTGCACACAGCCCCGCCTGTGCTGCAACCACCCGCTCTTGGCTGACCCCCGACGTCTGGTGCGTTTCCCACTCCGGGTATTTGAATCCTCACCCTGTACCTCTTCAGGATCCTCTATCCCCTGGGGAACCCTTCCCCTCGAGGCTTCTTCACGTCTCCGACATATTGGTGTGTGCCCACATGACCCTTCTTCCTGACATCCTCGATGTCGTTTTGCACCCCGGGCGATGCACTGAGACGGCCGTATCCAGGTAGTCAGTGGCCATGCCCAGCCCCTCAGCGTGACAGTCCTCTGGTGCGCTCCCAGCACCACCACCGCGACGCTCGTGCATATTCAGCCACCATGACCCGGCAGCTCTCGCCTGGGGACAGGGCTCGGCGGATCGAGAAATCACAGTCTGAAACTCGCCTCCCAGCTCCTCCGCAGCAGTCTACTGTCCGGCCGTCTTAAACTCTCGCCCTTCGGGAGCCCGGCCAACACCCGGTGCTTTCCGGCGTGATCTCGATCGCTCTGTGGCTCTCTGTGTCCTCTCCGGTCTTCGCTGGCTGCGAGCGAGTTGCGGGGTGAAGCCCAACGCGCCTCTTCATGGCGCACTGGAGACGCTGCATGGAGTGCCCAGGGGTAGGTGTGAGAGGTGCCGGCCCTTCTGGGTGAAAGAGGGCGATCGCGCGCACTGTCGTCTCCTGAACTCCGCTCGAGCGGTGGACAACACGTTCCTGCGGCCCCCTTCCCACTGGGCTGATCCCCACTGTACCTGCCCCATCGCCCGCCTCGTAGACAGCGCATCAAACGGGGGCCCTGTGGCCCCACGTGGCGTCGATTCAGTGGTAACGCCCGGACTCAGTGTGGAGGGCGTATTTCCCGGTGCGTGAGGAAATTCGAGGCCCTGGAGGTGTGGGCATGCCAGAAGGATTCTCGGAGTCGCCTTCTTAATGAGAGAGGTGAGTCCCCGCGGACCGGAGCTTGTCGCACGCTGCAGTCGCTGTTCGGGCTTGTCGAGTAGGCTGCTGGGTACTCGGGAAGACTGGCCGACTGCCCCCCAACCTTGTGGAATGATCTCGGCCCGCTGCCATGGCTGCGGTTTCGGTGGACCCCCTCAGCGGCGGCACCGCTGACACAGGCGATGCGGACGCGTCTCTCAGTCGCTGCTTCTTTTGCTCCCCGAGCAGTGCAGCTTGGGAGAGCGTCTCGGCTGTGTTGGATACCTGATCTCTGTGTATGTCCCACGGCACCTCGCAGGTGTCCAGTCAGCAGCTCCCCTTCCCTGCATGGAACTGTGAGGTCGTACGTCTCAACACCGGGCCACAGACGCCCGGAACTCCCCCTGACCCCTGTGAATAATGCAGGCTTGAATGTGTGTCCCCCGGCAGGGAGACTATGCTTCGACGGAGTATGCCCCGCTTGGGGCGTGTGCGGGCATCCGCTTGACGCCGGGGTGCGCGTAGTCGGCATTCGCGCAGATAAGCTGGGCACGACAGACGTGCCGGCTTCTCAGGGGCGTGTCCGGGGGCGTTGCATTGGTACACGAAAACTGTCGCCCTCGGAAAGCTCACGTCGCGTCACCGTGCTCGAGCTGGATCTGGCAGGCTGTGTGTGACAGGCCACCCTTCCGCCTTCAGGTGCCGTCGCTCGGGCAAAAAAGGTGTATTTCTCAATCAAGAGAGTATGCCCCTCACGATTGTGGCACGATTGTGTCTCCCCGGGTCAGGCTCGGTATTCCAGTCGAAAGCGTAAATGCCCCTCGGCACTGTGCTGGGCGGGGTTGTGTCTCGGTCAGGAGAGGAGGTGCCCCTCAGGCAAAATCCTGCGTCTCGCGGTCGGGAGTGAGTGCCCCTCGGCAGGAATGTGTCTCGGCCAGGTGTCCCTCAGGCAGGGAATGTAATGTCTCGGCCCGGTGTCCCTCGGGCATGAATGTGCGTCTTGGCCAGGTGCCCCTCAGGCAGGGTGCCCCGTAGGCGGAAGTGTATGTCGCGGCCAGATGCCCCTCAGGCAGGGTGCCCCGTAGGCGGAAATGTATGTCTTGACCAGGTGCCCCTCGGGCAGGGTGCCTCGTAGGCGGAAGTGTATGTCTTGGCCAGGTGCCCCTCGGGCAGGGTGCCTCGTAGGCGGAAGTGTATGTCTTGGCCAGGTGCCCCTCGGGCAGGGTGCCTCGTAGGCGGAAGTGTCTGTCTTGGCCAGGTGCCCCTCGGGCAGGGTGCCTCGTAGGCGGAAGTGTATGTCTTGGCCAGGTGCCCCTCGGGCAGGGTGCCTCGTAGGCAGAGGTGTCTGTCTTGGCCAGGTGCCCCTCGGGCAGGGTGCCCCGTAGGCGGAAGTGTGTGTCTTGACCAGGTGCCCCTCGGGCAGGGTGCCTCGTAGGCGGAAATGTATGTCTTGGCCAGGTGCTCCTCAGGCAGGGTGCCCCGCAAGCGTAAGCTGTAGGTATGTCGTGGCCAGGTGCCCCTCAGGCAGGTAATGTCTCGGCGAGATGCCCCTCGGGCAGGAAAAATGCGTCTCGGCTAGGTGCCCCTCAGGCAGAAGTGGGTGTCTCGGTCCGATGCTCCTCGGCAAGATCGTGTCTCGGTCAGGAAAGTAGGAGTTGGATATCACTGACGTCACTTTGCTGCATCAGTATCGACCCATTTATCAGCACCCGACTGTTGCTCTTGGTCCCGCCTTTGTCAGCGCCTCTGTGACGGAACCTCCAGCTGAAGTATGCGTTTGGAAACCTTGAGCGCGATCAAGCGTGAAGCAGGTTTTCGGCGAGGCGCGGTGATAGTCTCGATGGCTGATGGGAATGTCCTCAATCCGCTGCGGCCACGGGCGCAGCGCTGTCCCGCTGTCACGTTCATAAGCGGCGGAGGACCACCTTGAACACCACGGCGTCATCATCCCCATCTTTTTGCGCCCCTCCTTCGTGCTGATCCCCCCGTGCACCTCGCCGTCATTTATGAGAACCAGTGCGTGGGGGTGTTGTTGTCCTCAACCGCGGCTTCGGCCCTCTTGAGACCTGACACGAGCATGGTGTGAGGGTCGTCTTCTCGGTCGGGATTTGGTGCCCCTCGGGCAAGATTGTGTATCTCTCGGTCGGGAGAGCGGGTGCCCCTCGGGCAAATTTTTTGTCTCGGTCAGGAGAACAGGTGCCCCTCGGGCGAGATGCTGCGTCTCTCGGTCGGGAGAGTGGGTGCCCCTCGGGCATAGTTTTGTCTCGGTCAGGATAACGGGTGCCCCTCGGGCAAAACTGCGTGTCTCTCGGTCGGGAGAGTGAGTGCCCCTCGGGCAGAATATTGTCTCGGTCAGGAGAACAGGTGCCCCTCGGGCGAGATGCTGCGTCTCTCGGTCGGGAGAGTGGATGCCCCTCGGGCAGAATATTGTCTCGGTCAGGAGAACAGGTGCCCCTCGGGCAAGACTGCGTGTCTCTCGGTCGGGAGAGTGGGTGCCCCTCGGGCAAAATTTTTGTCTCGGTCAGGAGAACAGGTGCCCCTCGGGCGAGATGCTGCGTCTCTCGGTCGGGAGAGTGGGTGCCCCTCGGGCAGAATATTGTCTCGGTCAGGAGAACAGGTGCCCCTCGGGCAAAACTGCGTGTCTCTCGGTCGGGAGAGTGAGTGCCCCTCGGGCAGAATATTGTCTCGGTCAGGAAACCAGGTGCCCCTCGGGCAAGACTGCGTGTCTCTCGGTCAGGAGAGTGGGTGCCCCTCGGGCAGGGTAGAATGCTGCGTCTCTCGGACGGTCAGATCGTGTGTCCCTCAGTCAGGAGAGGAGGTCTCGGTCGCTAAAAACGCGCCCCCTCGGGCAGAGTGATTGTGTCATCGCTGTTGTGTCACACCAATTGCCTCTCGGGCGGTGTGTCTTTTTTGATTTGACAACTCCGGTTTGGTGTACCTCGATGAGCTTACCTTACCTTGTCGTCGGACACAACATATCATCGTTGTCCCAAACCCCGTAACCCACGTGAAGTGGATCATCTGAAGTGCAGAATGAGGTGGAGCAGGTGGAGCACGAAACATAAGTAAACCATAGCAAGAGAGGCCAGCAGCAGTCCCGAGTCCATCGCGTTCCTCGTAGCATTTCCCGTACCACACAGGTGTGTTATGTGCAAAAAAAATCCACATGCACACAAAAAAAACAAATAGCGGAGGAAATAAAAGGGCGTCGAAACAAAAAAAAGAAGGGGTTGGCATTCTTCATCTCTGGGCGCTTCTCGCTCGATGCAGTATGGTGAGTCGTGGCCATCATATGCATACGCAGTCAAGAAATGCATTTTTTTGGGGGCCCCCCCTCTGCTGAGCGGCACACATCATCCAGAGGGGAGAAACAATTGACTCCGCCCCTCACACTGCCCAAACGTCCGAGTCACAACCCCAACACCACACCCCACCTCCCCACACACCCATCCTTTCAAATCAGCAGTCTAAACGCTTGACACCACAGCACACGGTGCATCATCCAGGTTGGGCTTCGGGGTGGCTGGAAACAAAGAAGACATCACAGGCAGGAAGAAGAGCCATCTGCAGGTGGGTTGGGGGGGGCAGGGGGCGGGAGGGTCGTGACCCAGATAACCCAGAGGCCTACGCCTCCTCCTCCTCCTCAGAGTGGATGTTGACCAGCAGCTGCCCGCCGTTCACCATCGTGCCAACCTGTGGGGGTGGGTGTGTTGGTGTGGTGCGTTTTGTTGAAACCAGTTTTAAGGGCGGTGTCTGTCTAGCGCGGCACCTCGTTAGAAGTGCCTCCCAAAGAAGACAGGACGCCGGTTGTGATGCATACCTTGACGTCCAGCCTGTCGACGACGCCGTTTGCCGTGGCCTTGATCTTCTGCTCCATCTTCATGGCCTCCAACACAACCACGTCGTCGCCCACCTGCACCTCGTCCCCAACAGCCACCATCACCTTGGTGATCTTGCCGGGCATGGGTGCCGAGACGCGGCCACCAGACGACAGCCCGCTGACGTCACCGAAGGTGTCAGAGGGGACCTGGCGGAACAGCGTGATGGTGCCGTCGTTGGTGAGGAGGTTCACGGAGTCGAATGTGGGGACGACCTGGAACTCGGCACGCACGCCGTCGATGGAGGCGACGACGTGCTTGGGGTCCAGCGACACGACCTGCACCTCGGCGGTCTCCTCGCCCACGGTGACCTCCATCAGGCCGTTGCCGATGTTGCGCAGAAGCACCTCCACACGCTCCCCGCGCTGCATGAAGCTGAAGACACGCGAGTAGTTCGAGCTGACGCGGAAGAAGGTGGCCTCGCTGAAGGGGCCCAGCGCCGCCTTGCCCTTGTTGGCCTCCAGCTCCGAGGCAACGCTGCCGATGACGCCCATCGCGAACTCGCGGGTGGTAAGCAGCTTGCGGTGCAGCAGCACCTCCTCGTTGTTCTTGATGAAGTCCGTCGTCACCTGCCCCGCTGCGAACTCGGGGTGCGTCACCGAGGTGCGGAGGAACTCGATGTTGGTGGGGATACCCACGATGTGGTACTGCGACAGGGCGTGGTCCATCGCCGCCAGCGCCTTCTCACGCGTCTCAGCGTGCACAATCAGCTTCGCAATCATGGGGTCGTAGTGCACCAGCACATCATCCCCGCTGCGGAAGCCGCTGTCCACCCGCACCACTGTGTCGTCCGCCTCCGACGACGGGAGGGAGACGTGCGTCAGCGTCCCGCTGCCGGGGAGGAAGCCAGAGTAGGGGTCCTCTGCGTACACACGTGCCTCGATGGCGTGCCCCTTGATCTCAAGGTCCTCCTGTGCGAAGGGGAGCGGCTCACCGCGGGCGATGTTGATCTGCAGCTTGACAAGGTCCAGCCCGGTGATCATCTCCGTGACAGGGTGCTCCACCTGCAGACGCGTGTTCATCTCCATGAAGAAGTAGTCGTTGGTCTCGGCGTCGAAGATGAACTCCACAGTCCCGGCACCCACGTAGTTCACGGCCTTCGCGGCACGCACAGCCGTCTCGCCCATCTCACGACGCTGCTCCTCAGAGAGGCCTGGCGCAGGGGCCTCCTCCAGCACCTTCTGGTGGCGGCGCTGCACACTGCAGTCACGCTCAAACAGGTACACACCGTTGCCGTGCTTGTCGCAGAACACCTGCACCTCAACGTGGCGCGACGTCTCGATGAACCGCTCCATCAGGACACGGTCATCTTTGAAGAACGCAATCGCCTCACGCCTCGCCCCCTCCAGCTCCTCGATGAACTGCTCGCTGCTGCGCACAACACGCATCCCCTTGCCACCACCACCCAGCACCGCCTTGATCAGCAGGGGGTACCCCATGGCATCCGCCTTCGCCTGCAGGGTCTCGTTCGTCTGGTCCTCCCCGTGGTACCCCGGCACGCAGGGCACGTTGGCACTCTCCATGATAAGCTTCGACTCCGACTTCGACCCCATCGAGATGATGGCAGACGCAGGCGGCCCGATGAACTCAATCCCGTTGTCCTCGCATGCCTTGGCGAAGGACGCGTTCTCTGACAGGAAGCCGTACCCAGGGTGGATGGCCTGTGCCCCGGACTGCTTCGCCACTTCGATGATCTTGTCAGCCTGCAGGTAGGACGAGGAGGCCGGGGGGGGCCCCAGGCGGTACGCCTCGTCGGCCATCTCAACGTGCTTCCCTTGGCTCTCGGCGTCGCAGTGGACTGCCACGGTCTTCACGCCCATGCTGCGCGCCGTCTCCGTGATCCTGCATGAGATCTCGCCACGGTTCGCAATCAGGATCTTGTTGATGTGAACCGGCTGGGGGGCGGACGACGCCGCACGCCGTGCTGCCGCCCTCATGTTGAGCACAGACCGCTGCATCGTGGTGACTCTGCCTGAGGCGCTGTGTGCCCCCTAAGGGTGGGTGTGGGTGACGTATGACATGCGTGGATCTTGCCTTGCAGGAAAGTCGTCAGGGGATGAGTCGGTGGGGCTGGGGATAGGGGGCAGGGGTGAGAGGAGGCAACCATCTCCCGTCCGGCAGGTTAGCGTTTATACGGCTACTGGGTAACTGGGTAAGGGACATGCGGCAGGGAATACTCGCGCTGTGGGGGTGGGGAGGGTAGGGGCGGCAACGAGAAATTGCAGCCTGGAGTGGTGGGGTGGGGGTGGGGAACTGAACAAACTATCGGGCTGAGCTCAAGGTGTGTGGCAAAGGCATCGTTAGGCAAAAACAAGAGGCGCTGCCGTCCTGCTGTAATGCGAGTGAAAACTCAGAAAAACAGCTCGACTGGCGCGACCTTTGGCGATTTCGACGATAAAAACCGAAGGCACACAATCTTCGGGGCGCCATGGCAGGCACAGTAGCCTGTCCGCTCACGCTCCTCTCGATCCGAAACCAGCGCTCGGTGCAGCAAATGGTTCATGTCGTTCTTATTGGCCTTCTTCACAAGGATATCCCGCCACCAAGCCTGGACACGTTTGGAAGTTTTGGAACGGATCGCAAAGCGCCCCAAGCGGTCCATAAAAAACTGGAGCCTGTTCTGCTCCGCAGCAGTCTTAAGCTTCCGGAACTGGCGCGCCACATAGCTGTTGCCGTTCTTCTCCGCAATCTGCTTCCTCAGATCGCGCATCTGCTGCTTCTGCTTCCGCTCGCCCTCCCGGATGCGGCGGTGCTCCTCGAGGCACACGAAGCAGAGCCGCAGCTGCTCTGTCTTCGCATCCCTGCGGATGCAGAACAGCCGCACCGCCACGTTAATCTCTCCCTTTATATGATCCAGCACACGCCCCCACTCGGCTACGACATCACCACCCTCTTCCAGGCCTCGCAACGTGGCACGCAGCCCAGGGAGCTCTATGTCTGAGACAAGCTCCCGATACAGCGCGGCACGCGCGAGGCGCTCCCGCCTCAGCATCTCCAGCAACACCAGGCGTCGGAAGTACTTCTGCAAGAGGTCGTGCCCCTGCTCGCGTGTGCGGGACAGGCAGTTCCGTTTCAGACCCTTCAGGCGCCTGTTGCGTTCCACGAAACGAGCCAGCGTCCTGAAGCTCCGCTTAAGGACATTGAAAGAGGAGTACCGCAGGCTCAGCCGGATGGTGATGATAGTATGGAAGCGCTTCCATGACCTCAGCAGCAAGTCGCGCTGGCGGTGCACGTTGATCATGTTGAGGCGGGACAGGAGGGACCTGTTGCGCAGCACCACGGGGAGCACCCTGTCCCTCCATTTGCAGTAGACCGACTCCCGCAGCGTCCCAACCGACGTCGTCTTCAGGCGCACCAGCTCATCGGCAATGCTGGGATCAGCCAGATTCTGTTGCACGCGCCTCCGCCACAGGTAGGCACGCAGGTTCTGCATAAACACCTGCGCACCACCCTCCTGCTCGTCGTGCTGCTGGTGCATCTCCCGCGCGTAGCGGTGCCGCATGCCTGGCGTTGGTTCCCTCCGGTAGGCCAGGGCATGCTGCAGCTCCTTCTCCTCCAGCGTGACGGGGCGCTTGGAGCACCGCCCGCTGAGGCGCGAGTAGGGCTTGCCCTCACAAGCCGCAGAGGGGCTGGGTGCTGAGGGGGCAGAGGGAGCAGACGCCTTGCTGCTGGCTGCATCCACAGACCGCTCCCGCAGCAGCGCCCGACGCACCCACTTGCGGCGGCGGCGCTGTGGGGACACCTGCGTCGAGGGGGTTGGCGTGGGTCGGATGTGATCACTGCTCGAGCCGGGGGATAGGAGTGGCGACGGCGTCGGCGTGGCCCTCAGGACAGGCGTGTCGTGGGAGTGCCGCAGCGGCGACCCCAGCAGCGGCGGCGGCTTCAGCGACGGCGGGTTGTAGAGCTGCGAGGGGATGTGCGGGTGGATGAACACGCCCAGCAGCATCTCCAGCAGCATCAGCAGGTTGGGGCAGGCGGCCCCGCCGATGCCGCCGCCCCACCACCCCGCCTTGCCCCGCCGGGGGGACGCGCCGCTGCTCCCCCGCTCCACCACCACGCTGTACAGCAGCTCCAGCCCGCGTGTCCTGCTGATCACCGAATCCATGCAGCGCTTCATCACCATCTCCTCCTCGAGGCGCACGTCGACAGCGCAGCGCTGCTCCGAACCCCGCTCGCCGCCCGCGCTGTGTGTCCCCTGCATGAAGGTGCAGAGGGGCGTGCAGCACTCAGGTGCATTCCACTCGCGCAGCTCCTCGCCATCGGAGAGGGAGTGCAGCAGAGGGGCGGGGCGGGGCGACTCGGCTGGGCAGGGCTTGCCCCAGTGCCTGCGCTGGCGCCGCCTCTCCCGCACGATCCACCAGCTCTCCAGCCTGCAGAAGTAGCGCCGCATGAAAGCCATCTTCAGGCGGTGCCGCATCGCGCGGATGTGCCGCCCCGCTCGCCGACGCCTTTCATACTCCAGATTGACGAGGCTGGTGCCCAGATCCGACCCCATGACCCGGGCCCGCCCCTTCGCATCCTTCATAGATCGGGGTCGAGTGGGGTCACAGCACGCCTCAAACACGCTATCAACACCTGCCTTCGAGTCGTGCATCCGCCTATGCGGGTTGCGGCACGGCCCATAGTGCTGCCGGTGTGACCCCAGGCTCTGGTAGAGGAACCCCTGCCGCACAGGCCTGCCGCCGTCGTAGGCACCCTGGGAGGAGACGTGGACATCTGCAGGCTGTGCGTTGGCGGCTTTCGGGGTGGAGGCGGCCTGCCGTGTCTTGCCTGTTGGGCGCTTCCGTCTGGCAGGCGGGGTGGGTGTGTGGATGGGGTCCCCCAGAAGGGGCGCCTTCTGCACGGTGGCAGAGGAGGGCCGCTTCGGGGGGTCGGCGCGCGACAGGGAGGCGCGGTGCTGGGTGTGCGCCGTGGCGCTCTGGGGGCGGGGCGGCGGCCTCTCGGGGGTCGGGGGGGGCTCGCCGATGCCGCGGCGTTTCATCAGATCCAGGACCCTCGCAGCGCTCTGGCTCGCGCGCAGCTCGTACATCGTGAGCATGGCTTCAGATGCGGAAGGCCTGCAAGGGGCGATGGTGGTTAGGGGAAGCCCGCAAGTACGCAGAGGGGAGGGAGGGAGGAAGCGAGAGAGAATCAGAGAGGCAGAGAAGAGAAGAGAAGAGCCTCAGAGCTGTTGGATGCGATACGTCTACTGGACGTATTTCGTCGCTCCAACCCCGGCCCTCAAGGGATGGTTGGCCAAGCCTCTGCACCTGTGTGGCGGTGGGGGGTAGTGGTGTGTCTTGCAGGCAACGAGACTGTCAACAGGAGAGACGCTGTGTCTGATGCGTAGGTCATGATAAATCCGGAGGGTGGGGTGGGGGGGCTCACTGTCCTCGGCAGTGAGGGTGGGGAGGCGGGGTGGATGTCGTGGGTGGGCGTGACTGCCCCAGGCTGCTGGTGAACTGTCAAGACACTGGTTCGTCTTCTATTCGGCGACTTGTGAGGCACAGTGCACTGTGTGTGCCGTGTTTGGCCTTGTCAAGGAGGCAGCTCTCGGTAGAAGCAGGCGGTGTTCTCCAACCTGCAGAACACAGGGAGCCGGGATCGGGATGGTTTCGAGGGGTCAATGCGATGAGAGGGCAGGGGTCGGAGTGGGTCGGCGCCGCACGATCCAGCTGAAGGCACACTTGGCTACGCCGAACTAAAACACGGAAGAAAATCAACAACAGCAAGAAGATCAACAAAAGTAACAGCAACAACCCAGCTGAACATTGCCTTGCCGAAGATGATGCCGTGTGGGACTGCCGTGCCTCCCTCTCAGCCACAGCAGGGAGGGGCACACCCGCGCCTTCCAGCTGCAGGCAAGGCTCTGCTCTGATGTGGTTCTGGCATCACGAAGAAGGGTTGCTCTGGATGTAAAGAGGCCGTGTTGTGGGATGGGGAAAGGGCTGCAGAACCGACCAGCACCTTTGGCCAAGAGGCTGCACACAGGTGTGCAGGCTCCGTGGAGCAGGGCAAAGGGCTGGTCGTTAGTTTGCAGGAAAGCACAATGACTTCAATAATTCTGAGAGAGACAAATACCCACCGCGTGCAGTCTGCCACCGGTTGCCTCGGCTGGTGCATGATGGAGCAGTGCTCCAGCAGGCACACGGGGCGTATGCACTTAGGCAAGACGGATGGATACCAACAGAGCGACATCACCGTCACACGCGAAAGAGGGAAGAAGGGGCAGAGAATCATAGAGATCAGCATGATCTCACCAGGTGCGTGCACATGGTGCTGCATGCTGCAAGGGCAAGGGGTGCAGGGTTACGCATCAGCAGGCTCGGTCGGGTGGCTGGCCTGCTGATCCTGCTGCTTCGAACCTGCGGCACGTCCCACATACCACACCAGCACAAAAGCCAACACAGCCACGGCACCGACACAGCCCACCACAATGCCTGCGATAGCACCACCACTCAGGTCGTCATCCCCTGCGTCAGGGGCAGGTGTGCTGGCAGGTGGCGGCACCGGCGTGTCCACAGGGACACGTGCGCACGTCTGGTAGTCCTTCCCGTCGCGTGTCTCAACACGCAGTACAAACCCGTCGTTGCAGCTGATGACAAGACAGCGCCGGTCATACGTCTCCATTGTGCTGAGTGCTTCCTGCGTGCACACTGCAGTTGTGTTCTTGCCACTCTGCTGTGCGGTTTGAACAAAGGGGTCGAGCTGCGAGGCGTGCGTGACCTTTGTAAGGTTGGAGTGTACCACAGCAGCTGCACCGAGAGCGTCGACAAGTGCATCAGCCGTTGCGGCGGTCGTCGCGTCAGGCACCACCCCAGACAGTGCGACGGACAGGGTCCCGCAGGAGGCACCGGCAGACACATCCTGTGCGCCACGTGCAGTGGCCTCAGCACGCAAGGTGTCCAGCAGGGCCTGCGAGCCGGCACGATCGCACGCCACCTGCAACGTGATCCCGACACTCATGTGCACGCCAGTAGGTGCAGGCTCGGTATCGCTGACGTCGCACAGCTCGCCTGAGTGGGTCCCGCAGGCACAGTGCTGAGACGACGTGCACTTGGCAGCCCCGTCACCGAACACACGGCAGGCCGCGTCCGTAGTGCACACACGGGGTGTCGGAGCAGGCGGTGCAGGTGTCGGTGCATCAGTCGGTGCAGGTGTCGACACGGGTCTGTCCGTCGGTGCAGGTGTGGGTGCGTCAGTTGGTGCAGGCGTCGGTGCCCTCGTCGGTGCAGCTGTCGATGCGTCAGTTGGTGCAGCTGTTGGCGCGTTAGTCGGCGCAGATGTCGGCGCGTCAGTCGGCGCAGCTGTCGGCGCGTCAGTTGGTGCGGGCGTTGGTGCGCTCGTCGGTGCAGCTGTCGGCGCGTTTGTCGGCGCAGCTGTCGGCGCATCAGTCGGTGCAGCTGTCGGAGCGTCGGTTGGTGCAGGCGTTGGTGCGCTCGTCGGTGCAGCTGTCGGCGCGTCAGTCGGCGCAGCTGTCGGCGCGTCAGTTGGTGCGGGCGTTGGTGCGCTCGTCGGTGCAGCTGTCGGCGCGTTTCTCGCCGCAGCTGTCGGTGCGTCCGTCGGTGCAGCTGTCGGTGCATCAGTGGGTGCAGCTGTCGGTGCGTCGGTTGGTGCAGGCGTTGGTGCGCTCGTCGGTGCAGCTGTCGGTGCGTCAGTGGGTGCAGTAGTCGGTGCAGCTGTCGGTGCGTCAGTTGGTGCACGCGTTGGTGCGCTCGTCGGCGCGGATGTCGGCGCGTCAGTCGGTGCAGCTGTCGGTGCATCAGTCGGCGCAGGTGTCAACACGGGTGTGTCCGGCATTGGTGTCGTTACTGTTGGGTTGTCGAGGTTCAGTCTGAAGGTGCTCTTGCCGTATGCCTGCCAAAGCTGTGAGAATCCACAGTCGCCACGACCAGGTCGCCGTGTGATGTGGTGGCAGCGGCCAGCAACACACATGCCGCAAGAAGGCTCCGCGACACCATTGATCTTGAGAGAACTGTGTCAGATATATATCCTGTGCGTGGGGGTGGGTGCGACGGCACGTGTTGACCGTGTCGGCAGTGGTGATCGCATCCAGAGCATCTGTAACACAGTTCGTGTGGTGGTGCCCTTAAAAGGAACCCGTGGCCCAGAAGGGGTGGGTGCCCAGCGTGCCACAACTCCCCTATGTTTCCGTCTCCTGGCGCCATTTTGAGTTCGCAAGGAGGCGGGCTGTGGTGTGTGTCCACCGTTGTGTTGGCCACACACTCCCTCCCCTCAGATGTGCATTGCCGCTAATCCTGCAAGGATACCATCAAAAGGCAACCACCACAGAGACCTATTGTAGAGAGGCGAGGAAGTAGAAGAGGCCGAGAGAAGCAGATGCAATGCAGAGAGGTACTTTGAGCCGTGGATCGCCATCAGTACAAAGAGCGTGTCGGCCGCATGGATGACAGGAGCCGTGAGACAGATGCTATCTACGGCTGGGAACCGCGACCGCAGCCACCGCAGCGGGCGCGACGGGATGAATGTGGACAGCTGGAGCATGGCGTACTGCCGTGTGACGTACCAGATACTCCTGCACAGCAGCAGTGACCCGGTCCCTTTAAAGTACCCCCACACCCCGGCCTCCATGAAGGGGCGAGCAAGGTAGAGTAGATCGTACTTCTCCGCCGCCGCGACGCGTGCACCGCACACCCTGAAGGGTGTGACGACGACATCCGTCAGCAGCGAGGCAAGCGTGAACGCCACCGTGACGATCACCCGGCGGTCCCCCTCCACGATGGTGTCCCAGCCACCCTCCGGCTGCAGCAGGTCTATCACAAACTCGAATGTGATGGACTTCGAACAGAGGATGGCGACGCGGGCAGCCAGGGTCATCTCGAGGCCCTGCCAGAGCCCCAGCCCGAAATAGCTGTGGCGCGTCGCAGCTTGAACCGCTTCATACATCCCGCAGCCTGTGGCCTGCTGTATTGTCCGGATGCGGATCAGCGGCTGCGACACCAGAGCCAGTGTGAGAGAGCCTCGCAGGATGGTCGCAACGGGGAGCTGGCTGCTGCCTGACTGCGGGGAGTGCCCCCTCTGGTGCTCCTCGTGCCGTGCCAGGCGGACGCGGGCATTGTCCAACGAGCCTGCCTCCCGCAACACGTGGTGCAGCACGGTGTCGGGTTGGGAGAATTCCCGTCGCAGCTCTGCGACCTCGTGGGCCTCCTGCTCCGTGTCGCTGTCCATCGCCCCCCCCCCCAACCCCCCCACCTGCATGTGTGGGGTTGCGGGGTTGCGTTCAGCAGCTCGAAAAATGCATCTTAAAAAAGGCGTTGTTATCAATTTTGTTTCGCGTGCCTCTTTGTGGCGTCTCGCTTCAAGCCTGCACGATATGCCCTCCCCCCATCGGCCTCGAGGCGTGGATGGGGATCAAAGGATTGGAGCAAAGTTCAGGCGGACCGCATCGAGGGGAGGTTCTCAAGAGAGGGAGGGGATGGGGGGGGGGGGGGGGGGTAGGGGGGGGGTCACTGCTAAGGAAAAGTGGTAGACAAACAGCAATTTTTCCGACACCCCCATTCCGACCCCCGGAGAGCCTATTTTTGGGTAGCTGTTGGCCGATATGTGGTGGAAAACAGGTTTTAGGCCCATTTCGGTGATTTTTGACACCCGGGAAGGCATTTTTCGCCCATTTTTTATTTTCCTACCAGAACTTGTACCTCGGGGTAGTAGCGTGGCTTCGTCATTTTTTGACTACAACCACTGGGAAGAGGCATTGTATCAAGTTCCGCATACATATCGTCCAGGAGGTTCTCCTGGAGCTCAAGTATGGTGAATTCATCCTGGTGGAGCCCGCTCTCCTCGGCGCGATCCATCAATTCAGCACCCCGTTTCCTTCCCAGGAAGCTGCGGATCTCGCCCTATTTGTGGGTCAAGTCTCTCCCGGAACGCTTCCTGGGCAGTTGTCTGGGGACGCGGTCGCTTCGCAAATGCGCGCACATCCTCTGCCGAGGGTACAGGGGGATTTCCCCACCTCAATAGTCACTATTCCGCTTGCGGTGACCTGTGCGAGTGCAGTCACCGTTGAGGCTGTACACTGAAAGCGGCTGATCAGCTGTACTGTCATTGACGAGAGGAGACCCTCCAGCCAGTCGTGCACCACACCTGTTTGAATTCGATCCACACCGACCTCGGTTCACGTCAGCACTAGGGTGCGAGCGCTGCAGTGGAGTATATGTTCGTACAGGGGCAACCGTGCCACCTGTGCTGCACCTTCACCATGGTGTGCTTCCGGTACAACAACCGGTAGGTACCTTCTTGTGCGATATCTGCGACCTGCAGCACCGCTATCTCACAGCAGGGCTTGCACCGCTGTTCCGATAGACTCCACAGGAACCTCTCGGCAGCTTTGAAGGGTGGAACAGAGCTTTTCTTGGCCCATTGCATGTTGATCACGATGAGACCTTGCCCACCGGGGGTGGGCTCGGTACAAGTTGTGGTATGGAAAATTAGGATGGGGTCTGAGAGGGTAACAAGGCCACAGATCATGTTGTAGTGGGGGTATTTCCGGGTTCCGACATATTCTGGACCGGTTTTTCATATTTTTTTGGCCCAAAAATGACCTCCGAGGGAAAGTGGAATTTTGGGGTTTGTCCCCCCCAGTGACCCCCCCCTAGGGCAGTGAAGGCAAAATACGCGTATTTTTCAGAATCCCGATTTTAAAAATACGTTGAACGTTCAAATACGTTGAACGTTCAGCGTATTTGAACGTTTCTCACATTGCCTACCGTCTGCAGGGGCCACCAGTCACAAACCCACCTTTCCTCAAGCAGAGCAAGGGCGAGTTGGTGGCACCACGACAACCGTGCGGAAGACGTCCTTGGAGCACGATTTTACAGCGACTTGCTTCGCGATGCAGTCGACAGCATCCCTTGTCCTTTGCTCCATGAAGCGGGCTGGTGCAGTTGAGGTGAACCCCTGCAGGTGGGATATCCCATACGGTTCTCCCATGCGGGATATCCCACGGTTCTGGCAAGTCACGTATGTCTCTAGACTGGGTTCTGGCTTAGAGGCGTTCAGCCATAATCCATCCAGTGGGAGCATCACGGCACTGTCCGCTCGGACACGTAGATACCAGGGACTGAAATGGGAGTTCCCCATATTGCTGTCGACATACGCCGGCTCGAGGTGTTCTCTCTCAGTCGGGTAAAACCACCCTGTCTCACGACGGTCTAAATCCAGCTCACGTTCGGCCATCCACTTCCTCTACACGACGGACTCCAGCCGGTCGAGTGGGGTAAAACTGGGAGATAGGTCGAGAGGGGGTTGGTACCCCCGCTTTTCCGGAGTTAGTCAACCCTGAAAAGAGGGGGTACCAACCACCCCTTTCCGGGTTCATGTGTAGAGTGCACCCAGTGGGTGAAAACGCCCAAAAGCCAAAAAAACGTTCAACTTCGACGCATTTTTTTAAAAATACGTTGAACGTTCAAATACGTTGAACGTTTTTTACGTATTTTCTATCACTGCCCTAGGGGGGGGGGGGGTCAACTGAAGTTGTTTGTTTTCGAACAGCAGAATGTAAATAGCTCACCCCACTCTTAACAGGCTGCCCAATGGGAGAGCGTGTGTTCGCGGATATTTTTTTTTCCCGGAGTTGGCTCCGGCAGGACTGTCAAAAACATAAGATTGACAAGGCAGAACGGTACTGACCAGAATTGGAAGAGGAAGTCATGCACGCCTCACATCCTCACACACCTGGCAAGGTGTGGTGCGGAGAAGCGAATGAACCAGACAGGGGGGTGGCCTTGGAAAAGGTGCGGCTTGGAGATCCCCGCAGCCAGAGAGTGAGAGTTGCGAGTTGCATGGGTACTCTGCAATCGAGGGAACCCCGCCGAAGATGTAACTTACAGGTTTCGGGATGCACGGGGCATCCCCTCTTCCCACACGACACACAGAAAAGAAGCAGGGCCGCCGGAAGCACTCCTACACTTTTTCGCATCATGAATGTGCTCAAAGAAAAGTGTGACAGGGTTTTAGTTCCGAACCTGGCTGTGCAGAAAACCGAGAACGAATGACAATGCAGCACAGTCCCCACCCCCCCATGCGCCTCTCCAAAACTCAGGAGGAATTGACTGAAACCCCCAGACTTGAGTTCTGACTTGCTGACAGGTGCACCTTCTCCGAAGCAGCCCCCGTCCGATCGGCACCCCCAAACGGGGACACCGCTGTCTCGGGTTCGAAGACAGACACATGCCGTATCCTCCTCCCAATGAAGGTGCGGGGGGACAGGCGTTCGTCGTTGCTCGATGTGTTCGACGCATGGGTCTGGTTCAGCGAATTCGACAGTTTGTCCTTCGGCGCTGCCTTGGATGATCTGTTCTCCATCTGCCGCTCCTGCAGCCACTTCCCGATGCCATCTTTGTGAGGCGCGACAAGGGGGTTCTCAACCTTCGCGGTGGTTGCCTTGGTCACTCTTGCCTTCTCCTCATCCATCATGAGCTGCGCAATCCTGTCGTGCGCTGCGTCGCGTATGCTTAACAGCGCGTTGGGGAACTGCTCCGCAACCTGCTCAAAATCACCTTTGTCAAGACGAAGGACGTTGCCAAACCGTACCGCCTGGATCGTTGCGGTCCGGCGCACGTTGTGGAGGAGGGCAATTTCCCCGAAGAAGTTTCCGCTCGTGAGGGTCAGCACCGTGTTCCCCTCTGCATCCAGGAGGGCAAAGTCCCCATGGGTGATGAAGTACATCGACGAGCCGGGCATCCCCTTCTGCGTCACGAACTCACCGGGGCTGACGACCTCTGCCAGCAGCTTGCGGGATATGGAATGCACAAACTCGACATCATCGGCCGCATCCTGGAAGATGGGAACCTTGCTTATCACATTCCGGCATGTCACGACCCGGACCACCACATCCAGGTCATCAGGCAGGTCGTCCAACAGGTTCTCCGCAAGCGAGTAGCTCCCGCTAGTGGAGAAGACATGCTTGTAGTAGTTCAGGCACTGGTGGCGGAATTCCTCCGGTATTTTGCTGTAGACGAGGAACGCGTTGACAGCATCGAGCTTCTCTTTGAGCTTGCTCTCCTGGCTGGGGGTTTGCAGCGCATTCGACACTGTTGCCAGGAAGTAGGCATACGCCGCCACACCGGTCAGCACGGCAAGAATCGCATTCACATGCTGCAGGTCTGTCGCAGGCATAGGGGTGCCCCTGCTCAGCCCCGACATGGTCTTCATGGAGTAGTCGAATGCCTGGAGGTACTGCGAGCCCAGGCCTCGTTGGCTGAAGCTGTCGTAGTTGTTGAGGATCACAGAGGTGTTTCTGTCACCCACAGAATTCGCCACAATCTTGAAGACGCAGCTGAGGGCATGCGCCTGCAGCAGGAAATACAGCAAGGCCTTGCTTATCCGTGCGACGATCGGGCCCAGCCACGCCAGCGATGCAGACAGCAGTCTGTTGAAGTAGTACAACAAAACCAGCTTGTTCACGCGGTAGAAGGGGTCGCGGTCGAATCGCCCCTCGATGGCCATCCCCAACAGATCCAACGGGAACAGGGCGATGACATCCACGACAAAAGGGACCGACGAGAAGTAGCCACGCAGGATGCGCCGCTTGTTGATCACCAGCTGCCCCGAGTCCTCCTTCGGCAGCAGCACGCGCTTGATGACCCACGCCACGAGAATGGCGTCAGACATGATGTACACCAAAGCCACCACCGGAATCTGCCGCACACCAAAGCACAGCTCGAAGGATGCGAGGCACAGCGTGGCGAGGGTGTACAGCCACACCAGTGGCAGCTTCCTCTCCAGAGTTTCATGGGCAACACGGGCACGATCGTGCAGCTGCTGGTCTGACGATTTGAAGCATGTCCCCCTCTCCACGGCTTTCCGCACAACCTGAATAAACGACGCATCGTCTTGGTCAGCTTGGTGATCAAAATGGTTCGCATTGAATAGAGCGACCAGATCATGCGGCTCTATCGCATCGTCTGATCCAATCTCCTCCATCAGGGCGCGCAGGTCAGCTGGCTCGGAGGGCAGCGACATCGCCTCGAGCACCTGCCGGACCATATCCTTCGTCAGGGGGGCGTTGGGGGCAAGCAGGTCACACTCGTGCTGTGCCTTCATCTGAGAAGACTTTTCCTCCGCCGACAGGCACATCGCAGATATCCGCGGGCGGCTGTACACACAGGTGAACACGCCTTCGCTTCGGAAGTCTTCAAACGTCGCGCAGAACATGACGAAGTTGGCGAAGCCATCCTCGATGCAGAAGGAGCTGAAGTCATCCCGGTCCTCGGGGGACATCTCCACCCCGCACATCTCCAGGGCGGTCTGCACCTCCGCCTCACACAGGTACCCCGTGCCCGTGGTGGCCGACACGGCATCCAGCAGATCCCACACCTGCATCAGCTGCTGCTGGTAGGAAACTTCATCAGAGCAGATGTCATCCCAGGAGGTAAACAGCTCAGACGCCTCCTTCTGCAGGCGCTTGCCCATGTTCTCGCCGGTCTGGGCCTGGCGTACCACCATACGGGCAGGTTGCACGGGGATTGTTGGCACCTTGAGGGTCGGGCCCGAACAACCGGAATCGCGGGACCAGCGGCTAGAGGCGATGTTCCGGAGCTCGCGGGCCAGGTTAATGGCCTCCACCTTGCTCGTCATCATGTCGGATCGGCTTGCTGTGAAGCTCATTTCAGACCGCAGCTGCCCCGCCCGCATCTTGGCGTGGGCGATGGCAGACACGGACCCATGATCCGAACGCACTGACGACGATAAGCTGCTGTTGCCTGAGCTGTCCACATCGGACATCACCTCGGGCACATCCTTAATGCTGACGCGCCGGATCTTGTGGGGCAACTCGGTCACCACCGCCTCCTCCTCCACCTCTCCCATGTCGATCAACTCGGTACATTCATTCGCATTGTCCTGCACGCCAGCCTTGACCACGGGGACCGTGGCGCCCCGCGACTGGCGCCTCCGCGAAATACTCACGCTTGGGGCAGGCAGGCGCACTGGGTTGCTATGGGTTTGCTGAACATCAAACTTTGACACTGTATCGCTGTTGCTGGACTCATGCAGGCGGGCAGCCGAGGCGCCCGACGAGGCCTCGACAGTGGGGCAGACGGTCATCGACCCTGGGATGGACAGGCTGCTGAGGTTGTTCACCATGCTCCCATCCTGGCTGGCCGCGGTTGTGGTGTACGCACAGGAGAAGCTGGGCAGCGACCCGGTCGTATCTGTCGAAGGCACTGGCGAGCCATTTTCAGACAGAACCGAAAGGTCTTCAGCCTCGGGGGGCTCGGTCCCCTTGCGCGACGCTCTCTGCCACAGCGAGGTCGACGTGGCACC
Organism: Rhynchopus euleeides; assembly: GCA_963210315.1. NCBI lineage: Eukaryota > Euglenozoa > Diplonemea > Diplonemida > Diplonemidae > Rhynchopus > Rhynchopus euleeides. Next base: position 2,053,212 of record OY723263.1, on the reverse strand, counting down.
CTTGTTGCGGCGGCGATCCTCCGACTGCTTCGGCAGAGCCCGGAGGCCATCCAGGCTTTGCCGCATCTGATGGTTCAGGTCCACGATGCGCAGGCTCCCCGATCCCCTGTGCCCGCTGGTCTGGGAGCCTTGCCGCATGAACGAGAGGCGCGACCCGAGGGTGAGGCTGGGCCTGCTGATGGCGTCCGTCTCCAACGTCGCCACCGTCGTTGTGTCGTCGGGGCGCGACACGAAGGAGGGCTGCTTCAGGAGGAACTGCATCTCGATCCGCTGCGACACGTCGGCATGCCGGAATATGACCAGCAGCACCGCTGCGTGGCACATCCATGCGAGGACAGAGTCGCCGCGGATCTCTGCTTCAGCCAGGTCGTCTGCCAGGGGCCCGCCCTCCCACCTGCGTTCGACGAGCATCAAACCGCCGGCAATGGCAAGGCTGAGGAGGACAGATCCGACCCACACAGCAGGGCGTGTCTTCTCCACGCTGCGTGACAGGTAGACTGCGGCGAGGGAGAGGGTAGATTCACGGGCCACGAGGAGGGCGGCCACGCCCGTTGTGGGGAGGGTGCCGGCGGCGCGGAGGAAAGCGATGACGGGGGCCGCGTGCAGCAGCAGCATGTTGACGGGGAGGAGGTGGGCCTGCCGCCCGAGGCAGGCGGAGACAACCGAGGCGATGGAGATGGCCAAGCTGCAGGCAGCGGTGGCGACGTTGACGGCATTCCACCCCAGAACAGGCATGGCGAGGACGTAGTAGGCACAGAGGACAGCGACGATGTGCACCTCGGCAGAGGTGCGGAGGAGCCACGCAAGGTCGTCCCGTGTGGCAGGCCACGTGAGGAGGCAGTCGAGGGGGCCCATGTTGAAGGGGGGCGATACTTCGGCCTTTTCCACAGCGGCTTCGATCTTAGTCAGGCGTCGCGCGCCGCCCGGAGAGAGGCAGAGGATGGGCGGGGTCGCGGAAGGCCGCTTTGTGGCCACGCTGAGGGAGGGGCGGTGCAGGGGCACGTTCGATGCTCGGCGGTCGCTGAATGAGGCAAAAAGGGATCCGCGTCGGGTGGATTCGCCGCCGGTCTGGACGGTGGGTACATCTTCCAGAGCCCAGCGGGTCTCCCGTGCGAAAGCCAGCGTGCGCGACGCGTCGGGTTCCGAAACAGGCGAGTCATGGTCATGGTCATCCCAGTTGCCCCAGGCAGGAGGCTGGTCGGAGGTGCTGTCTTTAGTCGTAAAGCTGGTGACATCGGCCTCGTCATGTACCATGGCTGCCTCAGCCTGTGTGCGACCGCACCAGAGACATCATTCAGCCTCGGAGGCAACCCTGCAGGGTGGTGTGTTGGGTGGCCCCGGGCGAGACACATAAAAGCAGAAAGTAGGGGGTGCGGGGTGGGCGTCAGTGAGACTGCCCCAGGGAAGATGACATCGACAAGACACAACTGATTCGTCTTCTCTTCGGGGACCTGTGAGGCACAGTGCACTGTGTGTGCCGTGTTTGGCCTTGTCAAGGAGGCAGCTCTCGGTAGAAGCAGGCGGTGTTCTCCAACCTGCAGAACATAGGACCAGGGATCGGGATGGGTTCGCGGGGTCAATGCGATGAGAGGGCAGGGGATGAACATCGACGGCTTGGTGTGCTTTGTTGCTGCGTTGCAAACACAGCAACCAGCAGACTGGGCCGGGTAAACACGGAAGAAGATCAACAACAGCAAGAAGATCAACAAAAGTAACAGCAACAACCCAGCTGAACATTGCCTTGCCGAAGAGATGCCGTGTGGGACTGCCGTGCCTCCCTCTCAGCCACAGCAGGGAGGGGCACACCCGCACCTTCCAGCTGCAGGCAAGGCTCTGCTCTGATGTGTTTCTGGCATCACGAAGAAGGGTTGCTCTGGATGTAAAGAGGCCGTGTTGTGGGATGGGGAAAGGGCTGCAGAACCGACCAGCACCTTTGGCCAAGAGGCTGCACGCAGGCGTGCAGGTTCCGTGGAGCAGGGCAAAGGGCTGGTCGTTAGTTTGCAGGAAAGCACAATGACTTCAATAATTCTGAGAGAGACAAATACCCACCGCGTGCAGTCTGCCACCGGTTGCCTCGGCTGGTGCATGATGGAGCAGTGCTCCAGCAGGCACACGGGGCGTATGCACTTAGGCAAGACGGACGGATACCAACAGTGCGACATCACCGTCACACGCGAAAGAGGAAGAAGGGGCAAAGAATCATAGCCCAACAGATCAGCATGATACACCAGGCGTGTGCACATGGTGCTGATGCTGCAAGGGGCAAGGGGTGCAGGGTTACGCATCAGCAGGCTCGGTCGGGTGGCTGGCCTGCTGATCCTGCTGCTTCGAACCTGCGGCACGTCCCACATACCACACCAGCACAAAAGCCAACACAGCCACGGCACCGACACAGCCCACCACAATGCCTGCGATAGCACCACCACTCAGGTCGTCATCCCCTGCGTCAGGGGCAGGTGTGCTGGCAGGTGGCGGCACCGGCGTGTCCACAGGGACACGTGCGCACGTCTGGTAGTCCTTCCCGTCTCGTGTCTCAACACGCAGGACAAACCCATCGCTGCAGCTGATGACAAGACAGCGCCGGTCATACGTCTCCATTGTGCTGAGTGCTTCCTGCGTGCACACTGCACTTGTGTTCTTGCCACTCTGCTGTGCGGTTTGAACAAAGGGGTCGAGCTGCGAGGCGTGCGTGACCTTTGTAAGGTTGGAGTGTACCACAGCAGCTGCACCGAGAGCGTCGACAAGTGCATCAGCCGTTGCGGCGGTCGTCGCGTCAGGCACCACCCCAGACAGTGCGACGGACAGGGTCCCGCAGGAGGCACCGGCAGACACATCCTGTGCGCCACGTGCAGTGGCCTCAGCACGCAGGGTGTCCAGCAGGGCCTGCGAGCCGGCACGGTCGCACGCCACCTGCAACGTGATCCCGACACTCATGTGCACGCCAGTAGGTACAGGCTCGGTATCGCTGACGTCGCACAGCTTGCCTGAGTGGGTCCCGCAGGCACAGTGCTGAGACGACGTGCACTTGGCAGCCCCGTCACCGAACACACGGCAGGCCGCGTCCGTAGTGCACACACGGGGTGGTGTCGGAGCAGGCGGTGCAGGTGTCGGTGCGTCAGTCGGCGCAGGCGTCGGTGCATCAGTCGGTGCAGGTGTCGACACGGGTCTGTCCGTCGGTGCAGGTGTGGGTGCGTCAGTTGGTGCAGGCGTTGGTGTGCTCGTCGGTGCAGCTGTCGGCGCGTCAGTTGGTGCAGCTGTCGGTGCACTCGTCGGTGCGTCAGTTGGTGCATCAGTCGGCGCATCAGTCGGCGCGGTAGTCGGTGCAGCTGTCGGTGCGTAAGTCGGCGCATCAGTCGGTGCATTAGTCGGTGCAGGTGTCGGTGCATCAGTTGGCGCGCTCGTCGGTAAGTCAGTTGGTGCAGCTGTCGGCGCGTTAGTCGGCGCAGCTGTCGGTGCAGGTGTGGGTGCGTCAGTTGGTGCAGGCGTCGACACGGGTGTGTCCGGCATTGGTGTCGTTACTGTTGGGTCGTCGAGGTTCAGTCTGAAGGTGCTCTTGCCGTCATGCCTGCCAAAGCTGTGAGAATCCACAGTCGCCACGACCAGGTCGCCGTGTGATGTGGTGGCAGCGGCCAGCAACACACATGCCGCAAGAAGGCTCCGCGACACCATTGATCTTGAGAGAACTGTATCAGATATATATCCTGTGCGTGGGGGTGGGTGCGACATCCGGCACGTTCGTATGTGGTTCAGTGGATCGTGGAGACAATCCCCGGGAGGAGTTTGTATACATGATGTGCGGTGGTGGTGTGAGCAAGGCGCAGGTGGAGATGGCATGCCAAAGTGGGGTGGGGGATGGGGGTGTCGTTACTGTTTTACGCGTCTGTAGTATGGTACACGCGGCAGCTTGGAACAGGGCTGCAGGGGCCGTGGTCCCACAGCTTGGCTGGGGGAGGGCTGCAGGGTCGTTGTCAGCACACGCCACTCGAAGGGTGCAACAAGAGCACGGACACAGAATGGTTCACCCGTCACGCAACCACAACGGCTCCGACACCACCCGCCATGCACGCAGTGCATGCACAGCGATGGGTGCAGAACAGCACGGTTGGAACACAACAAAGCGAGACAATGAAAGCGAAAATGGAAACAGAAACAGACAGCGACGTCACACATTCAGTCGCTGCCGCAGTCGCAGTCGAAATCGAAGAAGCGACTCGTCAAATAGTTTTGTGACAACACACGAGTTGTGTATGCGGCCACCAGGGCTGCGACGCTGCTCGCGAGGGTAGGCACGGCTTGGAGGGGCCGCGGTGCACCCGCTTGTGGGCGTCGTTCGAGCCGAGGAGGGAGCGCACCAGCTGTGCACATCATCAAGCCCAAGCACATGCTCAAGCTCGCGATCATGTTCACGCTGATGCACGCGTGGGCAGCACGCTTCAGACCACAGACGTGGAGGGGGACTCGTTCAGCCCGCACTCGTTGCTGCCGTAGGACACGCGGATGTAGCCAGACTCACCCCAGCTCGACCCCCACGAGTTCTTCACGATCCAGTAGTTGTCCCCGTACCCGACAATCAGCACACCGTGGTCCAGCTGGCACCTGCCCGAGCAGCAGTTCGTCATCACACCGCCCGAGTACGTCTGCCACTTGTTGGCGTCCACAGCGATCGACAGAGGGCCGCTCGTCGACACGAACGCCTTCATCTGCGCCTCCGTGTGCGTGATGTCCTTGTAGCTCGAGATCGTGGCACCCACCGTCTTGGTCGACACGTCCTCGCACGTGTGGCGGATCCCGAGCGACGACTTGTACGGGTACGAGGCCTCCGTCACGATCTGCCCACCGTGGTTCTTGATGAGCCACTTGAACGCGTTGTCCATCAGACCGCCGCCACAGCCAGAGTCCACCTTGTCGCACGACACCAGCTCCTGCTCCGACACAGACGTCAGGGTCTTCCCGGAAAGCTTCCACTGGCCCTCAATCCCACCGGTGGTGCTGAATGCCCAACAGGTTGTAGAGTCGTATTTATGACCACATCAAAAGTGGTGTAGCCAACGGTGGGCGGCCGTCCCAGATAAAGACTGGAGAAAATGAACGACCTCCTCACCCAGAAAGATGCGAGGGGGAGAGGACAAACAAAAACAAAAGGGCACCGCTCCACACACTGAGCCAACGCACACAGGCCTGGTGAAGCCCCAAGGGCACTTCCCCCAGATCGTCCCTCCCCAGCTTACCCAACCACGTTTCATCACAATACAGGCATTCCACACTGCGGCCGGAATAGAGGCCGAAGGATTGCGTCCAGAATCACTTGTAAGGCATGTACACCAGAGAACCCGCTCGGGTGCAGGCCCCGTCTGCATCACGCTGCCCAAAACAGGGAGAGGGAGGGGATGATAACAACAAAAACCAATCTGAGATGGGCTCCTTCTCCGACATCTCGCCCGCAACAAGTCTCCTGCAAAGGAGACGCGCCTTCGACACCGTCTGTGCGTCCGCCCCTACGCCATGCACGCAGGTCGCACGCCGCGGCCAACTGCCGCCCCTCCGTTCACGACCTCCCAACGAGGGAGGTACGCCACGCACCGACACCCCGTACGCCCCTACGCCCGACGCGTAAGTCGCACGTCGCGACCACCTGCCGCCCGATACCTCCGTCAAGAGCCTCCCGACAAGGGAGACACGCCACGCACCGTCACCCCGTACGCCCCTACGCCTGGCGCGCAGGTCGCACGTCGCGGCCAACTGCCGCCCGACCTGCATCCTGCCCCCCGACCAGGGGAGCCACCTCACCGTCTGTACGTACGCCCCTACGCCCAACGCGCAGGTCGTACGTCGCGGCCAACTGCCGCCCCTCCGTTCAGAACCTCCCAACGAGGGAGGTACGCCACGCACCGTCACCCCGTACGCCCCTACGCCCAACACGTAAGTCGCACGTCGCGGCCAACTGCCGCCCGATACCTCCGTCCACAGCCTCCCGACAGGGGAGGCACGCCACGCCCCGACACCCCGTACGCCCCTACGCCCATCGCGTAGGTCGCACGTCGCGGCCAACTGCCGCCAACCCCTACTTACCGTCACTCAAGTAATGTTGGTGGGGTAATAACCCACCAACTTCTTCCAGAACCCCCAAATCCACCAAATTAGTACCCCACCAACATATTTACCCCACCAACAAATCTACCCCACCAATTTATTACCCCAATGCGCATCGCTGACTACCGTTTTCGTGGCGAACGCCTAAGGGGCCCGGCTGATGGCTACGTTTTCCAGAAAATGCATACGGCGTACGCGTGGGCGTGCGGCGCCTGCAAACGGCAGTCTATGTAGTACAAGAGACGGCCATGTCCGCACACCAAATCGGTCGTCAACCTCAGCAGCCTTCGAGCCTTCGAGTAGGTAATCGTACCTTTTGCACTTGTGCGCGAAGGAACCGTCTGTGAAAGGCAAGAGCAAAGGCCAGGGCTCAGCCTACTGGGTGGCCTACTGTGTGCTGAGAGACCTGGAATACCAGCCGTACGCAATTTCTGCGTACGCGTACGCAGCGCGGTTTCAGAAAGTGCGGACGGCGTACGCACATGCGTACGCGCAGTCGGGGTGGGTGGGCAGGGGGCTCCAAATCCCAGGTGCCAGAAAAAATCGCCAAGTACAATGCGCCCCAGGGGTAATTATGTTGGTGGGGTAATAACCCACCAACTTTTTTCAGAGCCCCAAATCCACCAAATTAGTACCCCACCAACATATTTACCCCACCAATATATTACCCCACCAACAAAACTTGAGTGACGGTACTTCCTTCGTCGCTCACCTTTAGCCGGAAACCACAAGGTTATCCGTTGCCCGGGGAACACCGCGTGGAGGCGGTGAGTCACTTGTCCCCCTGCTGAATGCCCAACAGGATCCGCATTGGCCCTGGTTCTTCACGTGCGTCACTGTGTGTTTTTTTATGATGTGTGTGGTGCAGGGTATAAGATAGACTTTTTTTCTGGCGCCGTTTTCCGGTTTTTCTGGTTTTGAAAATTTTTCGCGCGCGCCTTCGGCGCGCGCGACCCGCGCAAACCCTCCCAGAATCTGAGAGGGCCCGGTGCCTGCGCGCGTCCTGTCGTACTGAGGCTGCTTGGTGGGGCAGGCGCAGCAGCTGCTTTGAAAGTTTGGACTCTCGACCAAAAAACCGGTCTGGTGCAATGTTTTTACGCAGGGGGGTCTGGGGGGCGGAGCCCCCCAGCCGCCGGAGGCCACGGTAGTGAACATCTGTTCCCTACAGTCTGGATTCGCTTGTAAGTAGGAAGGCTTCGCTGTATCGCAGCCCGGCCAGCAGGAGATCACTGGTCCTTGAGGATTCAACCTTCAGGGTGGAGGAGGACGGGGGAGTGACCACTCGTGACAGGTGTGCGTTGTGGGTGGAGTGGGTGCACGACAGAATGGCCAAAGGGTCCACGAGATCTCTGCACACATTCCGTTATCGAGGAGATGGGCACCTAGCTGTGACGACAGGCAACAAACAAATCTCATCTGTTAGTTGCCCCCAATAGGCTTGGCGACCTTCAAGACTGCTTGAAAGTCGTTCGTGTTCTCGTCTCAGCCCTCCAGACTGCAGTCTTAGACTCCCTCTTAGACATGGTGGCTGGAGTCCACCATGTGTGCACCTTCAAAACAGAAGAGACCTGCATGACGAGGGCATCACCACCCACCGGGCCACCCGCTAGGTCCATTTTTTCTTCTCCGCTTCTCTGCCTTCTTTGGACTATTTGAGCTCTGTGCGGATCACGATGGGGTCACTTTCTATTTTTTTATGGCGTTTTTTCTGACTGTTTTACTGTCCCAAAGTCACAAAAAAAACCGCCAAAAATGAGATCGACCTTTTTTTTCCCCCAGAAAACCGGGAACCGGGAAACCCTGGTTTTGAAAACCGGAAAACCAGACCTATCTTATCCCCTGGTGTGGTGTTTTGGAAGAAGATGGATTGAAACTAAGGCACAAGATGGGGAGACGATGCAACAAGACAGGCCTGTTGTTTGTGAGCCAAAGCCAGGCAAAGACATGCAACTCAATGCGGCCTTGCTGCGGAGGTGGCGCGTTTGTTTCCCAAAGCACTGCCCATCTATCTTTTCCACACTGGCAAAGGAAACCAGAGAAGGATTGTTTTGATAAACAACGACATACCGGCACCCTTGGCCCTCCAGTCCACAGACGCCTGGACGGCCTGCTCCTCCTCAGCCGTGAACATCGGGGGCGGGCTCGCCTTCTGCGGGACCTGCAGGCTGTGGTACGCCTTGAACTCCTCCGCAGACAGGTCGGAGAAGACGTTCATCCCGAAGGTGGCACCCTTCGTCTGCTCCTTCTCGAAGCGCGCCGCCTTCAGCATGTTGCCGGTGAAGATCCCGTAGCGGCGCTCCTCCTCCGCCAGGCTCGCGTAGCGCTTGCCGTGGTCGTTCTTGAAGCTGCGCCACAGCAGCTTCGAGTTCGCACGCACGTACTCCTCGCTGTACCCGTGCGCCTGTCCCGCCATCATGGCGCACACCAGAAGGGCTGCGGTACGCATTGTAAGGCTTGAGATCACACCTGTGTGGGGTGGTGTGTGGCCTGCAAACTTTCGGTGGGTTGGAGGCACCTGAAATATTGCTGTGCAAATCCGCGATACCTACCACCCCCCGTGTACACGGTGGCCTGGTCAGCTGACTGACCAGGTTTTGACCAGGTCTAAATCTGACCAGGTCATGACCAAATCTGACCTGGTCATGACCAGGTATGACCTGGTCATGACCAGGTCATTTTCACCCATTTTAACCGGGGGGAACATGTTGAGTGGCCAAGCAGGGGGGACAATTCGCATGTTCCGGACTCTCTCCGGCCGTTGTGGAAAGTATGAGTCAAAAGGGTTCAACCATACCCCGAGTCGAGAAAGAAGTCGAAGCTTGAATCATGTTGGGCACAAGGGGAAAATGGTCAAAATTGGCCCAAAATTACCAAAAAGGAATGAGGCCCCCTGCCCAGGTTCCCTGCCCACCTGGACGCACTCAAGTGCCTCACACCGGGTCCCTCCCCCTGGTGGTATCCCAAAAAAATGTCGAGGAGGTCTGCATTATCCCAGGCCACGCAGAAGGCGTCGAGCTGTTTCACAGCAGCCTCGCGGCGCTGTTTGAAAATCCATCGCACCACCCACTTTGACAAGGAGTGGGGCAGGAAGCTGACACGGAGTGAAGAGGCCGACAAGAAGAAGGACACTGCCCGCAGTCTACTCCATGCGTGTCTCTGGCAACGCGCGTCGGAGGCGGCATGAAGCGCCTCACGAGCGCCGACAACTCGTCTGAGTACGAGGTGCTGACGGAAGCGGGGTGCTCGGATGAGGTGCTGGGAACCGATATGAAGAGGCTGCCCACCGCTCAAAGCGCTGTGGGCAGTACTTCTTCGAAGGCAGCTGAAAAACAACTGATCCCGAACCCCCCCCCCATCACGCAGATCGGGAGGCATTCGATAGCAGACGTCCTCTTCTACCGGATCATCGTAGGGTCCGGGAGCTGACGTGCCCGACGAGCACCCACCTGTCCTCGACGGATCGGTCATGAGGGACCTACCCTACAAGAGCGAGGTTCCGAATGGTCTGCACGCCCGAACGTTTCACATTCCGGATCCGTTCATTGTGGCGGTGGGGGCAACACCACAGGCAACGCAGGGGCAGGGTGTCGTGACCATCGACATCCAGTTGGTGAACGCGGTGATGAGGCAGGCGGTGGTGACAAAGAAGCCCGACCAGTGGGCGTGCCTCAACGTCGCCGTGAGTGACAACGACAAGGATGCTGACCCCGCTGGACCCGCTGAACCCGAGCATCCCGATGCAAGCGAGGACGAGGAGGACGAGAGTCCCATCGGCAGTGCCGTAACGGTTGACCACATCTGATTGTGACACTTTTCAAAGGGGGTCTTCGCTAGCCGGTGCAAAAAAGTGCAGGCTGGTGCAGGGCAAAATGGGCCGAAAATGGGCCAAATCGGAGGCAAAAAAAAGGGCGGGGAGTTGGGTGGCCCCTAGCTGGGAGCACGCATTTGGACCCAAAAAATAATGTCGAGCGGTCCCTGTGCATTGTTCAGCCCTCACAGGACGAGAAGGCACGGCGGGGCCCGTGTCACGGGTAAACATTGAGATCAACCTGTCATCCTGGGCCAAGCCAAGATGGGAGCTGGCCGCCTGGGGCAATGCAGGAGCAACGGCTAGTGCTCGTGCTGGCACGAAGCGGAGCCAGGCAGTGCTGTCCCGAGAACGGGCCGAGCCAGACAGTGCTGTCCCAAGGGTGGGCCGAGCCAGACAGTGCTGTCCCGAGAACGGGCCGAGCCAGACAGTGCTGTCCCGAGAATGGGCCGAGCCAGGCAGTGCTGTCCCAAGGGTGGGCCGAGCCAGACAGTGCTGTCCCGAGAATGGGCCGAGCCAGACAGTGCTGTCCCGAGAACGGGCCGAGCCAGACAGTGCTGTCCCAAGGGTGGGCCGAGCCAGACAGTGATGTCCCGAGAATGGGCCGAGCCAGGCAGTGCTGTCCCAAGGGTGGGCCGAGCCAGACAGTGCTGTCCCGAGAACGGGCCGAGCCAGACAGTGCTGTCCCGAGAATGGGCCGAGCCAGGCAGTGCTGTCCCAAGGGTGGGCCGAGCCAGACAGTGCTGTCCCGAGAATGGGCCGAGCCAGACAGTGCTGTCCCGAGAACGGGCCGAGCCAGACAGTGCTGTCCCGAGGGTGGGCCGAGCTAGGCAGTGCTGTCCCGAGAATGGGCCGAGCCAGGCAGTGCTGTCCCAAGGGTGGGCCGAGCCAGACAGTGCTGTCCCGAGAATGGGCCGAGCCAGACAGTGCTGTCCCGAGAACGGGCCGAGCCAGACAGTGCTGTCCCGAGGGTGGGCCGAGCTAGGCAGTGCTGTCCCGAGAATGGGCCGAGCCACGCAGTCCTGTCCAGAGGGTGGGCCGAGCCAGGCAGTGATGTCCCGAGGGTGGGCCGACATCACATCCGGTCTCGGCCCGCTGTCTGGACCGCAGCAACAAGAAATCTGCGCTGCATGCACAGGAGCAGGGGGACTTGGCCCGTCCGCACTCCGACATTGCACCGCGCTGCCCCAGCGCTCCAGATCACAAGGCCCCCTGTGCCGCAGGAGGTGGAGACGTCGCACACCAGCAGGATGACGTCGCAGACCAGTTCACCACCCCCAACAGTAGGTCACACTCCGCCTCGCCTGTAGGCCGTCTACTGTATGCAGGAGTCTGCGTGTGTTGATAAAGACACACACGCCCGGCACACCTGATTCTATGGGCAGCGCTCGTAACTCTCTCGGCGCCAAGTCGAAGCTGAGCAAGATTTGGTTGGACGGTGCAAATATAGCTAGCCTTGCGGGCTCGCTAAGACACTCTCCGAGCTAGCTACATGAACACAACATTGCACATCGCACGGTTTCGAAGGATGGGTACGCGATGCGGGTTTAGGTCTTGTGCTAATGTTACACACAGCAAGATCCCTGACGGAGGGGATCGATGGAGGCACTGAGGAGATCATGACTGGGAAGGGGTCCTGCATCGAACCCCCTCTGAGTGGAGCAAACACTCGGTACTCCGGGTGCCACGTTCTGCTCGGCTGGACATCACCCCGAGGTCGTGGCCACGGCCCCCGACCACTCACTGCGGGGAGCTTCCCGTCCAGACAGTGTCTGGACATCACTCCTGGGCTCGACCCACTGGGCCGAGCCGACGAGTCGTGTCCAGACACTGGGCCGAGCCCAGGAGTGCTGTCCAGACACTGGGCCGAGCCCAGGAGTGATGTCCAGACCCTGGGCCGAGCCAGGGAGTGGTGTCCAGACACTGGGCCGAGCCCAGGAGTGATGTCCAGACCCTGGGCCGAGCCAGGGAGTGGTGTCCAGACCCTGGGCCGAGCCCAGGAGTGCTGTCCAGACACTGGGCCGAGCCCAGGAGTGATGTCCAGACCCTGGGCCGAGCCAGGGAGTGGTGTCCAGACACTGGGCCGAGCCCAGGAGTGATGTCCAGACACTGGGCCGAGCCAGGGAGTGGTGTCCAGACACTGGGCCGAGCCCAGGAGTGATGTCCAGACACTGGGCCGAGCCAGGGAGTGGTGTCCAGACACTGGGCCGAGCCCAGGAGTGATGTCCAGACACTGGGCCGAGCCAGGGAGTGGTGTCCAGACACTGGGCCGAGCCCAGGAGTGATGTCCAGACCCTGGGCCGAGCCCAGGAGTGCTGTCCACACTGGGCCGAGCCAGGGCGTGATGTCCAGACCCTGGGCCGAGCCAGGGAGTGGTGTCCAGACCCTGGGCCGAGCCCAGGAGTGCTGTCCAGACACTGGGCCGAGCTCAGGAGTGCTGTCCAGTCCCTGGGCCGAGCCAGGGAGTGGTGTCCAGACACTGGGCCGAGCCAGGGAGTGATGTCCAGTCCCTGGGCCGAGCCCAGGAGTGCTGTCCACACTGGGCCGAGCCAGGGCGTGATGTCCAGACCCTGGGCCGAGCCAGGGAGTGGTGTCCAGACCCTGGGCCGAGCCCAGGAGTGCTGTCCAGACACTGGGCCGAGCTCAGGAGTGCTGTCCAGTCCCTGGGCCGAGCCAGGGAGTGGTGTCCAGACACTGGGCCGAGCCAGGGAGTGATGTCCAGTCCCTGGGCCGAGCCCAGGAGTGCTGTCCAGACACTGACGATGTCCTGCCTCATACCCGCCATGCCCGCAATGCACTTCCGGATCACATGGTTGTGGATTTCTAGCGCCTTCCGCATTCCCTCGAAAGACTTCTCCAAGCAGAGGGTCGAGGCCTGCACGTCTGTGACCACGAGTGTCGTGATCTTCGTCTCTGTGGAGTAGCCATCGAAGAGCAGCGCCTGCTGGCTGTCTTCGTTCAGCATCCTACGACTAGGCCGGCTATGGGCCGATCTCGCCCGTACTGGGCCGGACATGGGCCGATCTCGGCAGTACTGGGCCGGCTATGGGCCGATCTCGGCAGTGCTGGGCCGGCTATGGGCCGATCTCGCCCGTACTGGGCCGGACATGGGCCGATCTCGCCCGTACTGGGCCGGCTATGGGCCGATCTCGCACGTACTGGGCCGGACATGGGCCGATCTCGGCAGTGCTGGGCCGGCTACGGGCCGATCTCGCACGTACTGGGCCGGACATGGGCCGATCTCGGCAGTACTGGGCCGGCTATGGGCCGATCTCGGCAGTGCTGGGCCGGCTATGGGCCGATCTCGCCCGTACTGGGCCGGACATGGGCCGATCTCGGCAGTGCTGGGCCGGCTATGGGCCGATCTCGCCCGTACTGGGCCGGACATGGGCCGATCTCGGCAGTGCTGGGCCGGCTATGGGCCGATCTCGCCCGTACTGGGCCGGCTATGGGCCGATCTCGGCAGTGCTGGGCCGGCTACGGGCCGATCTCGGCCGTACTGGGCCGGACATGGGCCGATCTCGCCCGTACTGGGCCGGCTATGGGCCGATCTCGCCCGTACTGGGCCGGCTATGGGCCGATCTCGGCAGTGCTGGGCCGGCTATGGGCCGATCTCGCCCGTACTGGGCCGGCTATGGGCCGATCTCGGCAGTGCTGGGACGGCTATGGGCCGATCTCGCCCGTACTGGGCCGGCTATGGGCCGATCTCGGCAGTGCTGGGCCGGCTACGGGCCGATCTCGGCCGTACTGGGCCGGACATGGGCCGATCTCGCCCGTACTGGGCCGGCTATGGGCCGATCTCGGCAGTGCTGGGACGGCTATGGGCCGATCTCGCCCGTACTGGGCCGGCTATGGGCCGATCTCGGCAGTGCTGGGCCGGCTACGGGCCGATCTCGGCCGTACTGGGCCGGACATGGGCCGATCTCGCCCGTACTGGGCCGGCTATGGGCCGATCTCGGCAGTGCTGGGACGGCTATGGGCCGATCTCGGCAGTGCTGGGCCGGCTATGGGCCGATCTCGCCCGTACTGGGCCGGACATGGGCCGATCTCGGCAGTGCTGGGCCGGCTATGGGCCGATCTCGCCCGTACTGGGCCGGACATGGGCCGATCTCGGCAGTGCTGGGCCGGCTATGGGCCGATCTCGCCCGTACTGGGCCGGCTATGGGCCGATCTCGGCAGTGCTGGGCCGGCTACGGGCCGATCTCGGCCGTACTGGGCCGGACATGGGCCGATCTCGCCCGTACTGGGCCGGCTATGGGCCGATCTCGCCCGTACTGGGCCGGCTATGGGCCGATCTCGGCAGTGCTGGGCCGGCTATGGGCCGATCTCGCCCGTACTGGGCCGGCTATGGGCCGATCTCGGCAGTGCTGGGACGGCTATGGGCCGATCTCGCCCGTACTGGGCCGGCTATGGGCCGATCTCGGCAGTGCTGGGCCGGCTACGGGCCGATCTCGGCCGTACTGGGCCGGACATGGGCCGATCTCGCCCGTACTGGGCCGGCTATGGGCCGATCTCGGCAGTGCTGGGACGGCTATGGGCCGATCTCGCCCGTACTGGGCCGGCTATGGGCCGATCTCGGCAGTGCTGGGCCGGCTACGGGCCGATCTCGGCCGTACTGGGCCGGACATGGGCCGATCTCGCCCGTACTGGGCCGGCTATGGGCCGATCTCGGCAGTGCTGGGACGGCTATGGGCCGATCTCGCCCGTACTGGGCCGGCTATGGGCCGATCTCGGCAGTGCTGGGCCGGCTACGGGCCGATCTCGGCCGTACTGGGCCGGACATGGGCCGATCTCGCCCGTACTGGGCCGGACATGGGCCGATCTCGCCCGTACTGGGCCGGCTATGGGCCGATCTCGCACGTACTGGGCCGGACATGGGCCGATCTCGGCAGTGCTGGGCCGGCTACGGGCCGATCTCGCACGTACTGGGCCGGACATGGGCCGATCTCGGCAGTACTGGGCCGGCTATGGGCCGATCTCGGCAGTGCTGGGCCGGCTATGGGCCGATCTCGCCCGTACTGGGCCGGACATGGGCCGATCTCGGCAGTGCTGGGCCGGCTGTGGGCCGATCTCGCCCGTACTGGGCCGGACATGGGCCGATCTCGGCAGTGCTGGGCCGGCTATGGGCCGATCTCGCCCGTACTGGGCCGGCTATGGGCCGATCTCGGCAGTGCTGGGCCGGCTACGGGCCGATCTCGGCCGTACTGGGCCGGACATGGGCCGATCTCGCCCGTACTGGGCCGGCTATGGGCCGATCTCGGCAGTGCTGGGCCGGCTATGGGCCGATCTCGCCCGTACTGGGCCGGCTATGGGCCGATCTCGGCAGTGCTGGGACGGCTATGGGCCGATCTCGCCCGTACTGGGCCGGCTATGGGCCGATCTCGGCAGTGCTGGGCCGGCTATGGGCCGATCTCGCCCGTACTGGGCCGGCTATGGGCCGATCTCGGCAGTGCTGGGCCGGCTACGGGCCGATCTCGGCCGTACTGGGCCGGACATGGGCCGATCTCGCCCGTACTGGGCCGGCTATGGGCCGATCTCGGCAGTGCTGGGCCGGACATGGGCCGATCTCGGCAGTGCTGGGCCGGCTATGGGCCGATCTCGCCCGTACTGGGCCGGCTATGGGCCGATCTCGGCAGTGCTGGGACGGCTATGGGCCGATCTCGCCCGTACTGGGCCGGCTATGGGCCGATCTCGGCAGTGCTGGGCCGGCTACGGGCCGATCTCGGCCGTACTGGGCCGGACATGGGCCGATCTCGCCCGTACTGGGCCGGCTATGGGCCGATCTCGGCAGTGCTGGGCCGGCTATGGGCCGATCTCGCCCGTACTGGGCCGGCTATGGGCCGATCTCGGCAGTGCTGGGACGGCTATGGGCCGATCTCGCCCGTACTGGGCCGGCTATGGGCCGATCTCGGCAGTGCTGGGCCGGCTACGGGCCGATCTCGGCCGTACTGGGCCGGACATGGGCCGATCTCGCCCGTACTGGGCCGGCTATGGGCCGATCTCGGCAGTGCTGGGCCGGCTATGGGCCGATCTCGCCCGTACTGGGCCGGCTATGGGCCGATCTCGGCAGTGCTGGGCCGGCTATGGGCCGATCTCGCCCGTACTGGGCCGGCTATGGGCCGATCTCGGCAGTGCTGGGCCGGCTATGGGCCGATCTCGGCAGTGCTGGGCCGGCTATGGGCCGATCTCGCCCGTACTGGGCCGGGTCCAGGAGTGGTGTCCAGACCCTGGGCCGACCCAGGCTGTGGGTGGTGCATTTTGGTGCATTCTCCGTCGGTTTAGGTGAAAATTGTCGAATTTTGTCGAAATTTGACGACAGGTGACGAACAGCGAGAATCCCCGAAAAACCGGTTTTTAATTCATTTTTGGGGGGGGGTCTTCGCTGACGAAGGTTTTGTCGAAGACCCCTGTCGTCGTCGTCAGAACACTGCCGTCTTCGGTGAAAAACCCCCTGAAACAGCCGTTTTCCTAATTACCGTATACGTAAATATTATGGAACGTAAATATTATGGAACGGGCCCATTTTTGGCCGGTCCGTTCCATAATATTTACGTTCCAAAATATTTACAGGGCCAGTTGGGGACTCGGTGGTGAGGACGGCTTGCGTCAGGAATCGCGCGAAAAGTGCACGAGTAGGTCCCGTCAGGGACTCTGCATGCCGTCCGATCACCTGGTCCAAGTCCCCGAGTCGCAGAAAGCCCTGTAAATATTATGGAACGAAAAAAATCTGGAACGCCAACCCACCAGCGTTCCAAAATATTTACGTTCCATAATATTTACGTTCCATAATATTTACGTTCCAAAATATTTACGTATACGGTATGTGACGAACGACGAAGTTTGTCGAAGTTTGTCGACCAGCGAAGACCCCCAAAGAGTGCAAAAGAATGGAGAAGGGAGTGCCCTGCCTTGAATGCCTCAGGACCCTCAGGATCCTCAGAACTGCCACCTATTCGCTCTCTCCGACGAAGCGTTCGAGAGGGAGAATGGGGAGAGGAAATCGCAGGCCAGGACAACATCTGCTCGTTTCCGGGAGAGGGACCTGATGGTGTTCGAGCTGGCAAACTATACCCCCGCGCCAGTTTCGGCAACGACCCCGCAAGAATCTTCGTGTACCCTCTTGCAATACAATGTCATATCGTTGTGCGGGAAGTGCATGACAGCGGGTCCCGTATGGATGAAAAACTTCGATTCGTTTCGGCACCGTCTCAGGACTCTCGGTAGCAGTCGGGTAACCCCTGTCGGCCCGATCGATTCGCTCGACAAGTGTTCCGATGGCTGGTTACTGACTGGCGATGCTGCCTGCAACAAACCGCGTGGTCTCCGTAATTGCCTCTGCGACAAGCAGCCGCCGATCCACACCCAGGATGCGAAGGACGGCGTGTTACGCAAGGCAGCACTGGCCTGTGAAGCCGACAACAACGAAGATCCCGAAGAAGAGGAAGAAGGAGAAGAATGTGAAGAAGCGGAAGAAGGCAGAAAGCTGCTGATCATCAAGTTTCGTCGCCGACCCCACCCCGCCACCCCCCTGCACTGCAGCATATTTTATTGGTAATTTTGGGCCAATTTTGACCATTTTTCCCTTGTGCCCAACATGATTCAAGCTTCGACTTCTTTCTCGACTCGGGGTATGGTTGAACCCTTTTGACTCATACTTTCCACAACGGCCGGAGAGAGTCCGGAACATGCGAATTGTTCCCCCTGCTTGGCCACTCAACATGTTCCCCCCGGTTAAAATGGGTGAAAATGACCTGGTCATGACCAGGTATGACCTGGTCAAGATTTGACCAGGTTTTGACCTGGTCAGGGTCTGACCAGGCCACCGTGTATATGTCACACCCCCCCCCCCCCCAGGTGCAAAAATCGGGAGGGGGGTGACATATAGGGGTGGTAGGTTAGTGTATGTCACCCCCCGCCAGGGCCGCCTGGGGGTGACATAAACACGCCTTTTGGGGTGACATTACACGGGGGGTGGTAGGCACTCCTGCAATACTGAGGCCTTCGCTCTGACATACAGATCAGGTGAAACAAGGCGACCCCTGCCTCACAGCGAAGGCCCCCGCCATGGAAGCACTGCACGCAACAGGACACTGGAGGCTGTGTCAAGCGGGTGGTGGCGGAGGGCGGGTTGGGGGGCTGGTTGTCTGAATCATGAGTTCGAGTCGAGTGGGCCACATTCACATTGCAGTCCCGTAAACCTTGGCAAAAGTTTACTGCGACTCGACCACTCTCCTTTCGTACGATCCTCCGCAAGTGCCTGATGACCGATTCAAACCGCATAGAGCTAGATGGCCAGTTTTAGATAATCACCGTCACAACGACCCCGCATTGTGAATCCTACCCAAGAGTGTCATGGTTGCAGTGCCTGATGGAACAGCCCGTGACGTTCATCAAGAATCCTACCAGAAATCAGGCAGCTTCTTGTCTTGCGACTCTGACTACTGACTGACGATCTCCCGGTTTTCATTGAATGCTGCCCTACGCGGGACACTGAGTGTTTGAGCCAGACTGCCACAACAGGGGAGACAGGGCAAATGAGTTGCAGCCGTCTGGGTTCCAGTTCCAGTTACAGTGTGTGTGTGTGCAAGAATATAACACGCTGGTGTTGGTCGTGAAAATCACGCAAACCAACCGAGAAACGCGCTGCATTTTTAAAAAACCCCGCGCTCCCCAAGACGTCTATGAGTTAGCATTTTGCTTTGTTTGGCGGATTCTCACCACCCCACAGCCCACCACGCCCCCCCCCCCAAGGATGGCACCCCTGGATTATATTCATGGATTAAACTCGTGGATTAAATGGATTAAATGGATTTTATTCGCCTGGATTTTACTATTTAATCCACGCCTTTGGGGGTTTGTGCTGCGGGGTGCCAGCGAGGGCATTTTGGGTGCATTTCCAGCTTGGCTCGCTGAAAAATGACGAAGGCTGCCGTAATACCGAAGCGCAAATGCCCCTTGACGTGCTTCGATTGACGTGTTGGCATTGCATGTGTTCAACATCTTCATCCCCGGCACAGTCAGGTCCGACCACGACGAGTGGAGGAACTGTGGTCCCGTGTGTGGATCCGCCTGGGCAGTGGTGGCTGACATTCAGTCGCCTTGTGCCGGAGTCCACCCTCGCAGGGGTGGGGTGCAGCCCGGGCCGCTGTCCAGCAGGAACAGCCGCACAGGAGCGTATCTTCAGCTGTGTGGGCTGGCAGTCTGAGAAGAGGCGCAACAGGCTCCAGCCAGAGAAGGTCCATAAGTTGACCACGATCCACCGGCACCGACCTGGTGGTAGGGCCTGGAAGCACCTGCAGTGGGATTAAATGCTGGATTAAATCCTGGATTACTGGGGGGGTCGAATATAAGATGTACCTACCACCCCCCGTGTATATGTCACCCCCCCCAGGTGCAAAAATCGGGAGGGGGGTGACATGAACACACCTTTTAGGGGGTGACATAAACACGGGGGGCGGTCGGTTAGTGTATGTCACCCCCCGCCAGGGCCGCCTGGGGGTGACATAAACACACCCCTTTTGGGGGGTGACATATACACGGGGGGTGGTAGGTACATCTTATAATATGCGTGTACGGGAGCCATAATTTGCATTTTCAAAAAAACATAAAATTTGCCCATATTTGAACATAAGATGTACATCTTATGTTCAAATTTCGCTTTTTTATGGCATTTTCCAGTGCCTAGTGGACACTGTAAACAGAAAAGTCGAATATAAGATGTACCTGGGACCCCCCGTGTTTAAGTCCCCCCCCTGGAGGCGATTTTCGGCCGGGGGGGACTTAAACACGGGGGGGGCGGACCTAAACACAGGGGGGGCTTAAACACGGGGGTGGCACAGTGGAGACCGAGAAGACCTCTTCCTCTGCTGTCGTAGGGGGGTAATTCCGGTCCGGATGGACTTTTGGCACCCCACTTTTCGACTCTGACAGCACCTGGAGGGCCTAGGGGCCACCTGATGACCCTCCAGACCAGCCCACCCCCGTGTTTAGGTCCACCTGTGTTTAAGTCCCCCCCCTGCCAGACCCCCAGGGGGGGACTTAAACACGGGGGTAAGGGGGGGGGACTTATACACGGGGGGTCCCAGGTACATCTTGTATTCGAGGTACCTGGGACCCCCCGTGTTTAAGTCCCCCCCCTGGAGGCGATTTTCGGCCGGGTGGGGACTTAAACACGGGGGGGGCGGACCTAAACACAGGGGGGGCTTAAACACGGGGGTGGCACAGTGGAGACCAAGAAGACCTCTTCCTCTGCTGTCGTAGGGGGGTAATTCCGGTCCGGATGGACTTTTGGCACCCCACTTTTCGACTCTGACAGCACCTGGAGGGCCTAGGGGCCACCTGATGACCCTCCAGACCAGCCCACCCCCGTGTTTAGGTCCACCTGTGTTTAAGTCCCCCCCCTGCCAGACCCCCAGGGGGGGACTTAAACACGGGGGTAAGGGGGGGGGACTTATACACGGGGGGTCCCAGGTACATCTTATATTCGACCCCCCCCAGTAAATGGATTAAATGGACTACCTAGGGTACCCCGGGAGAATGTCACCCCCTGGGTGACCCTGGGGAATGTCACCCCCCCCCCCAGCCTCCAGGGGGGGGGTGACATTCTCCAAGGGTAGGCCTATATGATGGGGGGGTGACATTCTCCAACGGTACTTGCCTTTCGGGAAGAGGGGGTTTTTTCACGGGGGGTGCTGGGTGACGTTGCTGTGCGAAGCCTTGCGTTTCCCGCATTAACTGGGCAAACGAGCCTCCTGTGTCCCTCACAACCCGAAGAGGGGGGTGCCGTGTCGTATGGGGAATCCTCTGAACGATGTGCGGGGGTGATTGGCCCATGCAGGGCTGGCGCCGCATTGAAGCTTTGTCGCCACACACACGCTGTCACATATCGGCACTAACACACAAACGCACACACACATCACCATTAGAGGGTGGACCGTCAGGCTGGGGTCGATGCAACAAAAAGTATTGTCCTCAGAAGGGCCACTAGACCCCAAAATGGGTCCCATATGGTCCTGGGGGGGTCTGAGACCCTGTCGCACCCTCGCCAAATGCGTTTTTGCGTGTTTTTGCCCTTTGGCTGTACTGGACATAGCGTTACATGCCGTATTGAGGTGGTTACACCCGGTTACACGTAGGGAAATGTCAGTTGAATGTCAAAGGTCAGTTGAACGGGAAGTGCTCAGGCATGTCTGCATTGTCAAATTTGAGGCTGATTGGGAGCCACAAATGACTGGATTGAGGGGGTCGACGGAATCTACAGTTGAGATACGGGCCAGTCTCTCAAAGGAAGAGGAAAACAGATGTGATTGCTCTCGCCGATGAGCAAGGCGTTATGCAGGACGCAGTTCATGTACCAGAACTACGGACGGAGGACCTCCTGAGGGCCATCCGGCGCCGCTGGCAGTCCCTGGGGGTGATACAAAGGGCACCAGCGGAAGTAAGCAGACCGCACTAATAGCCTCAGGTACAAGTTCTGTCCCAAAAAATTGGTTGCTAAAAACGGCATCGTCGGGGGCATACCACCACCTGGGAGTGAGTTGAGTTTCCGGAGCATATTGGGCACTTTCTGCCAGCAGAATCACCCGACCCCCAGCCCCAAGTGCTCGCCAGCCTGGCACTATTGATCACGCTGCCACCTTGGGCGTCACCACATGTCACCGCATGTCACCACATGTCGCCACACTCACCACAGGTCACCAGACACCACGCCACGTCGCCCACAACACCCTATATACGGTGTGCCATGGAAGAATGTCACCCCCCCCCGGGCTTGGGCCCTCGGGGGGGGGTGACATTCTCCCGGGGTACCCTAGGTAAATGGATTATATTCCAGGGGGGCCCTCGCTACCAAGTGTGACTGGGTGAGAAAAAGTGAGAAGCCAGCCATGTTTGGCTGAAAACTGACGACTCGTGACTCACAGTGACTCGTAGCGAAGACCCCCCAGGGTTGTTGGATTATTCCCATCCTTGCCCCCCCCCCCTACTGGGGGGGGCTAAATAGAAGACCCCCCCCCTTGTAATAGGCGTATAAACGCTTTTTTTGGGGGGTTTTCAAAACCCAAAATTTTGGGCAATTTTTGCAGTGGGTGGCCAAATACAAGGGGGTGGCCGAATACAAGGGGGGGGGTCTTGTATTCGGCGGTCCGTGATTTTTCCAAATTTTGGTGAATTTTGCTC
Organism: Rhynchopus euleeides; assembly: GCA_963210315.1. Taxonomy (NCBI): domain Eukaryota; phylum Euglenozoa; class Diplonemea; order Diplonemida; family Diplonemidae; genus Rhynchopus; species Rhynchopus euleeides. The sequence continues at coordinate 2,031,137 of OY723263.1, read as the reverse complement.
CAGGTGACCTCGTGGAATCGCGATTTTCGCCTTCCATTGCACTATTCGGAATCCGTGCGGATCGTGGTGGGGTCATTTTGTGGGTGGAGGTGCCAAGTTTCACTCATGAAATGTGGGCCTGATATGGCTCCTGATAATGGGAGGATATTCCCAGGAGACAGCCACCTGTGAGGACCCCCACACTGGTGTCCAAAACCCTGTTCTTTTGAATGTTTGGATTCCGTGCGGATCGCAGTGGGGTCATTTTGACCATGGGGTGCCTGTTAGGACTGAAAAAACAGGCTGAAAATTTGAAAATTAGCCAAAATTCACGGACCGCCGAATACAAGACCCCCCCCCCCCCTAGGGGGGGTCAAATGCCACCCTTTTACGTGGACAAACACGATTTTTCAAAAAACCGGCGCAGAGGCCCCAAAGCCCCCGTAAACCCTCCAAACCCCCCCAGATCGGTCCGGAAACCCATCGAACCCCACTTTTCCACCATTCCGGGCACCTCAGGTGCCCGAATTGGGGTACCTAAATTTTGTGCCACCGTTTGGTACCGGACAGTGCCACTGTGTGGGAGGTTGGAAAAGAAAATGCCCCAACACACCACATCTGAGGGTTGCAATGCATGTTGCTTGCCAACCACGTCATCCGGTGGGTGTCAGGCGCTATGTAGGTGGCATTAGCCAGGTCTTCGATGAGTTCTGGCTTGTATATGTACCTCCCTGCCACCATGCACCGGGAGGCTGCCTGTAGGTACGGAACAAGTCCAGATGGTCGTGTGATTCCTGTGCAGCAGTGCTCCACAACCGGGATGTGTTGACAACGACTGTTGCAACACGAGCTGTACATTCCGGGAACACATGAAGTGCGCTGTCGTGGTACCCATTGTGCCAGAATTGGTAGTTGCTGCGGTCTACTTTGCCTGGCCCAAGAGCACTGGTACTGAACGGTGCAATATGCGTGGCGAGGTGAATGCAACGGAAGGGCGCAAAGTCAATACAGCTCTCGGATGGCGGGTGGTGGTGCCACTAGTGTGTGACGTTCACTCGAGGATACAACGCATCACAATGAATCAGCAACCGTGGACCGAGTACAATACGCTCTCTGTGGCTGGTGTGGGGGACAAAGGCAGTGCCTGTGCCGCAGGCAGGGAGGTACATATACAAGCCAGAACACATCGAAGACCTGGCTCATGCCACCTACATAGCGCCTGACACCCACCGGATGACGTGGTTGGCAAGCAACATGCATTGCAACCCTCAGATGTGGTGTGTTGGGGCATTTTCTTTTCCAACCTCCCACACAGTGGCACTGTCCGGTACCAAACGGTGGCACAAAATTTAGGTACCCCAATTCGGGCACCTGAGGTGCCCGGAATGGTGGAAAAGTGGGGTTCGATGGGTTTCCGGACCGATCTGGGGGGGTTTGGAGGGTTTACGGGGGCTTTGGGGCCTCTGCGCCGGTTTTTTGAAAAATCGTGTTTGTCACCCCCATTTGACCCCCCCTACCCCCCCCCCCTTGTATTCGGCCTAAAATTTTCTGGATTTCGAATTTCCAGACCCCCCCCTTCTATTCGGCCACCCCCTTGTATTCGGCCACCCCCTTCTATTTAGCCCCCCCCAGTAGGGGGGGTCGAAAGCCCCGTTTTTTTGTCCCAAAATGGTGTTTTTCGACATAGCAGCCGCGGCCCTCTATTTGACCTTCTGACCCCCCAGAACCCACCATACCCCGGTTTTTGGGCCCTAGGAGTCCGATTTTCGGGCTCCCGAGCCCCGGAAAGTCGATTTTTGATGATGTCAATTTTTCCGTTCCCTATACTGCACCTCCGGGTCATGGCACGGACGCCTGCCACGGGCAGATAGTAAAACACTCTCATCCTGGGACGTCCGAGCGCACACCATCCTGCGGCTGTGATTTTCTGATGCAACCGCTCATCCGCGCCACAAACAACGTCGTATCCCAACGATTCGGACAGTGAGAAGATGCCATCGAATACTGCCATCTGACACAGTCGTTGGGTGGCCTGCTATTGAACTCGGAGCTGCCAGGAACAGGGAGGATGTCATCATAGCCGACAGTGATGCATTAGTGTTGATGCCCTCATGAGAATGCTCTCTTAGAATGCAAGGCAGGTAAACTGTCCCGACTAAACACTTGCCACTGCTGCCGTTATCTGCGAAGCATTTCTCCTGTGGATGCAGACAGTCAAGGGAGGTGGAAGAGCGCAGCGAGTACCCAGCTGCAACGCAGAGCCCGAGCTTATCATCAAGGTTCTCTTCTGGCGCTCAAGACCAGGGTCCTGTGGGACCTGGTCTCAGAACAGTGTCCGGGTATTTATGCTGCACGCGCCTTATGTAAATGACGAGTGCGCGGAACTGGCTAAAGACGCTGCGAAGGATATGCTCGGGACATTCAAGCGTCCTCCGTACGCTGAGGCGAGGAAGGGGATCAAGGAATCACACAGTGCAACTCTCGCAACAACCATTTCACAGAAGAAGTGCGCGGGCTTCGAATGCACGTCCTGAATAATCAGAAAGTCATTGCACGCCCTGATCAGCAAGCCATGAGCAAGTCGTGAGGGTTGGTTCGCAAACCCCCCTCCCGACAGAGGAGACCTTTCAACTTACAAAGAGTTCGTTGGCCAGACCAGCATCTCAGTGTCGGAGCAGTGGCCAGTTGTGCCGCCTGTCCCTTGCAGCCAAGCACCGCACACTGTGCAAGTTGATGACGGTTCCCACTCTGCATCAGTATGCATCTTTGCATGATCTGGCAGTGTATACAGAGAAGGAGATGGTGGCTGCCCGCATTCAACAGTTTGGTGCGACGCTGGAGTGGGAAGAGGGTCGAAAGATGCAGGATTGGCACCTATGGAGGGTCTTGAGGACGCAGGGGAGGAAGGGGTGGAGGAGGTCGAGAAAGTGGGCCTGCACATGGGCTGATAGTGGACTGGCGAACCCGTGCGTGACCCTGAGGTGCAGTATAGGGAACAAAATTTTGACATCATCAAAAATCGACTTTCCGGGGCTCGGGAGCCCGAAAATCGGACTCCTAGGGCCCAAAAACCGGGGTATGGTGGGTTCTGGGGGGTCAGAAGGTCAAATAGAGGGCCGCGGCTGCTATGTCGAAAAACCCCATTTTGGGACAGGCTTTCGACCCGCCCTACCCCCCCCCCCTACCACACACCACGAGCAGCCTCCCCCACTCCATCTATGTTCTCCCGCAGCGAAGTGCTGCTTTGAAGTGTCAAATGGTCTCTCCTCCATACACCCCGTTTGATGCGGTGACGCGGCCACACACACACTCCCTCCTCTCTATGACGGATGTGCTGTGCAGAATGAGCTGAATGGCACACCACACAGGCCTGTGTCCGTAAGCCCCCCTGACAATAACCCCCCCCCCCCTCCCCAATCCTCCCCACCCACCTCACAGCTCCCCGAGGAGCGAAACCCGGCAGGCGTGGTGCACCAGCTGCGCAAGAAACCCATCATTCCCCTGCAGCACCACCGGACGGGCCGCCTGGACCACGGCGACCCCCTCCGCCAGCGGCATCTGCAGCACCTCCATGAGGCACGCCACCACCAAGGTCGCGCTGCGGTTGACGCCTTGAAAGCAGTGGATTAGGGTGCTCCCCCCGCCCGCCTTCACCTCCTGCACCGCAGTGAGCACCTCTGGGAGATGGTTAGGCAGCAGGGGGTAGTCGGAGTCGTCCAGAGCATGCACCTCCATGTAGCGAATCCCGGTGTCTGAATAAGTCTCAGCACTCGTCCTGCACTGTGAAGGCGCACAGTTGATGACCAGTGTCACCCCGAGGGATTGCAGCGCCTGTGCGTTCCGCGCCGCTTTCCCATCCGAGAGGAACAGCCACTCCGCAATCCTGGCGGGTTTCCCCAACCCCTTCGCGCCGTACTGCGGCACCAGCATCTCGCGCAGCGCCACCGTGACCCTCGCAACCACCTCGGGCGGCGCAACCCTCCACTCCGCCACCCCACCCCCCTCCCCTGCCGCAACACCACCGTCCCCAGCAGGGTGCTCACCGGAAGGCGGCGCCACGCCACCCTCGCCCTCCCCCTCGCTGTAAGCGTCAGACCCCCCGTCGCTGTCCCCACACCCCCCGGAGGACCGCCCAGACGTCGAGGCCGACGAAGGAGACTGTGCTTCGGAGGCGGGGGCTGAAGGGGGGGCGGCGGGGCGGAGTGTCTCCGCATCCGCCTCCGCCTCGGCCGCTGCAGCGTCCAGCCCGGCGTCGCCCGGGTCGGGTGCTGCCGGGGCGGCGGGGGGTGGGTGGGGTGTGGGGGCGGATCTGGCGGCCGAGGAAGAGGAGGAGGAGAAGGCGGTGCGGGTGGATGAGGACGAGGAGGGCGATGGGGAGGACCCCGGGGTGGGTCGTGCCGCGCCCCGATTTGGGGCCGCGTCGGGGGAAGGCGGGGTGCTGCCACTGCGGTGGGTCCTCCGGGATCCGGCAGGGCTGCTGCTGCGGTTGCGGCGGCGTGCGCTGCGGACACCGCCGTACATACAGTGGAGGTTGCGGCGCTGCGCCAGCTTCGCCTGCTTCTCCTTGTCGACCCGTGCCTCCCCCTCCAGCACCTGCATCTTCTTGATGTGCTGCTTCACCCGCGCGCCCCCGTGCAGCTGCTTGAGGTGCGGATCCTTCAAAGAGTTGTACTCCGGCATCCGGTCGTTCGGGATGACATTGCTCCACCTTGCGAGACGCGTCCCATAACTCATCTGGCCGCAGGCCTGCAGGGGTGGAGTGCTGGGGTGTCGGGGTTGGGGGGTCGGGTGGGGGCAAAAGAGGGAGAGAGGTTGAGAGTGGTGTCTGGCATATAAGCAAGGGGGTTGACCAGGTGGAGTGGGGGGTGGGGAGGGGGGGGTGTCGTTACTGTTTTACGCGTCGGTAGTATGGTACACGCGGCAGCTTGGAACAGGGCTGCAGGGGCCGTGGTCCCACAGCTTGGCTGGGGGAGGGCTGCAGGGTCGTTGTCAGCACACGCCACTCGAAGGGTGCAACAAGAGCACGGACACAGAATGGTTCACCCGTCACGCAACCACAACGGCTCCGACACCACCCGCCATGCACGCAGTGCATGCACAGCGATGGGTGCAGAACAGCACGGTTGGAACACAACAAAGCGAGGCAATGAAAGCGAAAATGGAAACAGAAACAGACAGCGACGTCACACATTCAGTCGCTGTCGCAGTCGCAGTCGAAATCGAAGAAACGACTCGTCAAATAGTTTGTGACAACACACGAGTTGTGTATGCGGCCACCAGGGCTGCGACGCTGCTCGCGAGGGTAGACACGGCTTGGAGGGGCCGCGGTGCACCCGCTTGTGGGAGTCGTTCGAGCCGAGGAGGGAGCGCACCAGCTGTGCACATCATCAAGCCCAAGGACATGCTCAAGCTCGCGATCATGTTCACGCTGATGCACGCGTGGGCAGCACGCTTCAGACCACAGACGTGGAGGGGGACTCGTTCAGCCCGCACTCGTTGCTGCCGTAGGACACGCGGATGTAGCCAGACTCACCCCAGCTCGACCCCCACGAGTTCTTCACGATCCAGTAGTTGTCCCCGTACCCGACAATCAGCACACCGTGGTCCAGCTGGCACCTGCCCGAGCAGCAGTTCGTCATCACACCGCCCGAGTACGTCTGCCACTTGTTGGCGTCCACAGCGATCGACAGAGGGCCGCTCGTCGACACGAACGCCTTCATCTGCGCCTCCGTGTGCGTGATGTCCTTGTAGCTCGAGATCGTGGCACCCACCGTCTTGGTCGACACGTCCTCGCACGTGTGGCGGATCCCGAGCGACGACTTGTACGGGTACGAGGCCTCCGTCACGATCTGCCCGCCGTGGTTCTTGATGAGCCACTTGAACGCGTTGTCCATCAGACCGCCGCCACAGCCAGAGTCCACCTTGTCGCACGACACCAGCTCCTGCTCCGACACAGACGTCAGGGTCTTCCCGGAAAGCTTCCACTGGCCCTCAATCCCACCGGTGGTGCTGAATGCCCAACAGGATCCGCATTGGCCCTGGTTCTTCACGTGCGTCACTGTGTGTTTTTTTATGATGTGTGTGGTGTTTTGGAAGAAGATGGATTGAAACTAAGGCACAAGATGGGGAGACGATGCAACAAGACAGGCCTGTTGTTTGTGAGCCAAAGCCAGGCAAAGACATGCAACGCAATGCGGCCTTGCTGTGGAGGTGGCGTTTGTTTCCCAAAGCACTGCCCCTCTATCTTTTCCACACTGGCAAAGGAAACCAGAGAAGGGTTGTTTTGATAAACAACGACATACCGGCACCCTTGGCCCTCCAGTCCACCGACGCCTGGACGGCCTGCTCCTCCTCAGCCGTGAACATCGGGGGCGGGCTCGCCTTCTGCGGGACCTGCAGGCTGTGGTACGCCTTGAACTCCTCCGCAGACAGGTCGGAGAAGACGTTCATCCCGAAGGTGGCACCCTTCGTCTGCTCCTTCTCGAAGCGCGCCGCCTTCAGCATGTTGCCGGTGAAGATCCCGTAGCGGCGCTCCTCCTCCGCCAGGCTCGCGTAGCGCTTGCCGTGGTCGTTCTTGAAGCTGCGCCACAGCAGCTTCGAGTTCGCACGCACGTACTCCTCGCTGTACCCGTGCGCCTGTCCCGCCATCATGGCGCACACCAGAAGGGCTGCGGTACGCATTGTAAGGCTTGAGATCACACCTGTGTGGGGTGGTGTGTGGCCTGCAAACTTTCCGCCTCGGGGCACTCTCAGACAGAGGCTGGCGACCCAACCCCGCCCATCACATTCACCGACAAAACACACTCGCCACACCCTCCTCGCTCTGCCACCACCTCGATCCTGATTCGTAAGTTCCTAGCAACACTTGCCCTTTCCGCGTCGCTGACACCCCCCCCCCCCTACCCCCCTCATTTTTTGCGTTGCTGTTCCACTTTCCGGTTCATTTGCGCTTAATGTGCCCCACTCCCTGACCCGATCCCTACCCCCACACTGTTCGTACCCGTGCCATGTCTATATGGAGCTCACCCAATTCAAGAATGCCACCACAGAACCACCCATCAGCCATTCGGAATAGACCTACAGCCCCTCCCAGCCTCGCAGACCAACTCACTCTTCGGAAGCTGCTTTTCATGCCTGTGGGGGAGGGACCAGGGCAACGGGTTTTGCATTCCAAGAATGCACAGCCCGTCGTGAAAACAGGGGAGGGGGGGGAGAGCGTGAGGAAGGAAGGGAGGAAGGGGAGGGGTGGCGGGTTTCTTTTGCGTGTCTTCCAAGGAAATGGAATAGAAATGGGATTTGGGGATGGGGGAGGGGATAAAATACCTAAAGGCACTGCTGAAAGGTGGGAGGGCACATCGGCAAAATATAAAGAAGACTTCCAAGGCAGGGCGTGTGTGTGTGTGTGTGGGGAGCGGGGGGGGAAGGGTGTGGCCAGAAGAAACCGTCCTGGTGCCAACAACTGGGACTGCTACGGAGACCCGTCCTGAAATGTTCTTCGTCCTGAAATGGTGCCCCTCACCCCACCTTGCCTATCCACCCCTTTCCATCACTCTCGGTGACCCAAACGCCCGAACAAGAATAGCTAGCAGAGCAGTCTCATTGCAGTACACGTGGTGCAGACGGATATTATCGTTAGACTTGGAGTCCGTAGAGCTGTAGGTGACACACCCACACAGAAAAAAATCGATCTGCGGAGGTGAAATGTACTTCTTCTTGCAGCAGGCCAGGCACCGCAGGGATTACCCTTGCCTGCTGCAGGGTGCTGCTCGATCTCCTCTTCAGGGTATGGGAGGGCCGTAAAGGCACAGTTTGTTTTCTGCATCCCCCAAAGAAAAAGGGCCGAGGCAAACCAACAAGCCATGCTTCACCTAAATCCCAACCCCCCCTTTGCTGTGAAGGGAGTTGCCTTGTTGCGCTGCCTGTTGGCACGCAAACCCCCCCCCCCCACCACTCCACTCTCCTTGTCGACGCCGACAGGGAGGTCTTGCTGCGGCCTAAAAAAATCCCTCGACGAAAAAAATATCATTTCGCAAACAGAACAGGACTGAGAGACGTGAAGCAACAAGGGATTTGGAGGGTCCGAGCCGGAGCAGCAGGAAGTGGACGGTGTTCGGGCCTGCACAGGCGGGTCTCCCGCCCAACAGATTCGACATCGTTTTTTGAACGATTTGAACTTGGTTTTTTTGGCCAACGCTCTCAGCAGCCTCCCCCCCCCCCCCCCCGCGGTGAGAGGGGCCTCTGTTTCGGGATCTTCTGACCACCTTCTTGCTGCTGCATTGCTTGTTGTTGTAAGCAAAATCAGCGGGGCAACTAAAAAAAATGAGGCGAATCATACAAGAAATACTGGAGTGGATGTGAGGGGCGGGATGGGTGAGTGTGTTTGGGCGAGTGGTTGGACTTGCCCCCACTCTCCATTGGGCTGGGCCCCATTCGGGAACCTTCCATACATGATTTTCCATGCAGATCACAAAGCTTGTCTCTGCTGTGAATCATCCGAATGGACAACAGCCCAAGCAAACCAATGGAGAGCAGCGCTCGCATACGAGAGGCAAGCCAATACTAATAATCACTAACTGAATAACGGCGGCCTGTCCAACTTTGGGCCACTCTCTCCGAACGAGCCCTGCTAAGGCGGTACAGTCAGAAGCAAGACCCAATCGCGGGAGACATGCGCAGGGGGTATACTGTAGAAGTGGCGTGTTCCACGGTAACAAATCACACACGTGGGAGAGGAACTTTTGCCCTGCCCCGTGCGATGCCTGTTGCCCTCTTTTTTGATCTTGCCACTGCCCTTGCAACAACGGGATTGGCTATTTCCTGCCCCAAGGCAATAGGGGTGAAGATGTCCAGCTTTGACGCAGAATCCCACCCACCACATCGCCGTATGGGATGCAGGGCCCAGCCTTTGGGGCAACTTCCGGCCTCGCTGATATACTGCGAGACCCCCCCCTCCCACACCACGACTTCGTATCGGCAGCCTCGGCGTCGTATTGTCCCGTCGCTGTGTGAGGTGTTTATGCCGCAGCCCCCGTTGCCCCCACCCCACCCCCACCCCCCCCGCCCCTTGCCCAATACCGGGACTGCCTCCTGCAGGCAGTCCGGCACTACGAACATTCACCATAACTAACTGCAAGAAACTGACAGAACCAAGAATACACTCAACAGAATCACTGAACCACTGGACTGCATCAAACCAAAAGCATGGTGGCAAAGCCCGATTAGCGGAGGCTGTTTGCGCTTGCCGATATTTTTTTTTGCGCGCAAAATTTTGGGAATGTCCCGATGGAAACGGCGAACCAGCAAAAATAACCGGTTTGCGTGCCCTCACTTCTTTTTGAAAGTCTTCTCTGAGACTCTCAAAGAGAGTTGAAAGGTGCTTCCCATCACAGCTGCGGAGCCGCACCTAACATTTCTTTGGAGGTGAAGCGATTGACTCGCAAACGATGTGGCACACAATCGCTCCTCAGGAGTGCGATACTGCAACAGGGGCGATACAGCCTGTTCATAGCAAACTGTCACTGTAAAGTCTGCCCACACACACCGGGTCCGGTACTCTAGCAAAGGATACGCTACGCCAGCACTGGCTCCAAAACACACATCCACACACGGCGTTAAGATTTTTTAGTGGAGGTCCCACCGAGTGACCTCTGATGTCACCTCCACTGTGTCGAAGGGAGTGACATTCCTGCCGATACCCTGCAGGCCGCTAGCACTCTTCTCAATCGAGTGCACGAAACAAACCCGGTATGTGCATTGGAATCGCCACACCCTCCTTTGAGCTGTGTTGAGAGGTACTGCAGAGCTCTGTGATAGCCGGTTGCCCTGCAGGTGCGGCACACGCTCCTTCGGCGCTCGTCGCGGCAGGATTTGTGTTCGAGCAAGGGGGGTCGTGTCATGCGACCTCACCATATGCCCTGCATCTACCTTGGCGGCAAGGCCCGAGGCAGCGGCGCACGTGCATTGGCGGGTGGCTGCTTTTCAGAGAGCAACCACGTGACCATCACGGCACATCGCCCTTTCAGAAAAGGGAAACGCAAGACACTGTCATGGAGATACATACTTCGAGTAACCACCCCCCCCCCACCCACCCACCCCAATTGCGGATGTTCCAGTCCGGGCAAGGCGAACAAAAGTGACTTCCGGCCCAAACTGCAGTTTTACTCAACCGTTTCCGATCCCAGAGTTCTTGTGAAAGAAAAAGGAAATTTGTTTCTACTAGACAGTGCCAACTGCCTACTTGTGAGGGAGATGGGAAGGGGAACTCAAAACTCACTCAAAACTCACTCAAAACTGAACCGGCAAGACTGGAGGAATATAGAAAGACGGGGGCGTGAATGATATACAGTACAGTGGTGGTGGTGGTGGTTGTTGTGGATGGTGCGTGAGGGGCGTTTCGACCCATTTCGAGAAAAGGCCAATAAAAACACCCCATCCCCCCCGGTGAGATCGCATCAAAAAAAAGCTTGCAAAATGGGTGTGGACTCCACCACACGAGAAGCCTTTCATGGCTGAGGTGGTGGGTGTGAATGTGAACGTCATATTCTTTTCCCTTTTCTGCGTGAATGTGTTTTCTTTTGCGGAAGAAGCGCGTACTATGTGGGGGAGGGTGAAAAATAAAAAGCATCGAGGGCACTTCGCTGTTGTGTCACTGTGTGTGCCAAACTGTGTTCACTTTTGCAACTGGATATTGCGAGACAAGCTCACTTTTCCTTTTGCGCTTGCCCCTTGATCTCTCTGTTCTGCAGTTCTCAGAGCGAAGGCCTCTTTGTTTGTGCGCACATGTACGCGCATGTGTCCAGGGTCAAGTGTGCGGATTGCTGCATTATTTGATATCGACAACCACCAACCTGGCGTGCGAGACAAGCAGGCAGTGATGTGGCATAACGTCTGCTTTTCATTCCACTTCTTGACAATGTGTTGCATCATGACCGGGACCACATTGAATGCCGTGTTTATTTCAGTCAACACGCCGTGGCAGCACACCATCCCCGACGGTCATCCCGAACATACTTTTTTTTTGCCGTTGTGGGCAGGGTTTAATCTAGGATTCCGGATTTTGGGACTCGGGGGGGGTCTCGCACTTTTGTGGGCCCAAAATTTTTTTTCACCCCAGGTGCAAATTTCTCGGGCGCGCTTCGCGCGCCCGAGACTACGCGGAGATGGCCACTCGCATACGCTCAAGGACTTGCGGGACAGGCACACGCTACAGGGGGGGTCTGGGGGGCGGAGCCCCCCAGCCGCCGGAGGCCACGGTAGTGAGCATCTGTTCCTTGCACGTGTCAACGACTTGCTGCACGAACTTGACAGACAGCTCTTAGACTCAAGGCGGCTCTGCACCTGGGCTGAACATGCTCCCCAGCCAGGAGACCCCATTCCTACTGGTCCCCAGGGAAATCCCCCCCCGCCCCCGCTAAAAGTGACCCCCCGGGAGACCCCCCCCGGGGGGGGTCCCCCAGGGGGGGCCCAAACTGCGGGGGGGGTCTTTGACCCCCCCCGACCCCCCTTAGATTAGGCCCTGGTTGTGGGCAAAAAAATACAACCACAACTGCTTCTCGAGAGCATCTCAAGAGAAGGGAATCACGGAGGGGGCGGGCGCGCCTAGATCGAGGGTGTGTGTTCACAGCGCAGGGAAACCGACGCAGGCAACACACCCCCCGACCACCATGCATGATGAAGCCCTGGATGAAAGACCCCGCCAGTGGTTGCCGGGGCCTGGCAAAAATGAAAGGCTCGAGTGGGCGGGGGGGGGTGAGGAAGAGTTTGCAGGGAATGGGGCGGGGGGGGGAGGGGGATGGCGTTTCTTGAGGAAACAAGAAGCCCAACACCCCGCCCCTCCCTCACCCCTTCCCGAGGCCTGGGATGGTGCCTTGCAGATTTTTCAAATACACATGCACACACACACACACACGCACCCCCCCCCCCCCTGTCGTTGCTTAATTGGTGGTGGCACCCACATGGAGTCTCAGCAAACTCGCTGTGGGAAACACACACACAATCTCTCTCGCTTGTTCTTTCTCCCCGGACCTGGGCCTGGGGAAGGCGGAGGGACGTGCGAGGGGGAGAGGAGGGTTGGGTGGGGGGAATAGGCAATGGAAGGTGACCCCTCTCTCCCCGGTCATGGTTTCACAAATGCATTGAATATTCGGTATCGATCAATACCAGGAAAGTACTCAACATCTTTGTGATAGCATGCCCAGTGTAAAACCGTCCAGATTGGGATTGACCCGACGGGGCTTGCCACCAAGGGATGCCTAAGCCTTCCGCATGTCGAGAGGGAAATCCACGATACCGCCTTCCGCCCCCCCCTCCCCCCCACCCCCAGGTAGGTTGGTTTGAGTCGACGAGCAACAGCCTTTATTTTTTTTGCCAACCAGGCTTGTGCCATATACACAACGATGCGCTGCTTTGTTCGTTCCCCCCCCCCCACCACTCCACCACTTTCTCTCCGAATGGTTTTTTCCCCTTGTCTTCTTGTTATAATTTGGTTGCTGTTTCGTTGCATTTTTTGAGGGGGGCGAAGGGGGGGGGGGGGTAGGGGTGGGTATACCCCTGTGAGAAAATGGGTATTTTCAGGACACGCTCTAAACACCTCTCAGCCCCTACCTGACACACGCACCGACCCCAAAGGGTGCCAGAATGATATCCTGAGGCCACCAACACTATTTGTGGGGCCTTATGGGGTGTTTTTTGGGGTTCCGGAAAATTTGCCCACCGGTGGTTCCTGGTGGTACCGTAGGCCCGCCTCTGTTTGCTGGACACGCCCTTTTGCTGGCACAATACGGGGTAGGCGTGGTGAAAGGGGTGTCGGAAATTGCCCGGACACGAGTTTCGACGATTGTGCCCCTGTCCCACTGATTTTTGCGCGAATTACATGCACGTATAGGCGTGCCTTGGCCTGTACAGGCCTGGATAGGCACAGATTGCCTGTATGGATTGATCTCGATGTGCATATCCCGACAGGTATGGGCCTGTATGGTCTTGTTATCCTGCGTGGAGCCCTGCTGAAAAATCAGATGGCTGTCGGTATTCACAGCCAGTTTATTTCTTTCACAGAGCACCCGAAGCTCGTCAATACGATTGCGCTTCAGGGCGCGCCTGTGCCTCGCCTGATGGGCAATTCGTCCATCACACCCCTCAACAGAGCCAGGTGTCACAGGAATGACTTCCATCGATTCGGGTGGTTTGCAAAAGCCTCCTCGTCATTTGCTTCGAATTCAGCAAATTTGTGCATAGTAACTCAGTTCACCTGCTGCGTGTCTGTGCATTCCTGCTGTTGACAGTGCTGCAGTGTGCGCAGCCAGGCATTGGTTCCCAGGCTGGCAGGCAGGTGTTTGGACTTTGAATTTCGTGAGGGTTTGGAGGCGTGCCTTGAGCCTATCGAAATGATTGCGCCTCAGCTTAATATCTCACCAGGAGCGCCCAGTTCTTCGCGAAGATGAGTTTTCAGAAGTGACTGAGTTCAACTGTGGCACAGTGCGGCGCTCAACACAGGCAGCATGTCGTCATGGAGAAGAGTGTCGATTGCTATAGAATCTGGCATGCGGGAGTAGCCTCGTTCTACAGTCTGCGCGAGCTGGTTCCCGAGGGTGATATTTTCTTGGTAACAGGCTTGTGGGGTGGCACTAGCCATGTGAAGGGGTGTGAGTGAGTGTGCAGTGCCTATCCGGGGGGCACCGTAGGAACCACCGATGGGCAAATTTTTTAGAATGCCAAAATATCAGCACTGAGGTTGATCTGGTGGTGAAATCTCCACCACAAAACACTTTTGGGACAATCTGGGCACATTGGCACCCTTTACATGGCTTTCTGAGGTACTTTTTGGTGTTGCCGAAAAATGTTATTTTCTCACGCGTATAGGGGGGGGTATACCCACCCCTAGGGGGGGGGGCAGAAAGTACAGCCACACACAGTCACACCGTACCCCCCCCCACCCCAACAACCCAGGGGGGGGGGGGGCTGTGGAGCTTTTCACTGTTTAAGGGTTATCCGGAGGGAGGGGGGGTGGCAAAGGGATGCACGGGTCACACGTGAAAAGGCTCTGTCGCAGTGTGCGGAACACACGAACACAAGTGCTGAGGTGTGCCCCCACAATGCGAACTCCCATTGGAACAGGCACAGCACGGATGACTTTATTTCTGAGTGTCGACAAAATCCCGAGGCAACGCGAGAGCCAGGCGACTGCAGACTCCGACCTGTCCCGCTGACACCCTCACCCCTGATTCTTTCTATTTTTTCGGGATCGCCGGCGCACAGCCCTCACCACATGAACCGACCAGGGCAGTGCCATGCCCACAAAACACCCCACCCGGAGGGGCATTTTTTCTGTTCCTGGCTGTGTCTGCTGGACACAGCCACATCACCACACCCCCCCCTCCCACCCCCAAACAACAAAAGATTGCTGTATTTTTCCCACCACCCCCCCCCCCTAGGCCCCCAGATGTCCATACAAAAAACTGTAATTTTTTTGGAATATTCAGGTCCGGTGGTCAACAGTGCAAAACCACCCCCAAACCCACCCCAGATATGAATTTCCGGAGGTTTTTACCCACTTTTGGGCCCACCAACCCTCATCTTTGGCCATTTTTCGGCTTTTTTCAGCCATTCTGGGGTGAATCCCGTTGCAGGGTCAATTTTGGGTAAAAATGTGCATTTTAACGCACTTCTACTGGTCCTAGAGGCCCTGGATGGTATACGATGTACCCCAGGGATGCCTCGGGTACGTTTTTCACCCGAAAACCACCCGAAATGGGGTCTAGTTGCCCCAATTCTGACATTTTTTCATAAAAAATGGGGGATTCGCCCATGTGGGGTAACAGTCCCAATTTTATGAAAAAAATGTCAGAATTGGGGCAACTAGACCCCATTTCGGGTGGTTTTCGGGTGAAAAACGTACCCGAGGCATCCCTGGGGTACATTGTATACCATCCAGGGCCTCTAGGACCAGTAGAAGCACGTGAAAATGCCTATTTTTACCCAAAAAAGGGCCCTGCAACATCGTTGCAGGTTCCCTTTTTTTGGGTAAAAATACGCATTTTCACGTGCTTCTACTGGTCCTAGAGGCCCTGGATGGTATACAATGTGCCCCAGGGATGTCTAGGGTACGTTTTTCACCCAAAAAAAACCCAAAATGGGGTCTAGTTGCCCTACTTTCGACATTTTTTCATAAAAATTGGGGCTGTTACCCCCACACGGGCGAATCCCCCATTCTCACAGTTTTTTCAAAATATCGGACCGATTTTGGGCAATTCGGTGGAGAAAACCTGTTCCAACAGGCCCATACACCCCATTTTAGGGCATACCCAGTGGTTTCTGGGTGGTTATAGGGTTGCAGGGTGCCTACAACATGGTTGCAGGATGCTTGCAGGGTGGTTGCAGGGTCCTTTTTTTGGGTAAAAATACGCATTTTAAGGTGCTTCTACTGGTCCTGGAGGCCCTGGATGGTATACGATGTGCCCCAGGGATGTCTAGGGTACGTTTTTCACCCGAAAAACACCCAAAATGGGGTCTAGTCGCCCCGATTTTGTCATTTTTTCATGAAAATCGGGATTTTTCCCAAAATGGCCAAACCCCCCTTTTTTTACCGTTTTTTCAAAAATTCGGACCGAAAATGGGCGACTAAGTGTGAAAAACCGGTTTCATTGGGTCCCCAGACATATTTTTGAGGCGGGTACACCCATCTTAGGTGCCAATAACCCTTGTTTGGGGTCGGAAAAATTTTTATTACAAAATTTTCCCATACATCTGGGGGCCTACCCCCCCCCTCTCCCACAACCCCTCCCCCCTTCCCCCTCTCCCCCTTCAATCCGACGCAGGCGGCGGCGACGCAGGCCCATTCCCCGTCGAGGACCCCTCCTCCGGGAGTGACCGCTGGCTCTGCGCCCTGCTGCTGTTGCTGTTCTCGATGGTCTTCACCTTCTTCACTAGCTTCCGGAAGGAGCGGTCCGACTCCCTCTGCTTGAGCTCCACGTGATCCATGCGCTGCAGCACGCTGCTGTTGTGCGACCGCAGCGCAACCTCGATGCTGTGCAGACGCTGCGCCACCTCAGCACCCTGCGCGGCATGCGGCGCGTGATACCCTGGCGGAACAGCAGCATACTGCCCTGGGGCATATCCCGCAGCATACTGAGCGTGCATCTCGTGCGGCACAAAATACTCCTGCGAAGGATGCCTGTGATGCGGCCCACCCACCGCCGACGGGGAGCTCCACGCCTCCTGCTGCGGCGTCCCACCCGCCCCACGCGCATCCCGCGCAGCAGACGACTGCCTCTTCTGCCTCGCCCTTCCGCTCCTCCCGCTGCTCTGCGGGGTATCCCCTCCGTGCAGCGCATGCCCTTTGCAGGAAGCACACCCCGGCTCACCCCCATCCTCCGCCCGCGACGTCCGCACGCTGGAATGCACCACGGCAGGAATAGGCACCCCTCCCGGGGGGCACCCGACCAGCCAGTGGTGGGGATACGGCGGATACGCCGGGGCAAACGGGTGGTGGTAATACTGCGGCTGGAGCTCATACGCAGCCTCCGCCTGCTGCTGCCTCTCCCTCCTCCGCATCAGCTGCTTGTGGAGTGTCTCCGCGTCCTCCATCTCGAGCTCCAGCGCGCCGTCGTCATCCTCATCCCCCTCCGCGTCACCCCTGCTGTTCCCTTCATACTCATCGGGGCTCTCCGGGGAATCCTCGACGTAAACCGCAGCAGGCCCCCCCTGCGCCTGGCTCTCCTCCACCTCCGCAGCCTCGGGGGGGCGCTGCACAACACCCGGGCTGGACACCAGCGCACTGTCCTCCGAAGCCTCCTCCTCGGTGGGGTAGTGCAGCGGCAGGGCTGCCGCCTGCTCCTGCTGTACCGCGGAGGACCCCCCCAGCCGGGCAGCGCCGTTTGCCCCCCCCGCCTCCGGCACCTGCCGCGGCGCGGAGGTGGGCGTGGGTGTCGGGGTGTGGGGCGCCTCCAGGAGCCGGGGCAGCGGCGCGTCAGGGATGTTATCCGCTGCATCCGGTGTGACGGGAACGCTCCTCTCCCGGGGCCCGGCATCCCGCCCAGGGGTGACGGATGGCCCCGGGGGCCTCCGCCCTGCCACCTTGGGCTCCTTGGTGTAGGTGTATGTTGCGTGGATGTCGCGCATCTTCACCAGCTTCTCCCTCGCGGGGCGCTGCTCCCGCCACGCCGCAACCTCCGCCTGCCCCGCACGCGATTTAAGAGCCCCCCGCAGGGCAGGATGCGACAGGACATGCGGATCCCGCTCCGCGCTGTACGCCTTCCACTCCGCGGAGCCCTGCTGCATATACCTCCCGGGCATCTGTGCAAGGTATGGGTTAGGTGGATTGGGGTCTCGTCTAACGAGCGACGCGCTGCGCCAGGGCCCCTTCCGGCTGCGGGGGACAGGCGCTGGGCTGTGCCATGCCACCTCGAGGAGGCGGGAGATGAAGCGCTCGTAATCCGGGATGCGGGAGGCGTGGGGGTGGCAGGGCTTGACAGGCCCGCGCTGGCGTGGGATACCTCTGACACGCACCGCGTCGTAGAGTCGGCGGTGGGCGTTGGTCTCTTCGTTCATAAAGTGTGCGCGGAGGGCGTCTTCACCCCCCGTGCCTGCGTAGCTGCAGAACCTGCAGCGCCAGGAGGGGGGTGTGGCATGGTCCGTCGGGTCGCGGGTGACGCCCTCCCAGATAGGGCCGAGGTATTTCACGCGGCTGCAGCTGGAGGATCGGGTGCCCGGTGTGCTGCGGCGTGGGGTGGCGTGGCGTGGCTCGCGCGGGTCTGTGTTGCCACCCCCGCTGGCGGTGTTGTCGGATGAGGAGGGCTGTGAGATGGGCAGGAAGGGGGCGTCCCCGCTGCCGGCCTTGCGGCTGGCGGCGCTGCTGCGCGACCCGCCGCCCTCAGCGGGGTTGCGGCGGCGTGTGTGCGGTGCTGAGGCACCGGCCTGCGGGCCCCAGGACAGGCCTCCCTCCTCGTCCGCAGGCTCACGCGACTTCATCGCACATGTGCAGGAGAACCCCCCCGCGTTCGCCTGCAGGTGGTGGTGTGATGTGTTGGTGGGTCCCGCAAAAAATCATGCGGCCAGTGCATGTGGCCCGTTAGCCTGGCCCGTGACACAGTATGCATGCGCTTCCTGCAGGGACTGAGGGCTTCATAAGGCCACGACCCACTAGGTGACCCTGGGGGTGTCGTGTCACGGTATTCTGCTGGGGGGGGGGGGGGGGGGGGGGCCTGACAAGCTCCCTCAGAGAAGCATTCGACGAGTGTGGGGTGTGGGGGAGGGGGGCGGATGCTGGGCTGCCTGGTTGGTGGTAACTTCGTGTGGGTCTGGCCTAAAGCCCCTCCCGCTCTGCACCCCTCAGGCCGCCGTTTTTGGCAGGTGGAAATGCGCGTTCCTTCCGGAAGCATTTCGGCAGGTTCGTCTGTTTCTCCCTGGGATGCAACGCGAGGGGTTCCTGGCAAAGACTGCTGGGGCCGGCAACATTTGGCACGCTCACAGCCCGCACAGAACGCCGACATCCTAAAACCTGGCTCGAAGGTCAGGCGATCATGTCGCTTCATCATGAATGCGCTCACGTATGTGCATGTGTGCACAGATGAGGCCCAGATATGCACAAACAATCTTGAGTCAGAAGAAGGCGCTGAAAGTAAGGGGCGAATAGGAAGAAACAAGAGCAATAAATGGGTAATGAAGAGTGTGTGGAGGCGGAAACGCACAAAGGTCTCTGGCGACTCTCCCAAAAAAAACTATTGGGAAGTCTCAGGACAAAACGGGAAAGAAAATGAGTAGTTGGCGGAAGGAATGGCGGTGGCAGAAAGGGGGGTGGTGGGAGGTGGGGGGGTAGGGGGGGCTAAAACCGGGAGTAAACCCAAATTTTCAACTTCGCCGCAGAGAGGCCCCCAAGGGCACCAAAAGGCCAGAAACACCCCATATCACCCCGGAAATCCGGTATCTGCCCGAAATAGGCCCAAATTCGGCCCGGAAATGGGGTAATCAGGCTGGGGGAAAAAACAACAAATCACAACGAATCACACCCGATCACAACAAATCACAACGCCAAATGTTGTGATTTGTTGTGATTTGTTGCGATTTGTTGCGATTTGTTGTGGCCAGTTGTGATTTGTTGCGACCAGTTGTGACGACTTGTGACCCTTTTGTGATGAGTTGTGATGAGTTGTGATGAGGTGTGATCTGTTGTGATCTGTTGTGATCTGTTGTGATCGCGATCCAAAATTTCAAAAATTTAAAATTTTGGATCGCGATCACAACAGATCACAACAGATCACACCTCATCACAACTCATCACAAAAGGGTCACAAGTCGTCACAACTGGTCACAACAAATCACACCACGTCACACCTAGTCGCAAAAAATCACAACAAATCACAACATTTGCCTTGTGATTTGTTGTGATCTGTTGTGATCGGGTGGATGCGGAGCACGTTACGCTTGATGCGGATGAATCGTCGGGCTCCCAGCCTGATGATGCTCGTCTCGCTCCACCAGCAGACACAGCACCGCTTCCGGCGCCCTCTCCGGCTCCGGAGCTCGTGCTGCACACAGACCTGCTGGACGGGCTACAGACCCCGCAGACGGGCTCGCCGCCCCTCCCAGAGAGCGCCACGCAACGGAGATCTCCGAGCCCTTACGTGGGGCGCCGCCTTCCTTTCTCTCCCTCTCTCCCCTCTGAGTCCTCGGTACCCCGCGCGCAGAAGCGGGTAGCACCCATACAGGAGACAGGCGCATCTGCCCTGGGGCAACGCTCCTTTAACAAGAGAAGAGTAGAACCTCAACCCCCCGTGTCCCCTGGTTCACCGATTTCAGCGTCAAGCCTTCGGCCTGACGAGGATAGTATCATGCCCCCATCAGAACTTGCTTCCCCCCTTCCTCTCTCGCCTGCACCTTCCCTTGTTGTGGATGACTCGCCGGGCTTTCAGCCCGTCGACACTCGGCTTAGTCCCCCATCAGACACTGTGTCACCCCCACCACCCTCTCCATGTCAGGAGCCCCTAGTGCCTTTAGACCCTGCAACCCCCTCTCTTCCCGACTGGCAGGCAGAAACGCCGTCTCACCAGGGGAGCGACACGCTCTCCCACGAGTGCACGTCGCCGAGCCCTTGCGTGGGGCGTCGACTTCCTTTCTCCCCTTCCTCCCCTTCTGAGTCCTCGGTTCCCCGCGCGCAGAAACGTGTAGCGCACATGCGGGAGGCAGACGAATCTGCCCTGGAGCGATGCTCGTTTCATAACAACAGAGCAGGTTTTCCTTCCTCCCGCACGATCATCAGCACAGCTAGATCAGGCGTGCCTTCCCCTTTCCCACGGGCCTCACAAGCCTTGCGCTTCTTGGAGCGCAAGACACGTGCTGTCCGTCCTTCTCGTTCACGTTTCCTCCAGAAGCGGGTGTTGCGTGCGGTTCCGAAGCGCACCCGCTGCATCCCCTCTCCCACCATCTTTCGTTCGGCGGCTATTCCGCGCTCTTTTCAACGCGTCGTCGCGAAGATTGCGCCTCAGTATCAGCAGGCGCAATCTCCGGCTTCCAGTGTGTGTGTGTCCCCCCTCCTTTACAGCGCAACGAGGAGGAGAGCGAAACCGTGTGGTGTCACGTAGAGCAAGAGTAGGATAGCGGGCCCGGCTCCTCACGGTATGGTCCTTCGGGGCCAGGCTGCGATGCCAGCACGCTAACCCAAATTGCAATACGATCGGGTGTGATTTGTTGTGATTTGTTGTTTTTTCCCCAGCCTGATTACCCCAGGAAAGCTCATTTTTTGCGTCTCCAATTTTTTGGCACAGATGTGGTACCGGTGCTGTGCCAGTTTACAGCGGCTGCTTGCAACATACAGCGAAACCTGTGGTCGAAGCAACCGAATGGTTCATCGGTCAAGCTCTACTTGATGACGCGGATCGATGTAACAGCACCATGTACCGAGGGGCGACAAGCAGCACCGCGAGGTGGGGGCAGAGGCCAAAGTGCACTCGTATTTGCACTGAGAAGGTTGGTATCCCTTGTAGATTGAGGTTCCGGAGATGGGGCACGCACTATGGGCGGAAGCAGGACGCTGCTCAGAGGGTTTGTCCGTTCCGACGCCATTCAGAGGTGGCAATAACTCAGCGACCTCGATATCCCTCAAAGTGAGCACTTGATGCCCTGCTCTCATTGAGAGTAATCAACGAGCGGCCCTTGCCATTCTAATGGGGCGGCTACGCCCTCAAATAATTGAAGGCAAATGACAAGGAACCTGCTGGCGATCTGAGCGCCACTCGGATCGAGAACGTTTTCCTTCTCGAGGATAAGCTCGTCTCCCTCCTCCGGGAGATGCACCGGAGTGGCTGGCGCAGTTCATGTCGTGCCAGCCAGCATTGGGGTACGTGAAAAAGGTACGGTGGCACGCCAACGACGATAAACACACCTTGCCGATCTTAAAAACTGTGAAGGGGGCGGAACACTATCGAAGTGGCTCAATCATGACTACATTGATGCAATGGTGACATATGACGTCAAGCCGCAGTGCCTGCAGAAAGGAGTGCCCGCCGGCTGTTTTTCTCGGGCCATTCAGGTACCGCATCTGGTACCACATCTGTGCCAACTGAAAAAAATCGCGTTTCTGGGCCTCTCTGGGCCACACAGGTCACCAAAACCCCCCAGAAACACGTTTCTGGACTGGTTTGGGTCGGTTTGTAGCATTGATTTCATGTTTAGGGGTGCTCCCTGAAAAAGTGGGGTTTACTCCCGTTTTTTGGGTTGAATTAGCCCCCCCTAGGGGGGGGGGGGGCGATGATGGGGACAAGACGCGCCCCAATTGCCCAACACGCCTCCCCCCGTGCCGCATGCAAAGGCAAAGAAGAAGGTATCTGCGAACAGAAGCCACGCCTTTCCCCCCAGTTTTTACTTCACTTGATCAAATGGCTTCGCACGAACGCCTTTTACACGAAACGATCTCTGTTTCCCTATGGGATAACACCACAGGTCGCTGGTGAATAATTCCTTTGGCTCCCAGTTGCCCCTTCTGAAAGGACTGCCATGATACGCGCATGGAAAGACACCCACACACCCACCAACAGCACCTCCCGCAAGGCAAAGAGAACTACCCCAACATGGCTGCCCCCCCGTGACACCCCAACGCACCAACAAGCAGCGACTAGCCTGCCCGGCGTGGGCAGGGGGGAGGAGAAGGGGCGAATCAGAAAAAAATGGAAAATCGCAGAGCATTTGACCACCCTTCGCTCGATATGAAGGCTGGTGGCATACACGGTGGGATCTTGTAAATTTTACATGTATAACTACAAGTATATACATGTATTATACATGTATAATACTTGCATGTCAACTATTATACATGTATAATACATGTATATGCCTGAAATATACATGTAAAATACATGTATATCAAGTAAAAATACAAGTATAATACTTGCATGTCAACTATTATACATGTATTTTTACTTGATATACATGTATTTTACATGTATATTTCAGGCATTTACATGTATTTTACATGTATAATACTTGTCATGCAAGTATTATACCGTAAAAGGAAATATTGTGGACCGTAATAAAGGTGAACCGTACTATAGGTGGACCGTAAAAAAGATGGAACAAATAGGATTTTTCCGGAACTTGGAACATTTTTACGGTCCACCTATTTTACGGTTGGGATAGTGGACTTGGCAGTTTTTTTACGAGTTCCGAGCGACGAAGTCGCGAAGGAACCAAGGAAATCGTACGACTGAAGCTTCAGGATCAACACCACAGGGCCTCAACACATAGTGCGCGCTCACCATCGTCCGGAACTGTTCTCCCACAGTTACTGCAGGGTGTACTACACTAAAGGAGTACGATTTCCCTGAATTTTCCGGGCACTGATTCACGAATTTACATCTGGAGGGAGCCCGGTCGTCTCAGCTTCTGTCTGCGCGCCCTGCCGTACTGTGGCTGCTTATGTGGGCGAGCGCAGCAGGTTCTATTTTTACTTCTACCGGAACGCTCCTTGCATGGTACTACACTTCTCGAGGTGAGTGGTGGTGATCGTGCCCTTTCCGCACGCAGGGAGGCCTTGCTTCTCTTGCTGGTGTTGGTTGCGGTGGTGGAGGGAGGGTCCAAAGCTGGGAGGTCGGGAGGCCTACGTGGAAGTCTGCGGCATGGAGGCCGCAACCCACCAGCCCGCGGGCGAAAGTCGCATTGTCCGTTCCATATTCAGTCCCAATAAATAGTGGACCGTAAAAAAGATGGAACGTTTGGCCTTTTTTTGGGAACTTGGAACATTTTTACGGTCCACCCTTTTTCCGTTTACGGTACATGTAAAATACTTGCATGACAAGTAAAATACTTGCATGCAAGTAAAATACATGTATTTTACTTGCATGCAAGTATTTTACTTGTCATGCAAGTATTTTACATGTATAATACTTGCATGACAAGTATTATACATGTAAAATACATGTAAATGCATGAAATATACATGTAAAATACATGTATATCAAGTAAAGATACATGTATAATAGTTGACATGCAAGTATTATACATGTATTTTTACTTGATATACATGTATTTTACATGTATATTTCAGGCATATACATGTATTATACATGTATAATAGTTGACATGCAAGTATTATACATGTATAATACATGTATATACTTGTAGTTATACATGTAAAATTTACAAGATCCCACCGTGTAACCCCGGAGGAGGGGGGGGGGGGGGCGGGGCGGGGGTGTGGCTCCAAAAGAAGCTGTGCCAACAGAAGCACCACTCTCTCACCAACCCGAAAGGCAGGGACCAACGGACACCACCGTTCCACTGAACAAAAAGGCATGGGCGTCAGTCTGTGTGTAGGTGGGGCGGAGGGTGGGGCGGGGGGAGGGGGTGAGTTGGGGTAGGTGAAATCACACGCCTTCTTAAACCGCATGCGGCAGCAAAGGGCTTCGCGGGTCTGCGTCATCCCGCCTTGTGAAGTTGCCGCGACGTAACCCCGAGGGGCTGCGTGGCAGCAAGGTATCAGGGCGGGGAGGGGGGGGGGGGGGGGCAGCGACCAGGGAGGTCCCTTGTGTGGCCTGCAATTCGGGTTGTGATTACCAACCAAAGGTTTCACCCTGCTGAGGGGGGGGGGGGGGTAGGGACGGTCACAAGCCCCCGAAAAGCGGTGACAAACCCAAAAATTCCAACTTTTGCGCTATGTCGCCCATATGGGTGAAAAACCAGAAAATAGTGCCCATACCGCTCCGGAAATGGTGTTCTGCCCTGTTTCGAACCCTTTAGTGCCTCTGTGGGGGTGTATTTGAGGGTTCTAAAAATGGTGACCACGGTTCGGTACCTCGCTGTTTTGTAACCACACTTCACACGAAACGCGGGCAATCATCGCACAAATTACCGCAAAACAGCGCCAAAAAGGCACCCGCGCATCACGGACGAGTGATGTGTGGGACAGTGCTATCGAAAAGTACCTCACACGCATGCTCGCATGGACTGATACACGATCCTGCAAGCGCCGGATACAAGCCCTCAAGAGCCCCTACATTCGGAAGAAGTGCACATCATGACTGACATCATGATTTTCCGGCCACTTCGGAGTCTCGGTTTGATGAGTGAACTTTCGGGAAGGGGAAGAGGGACAGGATGTGGTGCATACTGCACGCGTCAAAACGCGGAGTATATCAGTACCCCTTGAAGAGGCAAGCTCTTGTACTGTGTGACCTCTGAGTGACGACGCAGGTAAGACGAGAAGAGAGAGTGCCGCCGATGAAGAGCGCAGCGCAAATGAGAACGGCAAATATCACCATCCGGCCTTCGCATGCAGGTGGCTGCGGCGGGAATCAGCGAGGCTGATCAGCCGATTCGCGAAGTGTGCAGACATGGCCTTTGCCCTCCAAACCAGGGTCGACCGAGGCAAAGCCCACTCACATCCAGGAGGTTACTGCAAACCCTGATGGGGCATCGTCGGCTGTGACCTTCCTGCACCTGAGGGATCATGATTGACCATGAGCATGCATACATGACCATTGCAACCAGTCTCAAATTGAAGGAACGGTGGTGCGCCCCACAAACTGAATCATTCATTCAAAGCTGGTTGAGCTGCCATACACGGCCCTAACTGGAGAAAGCCCTCCGCACCTTCCAGGTCTGTGTGAGTTCTCATACTCAAGCACCACTGGCTCCGGACCCGAGGTGGAGGTGTACCTCTCGCAAGTGCAGGGCGGAGGTCCAACCACAGTGCTTCACAAACGTGAAAATTCGCAGAGATGACACCAAAACTGCTACCATGCCTCTCCTTCAGCCAGGCCCGTGCAGAACCGTGAAGAATTGCTGAAGCTGAAGCAACTGGGGAGCAGCTTCGTAGGGACATCACCGATTTTGATGTAGTCTTTGCAAACGATGCACGCACTGTTGAGTATCACGCCCAGTGTCAATTGTAGCGACGGCGACAAAAAACACAACCCTGTAAAAGCCTGGCAGGTACCAAACCGTGGTCACCTGTTTCTCCAACTGTTCTCCGGTGCTCAAATGGTGCCAAAACATGACCAAACCGCCTCAGAACCGGTTTCCGGGAGGTTTTGGGCACGATTTTCATCAAGAAAACACGATTTTTGCTGATTTTTCATGAACCTGAAAAAAGTGGTTTTGTCTCACCCTTGTGACCGTCCCTAGGGGGGGGGGGGGCATATTTTCCACCCCAATCGGTTGTCCGAAATCGCACGTCCCGAGGGGATGTATTTGGAAATGTCGGAACACCTCCAGAAATCCCTAAACCCCCCTCCTGCATAATCTTAAATAACGCATAATATTAAATATCGCATAATATTAAATATAACGGGGGCCTTCGCTACCAAGTGTGACTGAGTGAGAAAAAGTGAGCCACGGCCCACTTCCCCTCACTGGCTGACGAGCTGTGACGAGCCGTGACTGGTAGCGAGGGCCCCCAACGCATAATATTAAATATCGCATAATATTAAATATAACTCATAGGGGGCCCTCGCTACGAGTCACTGTGAGTCACGAGTCGTCAGTTTTCAGCCAAACATGGCTGACTTCTCACTTTTTCTCACTCAGTCACACTTGGTAGCGAGGGCCCCCATAATATTAAATAACTCATACCTGGGACCCCCCGTGTATAAGTCCCCCCCCCTTACCCCCGTGTTTAAGTCCCCCCCTGGGGGTCTGGCAGGGGGGGGACTTAAACACAGGTGGACCTAAACACGGGGGTGGGCTGGTCTGGAGGGTCATCAGGTGGCCCCTAGGCCCTTCAGGTGCTGTCAGAGTCGAAAAGTGGGGTGCCAAAAGTCCATCCGGACCGGAATTACCCCCCTACGACAGCAGAGGAAGAGGCCTTCTTGGTCTCCACTGTGCCACCCCCGTGTTTAAGCCCCCCCTGTGTTTAGGTCCGCCCCCCCCGTGTTTAAGTCCCCCCCGGCCGAAAATCGCCTCCAGGGGGGGGACTTAAACACGGGGGGTCCCAGGTAATATTAAATAGGGCGTTTTTGGGGGGTTTTTGGCCGTTTTTTTCGGCTAGTAGGCCAAAAGAGGTCATCTCCGGGGACGCACAGCGTCTGTACATGACGTAGGTGACTGAAAAAATCCTATTTTCAGCACCCGTTGTTCGCTAGCGGTTGTTTGCAAGTGAGTCCTGGTAGCAAACAGCCCAGTACTCATAATATTAAATATCGGCCCCCAAAACTCATAATATTCAATGGGGGCCCTCGCTACCAAGTGTGACTGAGTGAGAAAAAGTGAGAAGTCAGCCATGTTTGGCTGACAACTGACGACTCGTGACTCACAGTGACTCGTAGCGAGGGCCCCCAATATAACTCATAATATTAAATATACCTGGGACCCCCCGTGTATAAGTCCCCCCCCCTTACCCCCGTGTTTAAGTCCCCCCCTGGGGGTCTGGCAGGGGGGGGACTTAAACACAGGGGGACCTAAACACGGGGGTGGGCTGGTCTGGAGGGTCATCAGGTGGCCCCTAGGCCCTCCAGGTGCTGTCTGAGTCGAAAAGTGGGGTGCCAAAAGTCCATCCGGACCGGAATTACCCCCCTACGACAGCAGAGGAAGAGGCCTTCTTGGTCTCCACTGTGCCACCCCCGTGTTTAAGCCCCCCCTGTGTTTAGGTCCGCCCCCCCCGTGTTTAAGTCCCCCCCGGCCGAAAATCGCCTCCAGGGGGGGGACTTAAACACGGGGGGTCCCAGGTATATTTAATATTATGCGGGAGGGGGGTTTACAAACGCGCACATCATGCATGACGATGCTGCGGGTGTCGCACGAAATTGCGTGGTCAATCGCACTCTCAGGCAAAAACAGCCTGGCTGGATCGCAAAGGGTCGGACAGACCCACACACCGACACATTCCTTGAGGAACCTCAAAATACACTGGTAGGCAGAGATGGTGAGCAAGGTTGCTGGCGGTCACTGCGTACCACTTCACCACCGTCAGAGATAGAGTTGAACAACAGTGGCCTTTTCCTTGAACCGCACGACGGGGGCACAGCAATCCGGTGTCTATTTTCTTCAGCAGGCCGGGCTGATTCCGTTTACCTTTTTTGGGGTGTCAATTATGACGCAACCCCAGCATGCGACTTCCTTAGCGAGAAAGGGGTATGTCGAAAAGGATCGATGGTGCCATGCTGACACCCAGGCCCCAGTGCAGCTACAAAAGTAAGGACAATGCAAATGGGATGATGGGTGCACGTGATGTGCTCGGGAGGGGCGTAAGGGAGAGCAGACGTGCTTCGAATGACCACACGTCAATTGTTTCGAGCACACATACACCCACGGGAAGCTTCTTGAACGATTCAAAGAAATCGATTATCACTTTTTTTTCGTAAGCTGTCGGTGGATGAGAGCCGCTATTGCTGATCTGCACTGCAGATAGCTCTGACCCCCAAGCCAGCAGGGGTGCTGGTTTGGTTTTGGCTGGGCTGCGCTCGAAAGCGAGTTTGTGCAGTTGGGGGTGGGAGAAAGCCGACCCCCGTCAAAAAACGCTTGCGAAAGGGGAACCTCGCGAAGGGAAGGGTTGATAGTGTTTTGATACGCAAAAACTATCTGTGCCCCCGCTGGATCGTAAAGTGACAGCAAAACGAGACAACAAACCAATTACTGCCGAAAGTTGTTGTGTTGGAACGCAGACCCCACTCTTTGTGTACACCACTCCCCCGATCTGATGAAGTGGTGTGAGTGGGGACGCACGATCCAGCTAAAGACACAGAAAGTTTCCCCAGTTGGCTACGCCGAACTAACAAAAAAAAAGAACGAGCTCTTGCAGGTGCGTTCGCAACAGAACACAGGCCGTATTCCCACAGAACGGGGTTCGCAGGTGACTGACATCTCTCAAAAAGAATGGGAAAGGGGATGACCGCTTCGGAGGAAGCCGTGAAGTGCTCAGTATCCACAAGCTGTGTATTGCGATACTGCAGATCTACACAACTCCCAGCATGGTTTCAAGGGTACAGATGGGGGGAGATGAATGGATGCATGGCGGTTGCGACCTGTTCTCCAATTTGCGTCGGTGGAACAGTCAAAATTGCAACACGCCGCCCACCCCTCATCCGAACAACCACAAAGGAAGGCGGGAGTCCCACCCAACTCGCAGATGCTGCAAGGGCATTGGGGGAGGGTGCGGTGCCCAGACACTATCAATGCTGTTCTACTCCGGGTCGTGTCAAATTGCAGCAATCCGTCGTTTAAATGTGCTCGCTGCACTCTCACGTATCTTAGCAGGTGCCAGATGCCCACTGCAACACACGTGAAATGCGCAGCGGGGCCTTCGCACCGCGGATTTTTGATTTTTACCAGCGCTTGCCTCCCGTTGCGAGAGCTCGCCAGGCCGCAAGAAATAAAACTAAGAAAACGACACTGTCACAGGGCTTCAGAACTGTTTTAGCAGAACAAAAACCAGGCCGACCATAGCGGCATCCTGGCAGAAACCAGAGGGCGGCGACTCGCTCAAGATCACACAGAGAACACCAAGTAACCCACAGGAGAGCCCTGGGGGTGGGGGTTTTCATCAATGGCGATAACTCGGAAACAGCACGCCCACAATATTTTCGTGCGCCGAGGTAGACGCTTGAACAAACTCCGAGCTGCCGTTCTGTGGTGCCCTGTTCCTCGATGGTTTCGTATTCTCTGCCCATGTTGCATGGGCAATGAGGGTGTTGTGTGTGCGACCCAGTGCAGGGTGTGGCAGAGAAGGCGAGGGGGTTTTCCTTGGCGTTGAAGGAAGGGACAAGAAGAGGACCACCGGGGGCTGCCTGAGGCTCGGGGGTTGACCATGCGACAGGCGAAGAGAGGGACGACGTAGCAGCACCAGCATGCCAGAAGGCATGCCGGGCACTGCTGCAGAAATGAGTATTGTTGCCGTGTGTTTGATGCAAAATAACACGTTTTCTTGATTTTTGTTTCTTTTTTGTCTTCAACAAGAGGGGGGGGCGATGGGTGGAAATATCTGAGAATAACACAAAAAAATGAAGAACACTTCCGCAAGACACACCCCTTTGAATATGCAGAGGAACATATCGAGGCGGTTCCCCACAGCGCCCTGGCATTCTCTGAACACCAGATCACGGCAGATACACGAAGAGAAAGGCAAGAACACGTAGCACCACCGACGTATCCACATATCGCAGTCGGTCTGAGGTGTAATCCCTGGCGTGGTAGCTTTGTTTTGACAGTTTTAGGGTGTCCAACTCAGTAAAATTTTCGCCGCGTAGGTCCATTGGGAACACTTCACACGCCTGGCAGGCTGTGGGTGTTCTGTTATTCGAAGATGGCCGGCATCACCCACGCTATATGCGGGGTGCAATCCGAGGGGCCTGCGTGCGCCACTCGACCTGCATCGTCACATCATCCGTTTCAGTGAGGCATTTCTGGGAATGCTATAACCTGGACATCCCGAGACGAAGGTTGACCTTCTGTCTGATGTAGAGTGCACCGAGCAGACTCTGATGCAAAACCCACCGTCTCCCGCGCATGCAGAACAGCTTGCATTTGCTCATGGCAACTCGTCGTTGAACTGCCGCCAGCTTTTCCCGTCACACCCCCCTCGCCCGACTGCGATGCGTGAGAATTAGATGAGAAATAGGAAAAGTAAACACATATTTTGAAGAGAAAACAAGCCAGTTTTTGCTCTCGACGAACAAACTGTCCCCCCACCCCACCCCCAGATAAACATTGTCCCTTTTATTAATGAAGAAACGAGAGGGGGGCAGGGGGACCAAACAGGGCCCGGAGAGCAGGGCCTTCCCTGATCCCTGATGGGGGTTGTCATCTTGAGCTTCCTCTGCTGAAAGTAGCGGACGTCGCAATCCACAACCTCTTGCATTTGTAATGGAGTGGTGA
The DNA here is from genome assembly GCA_963210315.1 of Rhynchopus euleeides. NCBI lineage: Eukaryota > Euglenozoa > Diplonemea > Diplonemida > Diplonemidae > Rhynchopus > Rhynchopus euleeides. The sequence continues at coordinate 2,000,867 of OY723263.1, read as the reverse complement.
CGTGGCCATCCTCAGCGACGCTGGACATGGCACGAGACACCATGAACCAATGACCCCCCAAAGCGTCGTTGCCCTCCGCAGGTTGTGGTTCACGAGCTTGATTGTTGGGGGGTCAGAGAATTTAAGACATGCAAGGAACCCATTAGGAATAGCCAGTAAGACCTCGGTGACGGTCAGCCAGAGTGGCAAATTCACAAGAAGCGGTCAGGCGCAACCACACATGCGGGATGCGCCCTCTTGGTAGAAGGGATTGGGGGTTTTTCTGAAATACAGTGCATGTTCTGCACTGACGCGCAGCGCTTGCTGGACAGGCGAATTCCTGAAATCAAGACAGGCACATTCATCACTGGGCAGGCAAGACCTTCATGAGCGATTGAACATGTTGCCCACTGTGATTCCCGGCAGCACTCTTGAGAGGTGACATCTGCTTGCAGCATTTGTTGCTTCCTCATGGTTACGGTTTGTCCGGGGACGACTATATCTCCTAGGACGAACCCAGGTGAAGGGAGGGACCTCTTAGATATAATGAAGGCCGGAGACAAGAAATGCCTGCAACCTCGTTGCAACAATTACCGTATACGTAAATATTATGGAACGGGCCCATTTTTGGCCGGTCCGTTCCATAATATTTACAGGGCCAGTTGGGGACTCGGTGGTGAGGACGGCTTGCGTCAGGAATCGCGCGAAAAGTGCACGAGTAGGTCCCGTCAGGGACTCTGTATGCCGTCCGATCACCTGGTCCAAGTCCCCGAGTCGCAGAAAGCCCTGTAAATATTATGGAACGAAAAAAATCTGGAACGCCAACCCACCAGCGTTCCAAAATATTTACGTTCCATAATACCGTATACGTAAATATTATGGAACGTAAATATTATGGAACGGGCCCATTTTTGACCGGTCCGTTCCATAATATTTACGTTCCAAAATATTTACAGGGCCAGTTGGGGACTCGGTGGTGAGGACGGCTTGCGTCAGGAATCGCGCGAAAAGTGCACGAGTAGGTCCCGTCAGGGACTCTGTATGCCGTCCGATCCCCTGGTCCAAGTCCCCGAGTCGCAGAAAGCCCTGTAAATATTATGGAACGAAAAAAATCTGGAACGCCAACCCACCAGCGTTCCAAAATATTTACGTTCCATAATATTTACGTTCCAAAATATTTACGTATACGGTATTTACGTTCCAAAATATTTACGTATACGGTAACAAAAAAAACGGCTGAATACGACCAGGGTAAAAGATAGGGTTCCGGGCTGCGCGCCGAAAACCGGGGGTAATCGGGGGTAAAATTTCGGCCATTTCCCCAAATGGAAGTTTTTTCCCTTCCCACAACACCCCACCCCAGCAGGGTGGCTCCTCTGCGGGTGACTGACTTCGCCGCCCCTGCCAGGTCCGAGAGGAGCGCGCTCCTTCTTGGCGTCAACGCGAAGGAGCCAGTCGATGAGGAAGGCGTTCTTGAGAGCATGGTGGTGTTGAAAGCACCGCAGGTTGCCCTTGCGGACTTGGTTCTGGACATGCACAGGCCACAGGGGTGTCTGGGGGGCGAAGCCCCCCAGCCGCCGGAGGCCACGGTAGTGAGTATCTGTTCATCTGGCATACGATCCTGCCTCCCGAGGGCGGTCTGTATTCCATTCCCTGATGTTACCCCAAAGGGTTTGGGGTGACTAAAGACAGGCATACGGCACAGGGGGGTCTGGGGGGCGGAGCCCCCCAGCCGCCGGAGGCCACGGTAGTGAACAGCTGATTCTGCTCCATCGTCGCACGCCGCATGTAGTCAACGTGCACCTTGTGCTCAACAGGTTCGTCGGGCTAACGCCTGGGGCGGGCACTGCGCTCTTGGCCCCGGCCTCCTCTGGCCAAAAAGTACCCTGGAATAGTACCCGGACAGAATCTCAGGAAAATCCCGGTGGAAAAAAAAAGAGGCACCCCCGGTTTTTCGGGGCAAAATCTCAAAAACCGGGGCTAAGCCCCGTTTTTCATAACAGTATCTTAAACACTGAATACGACAGAATGCAGAAAGGGTCAGAGCATACGACAGCAACATCGAAGAGTCGTTTGCGCGCAAAACGAACGATATTTTTGATGCAGAAAATACGTTGTGCTCGAGACAGAACAGATATACCACAGATTTGTAGAGGATTGGTTTCCAACTTCTCTCCCTCTTCCAGCTTCCGCCACCCGCTTCCCTTTTCTTCCAGCTGTATTTGAGAGAGAAATCAGAATGGGGCAAAATACAACACAATCTCTCCCCACCCCCACCCCCTCACCCTCACTTGCCTCGACTCTGAGACAGCTACATAGAGACGAAGGGCGCCATCGCAGAGTAAGGATCATGGCGGTACATCACTGTGGCCATCACAGGCACTGGCTGGGGCACGGGGCACGGCATATACATAACGGTCGGATCCGGCACCGGGGGGCAGACGTTCACCCCCATAGGCTGCATCGGCTGCTGTGTTTCCTGCAGCGCCTGCTTCTGCAAGGCGAATGTGAAGGCCAACTGCTCCTGGTGCTCAGTGCTGACGCGCAGGTTGTGCTCCAGCGTGAACCGCCGCATCTTGTTCGTCCCCCGCGCCTCGCTCAGATCGCTCAGATCCGACAGCCCGGGGGACAGCGGCAAGCAGTTCTGGCCGGGCGACCTCAGCGACGCGCCCTCCTCCGACGAACACTCATCGCTTGCCCTCCTCGAGAGCCGCATCGTCTCACAGTCGTCGTACAGATCACTCGGGAGGGCCAGCGGCTCGACCTGGCTGCTCTGCCGGCGCACAACCTGCTTTTCGACAACATCGTCCATCATATACGGGCAGTGAGAGTACATCGCAGCCATTGTAAGAGGAAGCCGCCCACCCACCACTCAGGCAGGAAGGGGTGAGAGAGAGGGACGGGGGGGAGAGGGGCAGAAAAGCGACACCTGCTGAGAAAAAAAGCAGAGAGCGGAGGCTAAAGGGAGGTGGTGTGGGAGGGTGTGGGTGGGACAAGAGAGAGAGAGAGAGAGAGAAGGGGGGGGGGGGGGGGAGGAACCCTCCTCGCGGGGTTGTCTCGCTTTCCGCAGGCACACAAAGTAAGATATGGAGCAGGGGGTGCTGGTGGGGTGGGATGGCCGGATGCCTGTTCTGCTCTCTTTTTCTCTTGCCTGCGGCAGTCAGAAAAGAAAGGGCCTGTGAGGGTGGTGGCGGCGGCGGTGGTGCTGCAACGAGCTGCCGATTCCCATGCTTCTGCAAAATTACCCAAATTGAGTATCGCGCCTGTCTGCCTGCCTTCATCAAACCCACAGACAAAAGACAACCACCGCATACTCTCATAGAAAGGCGGAATCCAAGATTACCAACATCCACCGATATGTGGTGGGTTTGGTGGTGGGACAGCACATTAGATGCACACACATACAGCTGCATGCAATATGTGGCGTGATGCGGTGAAAAATTACCCTATGCATTGGGACAGGGTAGGGTCGGGGAGGGGGGGCTGGACCCCGCACATACTACCTGGTTTGGCCATCCCTACTTCGACTCCACACCCGCACCACACCGTGCCTGCTCGTTCCTTCATGCCGCATGTCGGAAGACGATAGTCCTCCACAGCGAGCCGAAACAAAGCAACGCGGCCACCGAAACCTCGCCGGAAGGCAAGGCCCGACCAGTGTCTCACAGTCCAGTGTCAAGGGTGGGCAAGGAAGCCTTTCCTTCAACATGCAATGCCCACACAGCGGGCTGCACTGCTCCCGTGATACGCATGCTTGCTGGCAAGCACCCATCACGGGGAGGGAAATGCGGCTCGGGAAGAGAAAGGGATAAAGCGAATATGCCTGCTGAACCAGAAAGGGGGGGTTCAGAAGAAAGTGCAGCAAAGAAGGCTTATCAAAGGTTTGGGTGGGATCGGAAAAAAGCAAATGTCCATCTTTCTGCCCAGCACAGGACAGACCGGAGCGGACTCTGATGCGACGGGCAATCAAATGAGCAGGTGCAGGAAAATGAGTGCTTCCACCAAATAAGGCCCGGCCTGCCTTGGGCCTGCCAAGCAGAACGAGGCAGGGGGCGGGGGAGGGGGAGGGGCCCAGCAGAGCAACTCGCTTGTGGAAGAAGGGGCAAGGGCAGGAGGGGGGCTTGCAACAGGAACAGCAGCCGGAGAGGAAATCAGAATCAACACGAAACAGCGGGGGGTGGGGTAATTCCCGTTTCCCCCCTGTCGGGGGGGGTGTTGGGCGGTTAAGCCCAAGAAAGGACCAAGAAGGGTGGGAGGGGAGAGGGGCGCAAGGTGGGGCCGGCTGTGCGGTGTGTCCCCGCGGGTCGTGGTTATGTTTGATTTTTTCTGGGAGCAGTGTAGCCGCAGCCCTCTCCCCAACGGCCCCCTCGAGGGCTGCAAGATCTGTTGTCCAGTCAACAACGGTCTGGTTGGTTTCTGCAGTGCAGCTACAGTTCATCAGAGAGGCAGCTTACGCTGCCAGTTTGCATCGAAACCCTTCCGAGACAAATGAGCCAAACTCCAGGAAGCACACTGACACAGGTCCGCTGACAGCAAGGAACCGGGGAGCCAAGATCTGAGAGCACGTCAAAAAGAGTTTACCACCGTTCAAGAAGTTATCCGCTCGTGATCAACCCTTCCCGATAGTGTCCTCGGTGTGTACGCTCGGCATTAGGGGGTCTCTGTCAGGACTGGCGGCAGGTGGATGGGCATCAGAGTTGAATCTTGTCGGGCGGGGGGATGCGTTTTGGTGTGGAATGTAGAGAGGAGTTGCGGAAGAAAGGGTCGTAAACCAACAAAACTACGTGATGGCGGAACAATCAGAATAACAGGCCGATCAGCCCAAGGTGGCGCGAACCATGAATTGTGCAGGCGTTGACGCATGACGCCGGGCGCTCCGGGACGCTAAAAGGCTGCGGGTTGTATTGAACCGCGCAGCTTTTGTGATTAGCCCACAAGCGGCACATCCAGTTTCAGGCTGTAAGACAATAGAAACACGCAGGCACCAGCTACCCTATCGCTATGCAACCGCACTCAGGCTGCTCGTTGAGCGTACCCAGTGCAATGTGCCGCACTGGCCCCGCACAACGGCAGCCCCGAGGATGATTGGTTGGCAACCCAACGAACCGTGAAAACTGGAAAGGCGGGGGTGGTGAGCTGCGTCGATTCCCGAAGGGCTGGCGCAGACCACCTGGGACCTTGTCCGGATTTACCCCGCTTGGCTTTCAGTTTGGAAGTCTTCCAAACTGTGTTGCATGGGACAAAACGAAACAGGGGCGGTTTGCACAACGAAATTATAATTTCCGGCTGACGAACCAGCCGAAGCGCGCGAGTTAGCCAACACTACACCGTATGCAGTGCAGAGGGGGCCTTCGCTACCGGGTGAGAAAAAGTGAGAAAAAATGAGCGGAAAAACGCTTAAAAAAAGAGTCAGGGGAGTTGGGGGGTCCCTAGCCTGGGGAGCATATTTGAACCCCGAATCTCGAAAATTATGCCGGCGTGACTCGTCCCAAAGCAGGTTTGGGTCGCTCTATGGCGAGTTGGTGTAAAAATCGCAAACCAGAGTGACTGCGAGTGACTCGCAGTGGGGTCCCCGGGGGGGGGGGGGGGGGCTGCTTGATGAATCAGCGGAGTGCGGTGTGCAGCTGATGCACCACCTTCTTTTCCTCACTAGTCTCATGCGGGGCAGGGGGTTTAGGCAAGCTTCGCTCGTACGTGGGGGGGGGGGGTTGTGGAAGTAGAAGACAGAGACGAATCACAAACGGGAACAGATGTTAGGAGAAGCAAGGGAGAGGGGGGGGGGGCAGAACATATATCACGCCGAACCGGAGAACTCGTGCCAGTCTGCATCGGGATCGTTCCCGGCAGTGCTCTGTAAGAGCTTGTCGACGACATCTGGGGTTTCACCACTGCCGTTCTCCGGGAAGCAGTCCAACACGCCCTGCACCTCCTGCATCCACGGAGTGACGTCCACATCCCGAAGGCCAAACTCATCCTCGTCATCTACAGACGCATCGTCCTCCTCGGTGTCAATCGTTGCAGAAGCTGCAGGTGGAGCACTGCCAGCCTCAGGCTCACCCGTAACCACTCTGCTGGCAGTGCGCGGCTTCTGGGGGATGAGGCCCGCGACGAGGTTCCTGTAAGGGCCGATGGGCAGTTCGGGGAGGCCATACTTGTACAGAAAGTTATGAAGCTCTGCCACGACCCTCCCACACAGCGCGAGGAACTGCGAGTCACCCTCGCCCCCGAGATGGTACGGGTACGTGAGGATCTTGAAGTCCTTCACACGCGCATTTCCCCGCTCCACCCTTCCACGAACGAATCCGTGGGAACCGTTGTACATCTTCTGCGCCGCCACAGGAAGGTTACAGTCAGGAATGGGGACCCGTCGGTTTTCATCCCCCTTCCTCGAGTAGCAGCGACTCCCAGTCACGCACTGCTTGGCTCCCGCGTATGCGCCATCCGCAAGCACAACGTCGCCGTCGGGCACCAAGTTGGGCTGGTGCGCGAATGCGGATGTGGAGGAAGTGCCCCACAGGTGCGAGTCAGGGATAGCACCAGCATGGCCACCCGTGAAGAACACGATGAGGCCGTACTTGTTGGTGCCCATCTGAAACTTCAGAACGGGCCTCTTGTAGTACCCGCTCCAGTTAGCCGCATAAAGGTAGCTTCTGGAGACGGGCACCGGGAAGACGTCGATCAGCATGGTGCTTGCAGGCAGGAGAGGGGCGTGGTTGAACTCGTCCTCGATACGCCTGTCAGAGACAAGCTGGACTTCGTTCAGGAAGAGGCCGCAGTACATCAGCCCTTCGTTGAGCATGTCGCGGCACTTGTCAGAAGACAGGTCGAAGGTGAAGGGGTCTGACAGGGCGGTTTTGAGCGGCTTTCTGAAGAGGTAGTAGAATACGACCAACTGTTGTTTTTCCGTGAAGATGCTTGACCCGTACTTCCGGAAGAACATTTCAAGCATGTAGGGGGGGTAGCCGGTGAGACTCTTCGCCTTCCCCTTGCACAGCTTGTCCCAGTCGTGCGTCTGCTCGGCCAGGATCTCGTTTATCGAGAGACCGATCAAGGGGTGCTTGACGTCATTTGCACGAGCCCTATCAGCCTCAAACTGGCGGCGCAACTTCGCCTTCACCTCGTTCAGCTGCCTCTGGACCCGCTCCTTGGGAGATTCCGCAGCCGAGGCCTGTTCTGCACGCACCTTCTTCGCTGCGAACACCTGCGTCACCTTCTGCGTCAGCTCCTCCTTCTCCTTCACATCCTTCTTCGACTTCCGGCCGCGCTTCAGCTTTCCATCCGGTCTCTTGGCGGACAGCTGCTTCTTCACCTCGCTCTCCACCATGCGCTTCTCTCTCTCGTCCAGGACTAGCGCGGTCTGCTCCTCCAGCGAAGGCCCCACAGCAGGTGACGAGAGATCCGTGGGGCGCTTCTCGCGGCTCTTTGCCATCACTGCGTGCTGGATGAGCTGCTTGCGGTGCCCTTGGCCCAGGTGCAGGACATGCCAGGATCCCTCTGGAAAGGTAAACTCCGGGTCGGCCAGGTGGGAGACATCCCATGAGCTTGGCTCACCCTCCTGCCAGAGGTCGACGTGGGCACGCCGCCAGTCCGTGAGGAGGTCTTTCTTTGAGGAGTGGAAGCCGTGCTGCAGACGTGGTATCACGGGGGCTTTTGCCGCGGGGAGTTTGGCGAAGAAGGCATCCCAGTTGGAGGCGTACTCCTTATCGCAGGCCTCCATCTGGGCCGCCAGAGCCTCTTGCACCTCCACGGTGGGGTCCAGGTAGATCTGCCGCGGGTCGTTGCCGTTCTTCGAGTTCTGAGACCCAACGACAAAGAGCTGCCGCTTCACGCCGAAGTCCGAGGAGAACACCCTGCGCTTGCTCCGGGGGGAGGCAGCAGTGTCAGCTGCAGGGTCGGGCTTAGGGTCCGCACGACGTCTCTTTTTCAGCTCGACCGAGAAGACGTGGTCGGGGGTCGAGCTTTGCTGCGGAGAAGGAGAGCTTTGCTGAGGAGGAGAGCATGCTTGCGGGGGCTGTACCGCCGGAGAGTTCTGGGCCCTCTGCCATTCCTGGAACCTCCGAAACTGCGCGAACTCCGCTGCAGTGGCCTCGTCAGTGAAGGTGGGTGGTGAGGGGGCAACGGCTGCTTCTGGTGCCCGTGGGGTTGCTGGCGCCGGACTCGCAACGGTGGCCGGCTGGCTCGACCTCTTCGTCCGTCCGCTGTCGTACGTTGCCTTTCGTACTGGGGGGAATCGGGGGGAATCGTCCAAGTACGACAATGTCCTGGGGGGAATCGTCCAAGTATGACAATGTCCTGGGGGGAATCGGGGGGAATCGTCCAAGTATGACAATGTACTGGGGGGAATCGGGGGGAATCGTCCAAGTATGACAATGTACTGGGGGGAATCGGGGGGAATCGTCCAAGTATGACAATGTCCTGGGGGGAATCGTCCAAGTATGACAATGTCCTGGGGGGAATCGGGGGGAATCGTCCAAGTATGACAATGTCCTGGGGGGAATCGGGGGGAATCGTCCGAGTACGACTATGTACTGGGGGGAATCGGGGGGAATCGTCCAAGTATGACAATGTACTGGGGGGAATCGGGGGGAATCGTCCAAGTATGACAATGTCCTGGGGGGAATCGGGGGGAATAGTCCAAGTATGACAATGTCCTGGGGGGAATCGGGGGGAATCGTCCAAGTACGACAATGTACTGGGGGGAATCGGGGGGAATCGACCAAGTACGACAATGTACTGGGGGGAATCGGGGGGAATCAACCAAGTACACTAATTTGAACGATTTTGAACGATTTTTGGCCGTGCTCGTAGCATTCCCCGTTGAGGGGGTCGCTATTTCGTGTTCTCCTGGCCGCACGGAGGCATTGCCTTACGTCGCCTCTTCCTCTTTTCCTTTGGTGGTGTGTTGGTCTGGCACAGAGGGCGGGACCGTGCTGATATGCACAGTGACGACTCTCCCTTTTGTTTTGTGCCCGCCTCCAATTTGCTGGGGGGAATCGGGGAGTGCCCCTACAGGAGGTGGGGACCACTGTGAGTCACTACGAGTCACTATGAGTCACGTGACTGGTAGCGAGGCCGGTCTGGACTTCTGGGTGGAATTTTCTCATATTGTGCCAAGTCCCCACCCGGAGTTCCAGACCGGCCTCGCTACCAGTCAAGTGACTCGTAGTGACTCGTAGTCAGCCAAAAACCTGAAAATTCACCCTTCTCCCCAGGCCAGCCAAAAAAGCCCCCTGACTCACTGACGAGCCGTGACGACCCGTGACTGGTAGCGAGGGCCCCCAGAAGGGGACTTTTTAAAATAAGAGGGGGCTGTTCTGCACAGCCATCACCAAAAAAATCGGGCAACACGGAGAAGGTTTGGCTACACTCAGAAACTGAACGCACTCTCTCATCCTTTACTTGGACAAGAGCTAGTGGGTGTACACCCGACAGCTCACCAGCATCGCCAAGCGGGCTGCGATGCGGCCTACGGGTAAATTTCATTGTCACCTGCAACACAGACGATGCTCTCGAGCTCGACGCAATGCAAGGGTGTGGCATTGCGCTGAGGGGGTACAATCACAGGGTTGACGGCTGTGTTGACACAGAGTTTGTACTCTGTCGTGAACTTGGCCATGCGCGCTGTCTTCTTGCGGCCCAGGATCCAGCTCGGGAAGTCGAGGCCCCACGTCGATTCGTCGTCACTGCTGCAGTCACCCAGCGATTCGATCTCGATGGAAACGTGCGACACCTCATCGTCCCCTAGCGGTGCTTCTTCATCGATCGCATTCGTGCAGCCTTGCCACGCTGACTCCCCCTTAACAAAGCGGTCCACCGCCACACCCACAAGCTTCCCTCCATAACTGGTTGCACGCTGCAGCGCACTGCAGTGCGGCTGCGATAACTGCATCATGACGAGTTTGCTGGTTGCGTTTTGAGTTGCGCGGCACTGTACGCAAACTGCTCGCACAGCGTTCTGGCGGGGTGGTGTGTGCTCAGATGGGTGGATATTCGGGGCACAAGACAGACCGTTGTGTGTTGCGTGTTCTTCAAAAGCAATGAAGTGATTCGCAAGATTTAAAGCAGGTGAGGAGGGGGCGGGAAGCTCTGTCCTGCGCTGTGCCAGATATCCACTTTTGACACACCGTTCTCTGCGTGGGTTAACACTTGCAACACAACGGCGACGATGCCTTGAAACCAACCGATGCACATCTCAGGTATACCGGAGAAGACATACAACCAGCCTGCTTCAGACAATCAAGCAGCCAGTTTGCAGGGTGCCCGAAGACCCCAGCGGAGCCTGGCCGTGCTCACCCACCACCACCACCACCACGGTGCATTGACGCATTCCTTCCTTAACCCCAGCGCCCAGAAACCAGATTACCTGCTCTTCTCTTGGTGTCGAAAAATCCCGAGGCACTGCGAAAGCTACACGACTGTACAGCCCCCGATCTATCCCATTGGCACCCCTTCTCCAGCAACAGGGCAAGAAGGGGGGATGTGATTGTCGCCCCCCAAATGTGTTCACTGTGACAAGGCTCTTGTTATCGTGGAAAAAGGTGTGTAAGAAGGAAACAAAGCGACACCCTGAACAGCCCTCTCTGGGCCAGCGCAATTTCTGCCCTCCCAGAGGGCACACACCTGCCCCATGAAATAACGTTGTCATGGAAATCATGAAAATGGGTCGGATGGGGTGGGGGGGGGGGGGGGGGGGGGGGTTGGTGGGAGCGGCCGTTCTTCGCCGCAATCCTCCGGGGGCCCTCGCTACCAGATGTGACTGAGTGAGAAACAGTGAGGCACGGCCCACTTCCTCTCTCTGATGACGAGCTGTGACGGGAATCAAAGGCTCCCCTGAATTTGAACGATTGAACGACTTCAATTTCGTCGATTTGGCTGTGTTCCGAGCAGTCCACCGGTGGGGGGGAGGGGGGGGGGGGGGCGCTGTTCTGGGTTCTCCTGCTAGCAGCACGGTAGCATTGTGTACCCTTTTCGGCTCACTTTGACGTATTGGTGGATATAATCGGCGATGTCTTATCGAGAAGAAGTTACGCTGCGAAATACTATCCTTTCCGTTTGCTTCACTCACTTGCTACAGGGAAACATGAAGGGAAAAGAACCTTGTTGTTTTGTTGACCGCTTCCACCTATTTTAAAAAATCTGTGACAGCCCATAGTTGTGTGTGAGTCCTTCGGACGTGTCTACCTGTCTGAAGTACAGAAAGGTGGCGGAGCACAGGAAGGGAGAGAGAGAAGGGCGCTGATCGTATGGCAAACGGTAGGAAGCATTTCCCTCAACACCTATCCCCTGCAGGGATTGTGTTGGTTGCAGCCAAAAAAAACAAACAAACCTCTCTCTCGCAAGTAACACCTTTTTGTCCGGCACGAACCTTGTGGCCCCTCTCACCACCCCACACCCCCCCCCCCCGCCACCACTTCCGGTTTGCACAACGAGCGGGCAGCCAGAGCCGTGCGATGCAGAGGGATTGTGTGGATGAGCGGGCAACGGGCCCCTCCCCACCCTGGTGGGGTGCGGAAAATTTGTGTAAGTTGTGTAAGAACACCCCCCCCCCCCACACACACACACACACACACCCCCCGCTCGTCAGCAAAAAAAAACCCACCCCTCTCCCCCCCATGCTTGCTGCTAAATGATATTGGGATTGGGACTTTCGGGGTCCTCGCATTTTTTTTGGTGGCGAGATATGTGCATTTTTATTGGGGGCGAGATTGGGTGGGTGGGGGTGGGTGGGCGCAGCCCCCCCACCCACCCACCCACCCGGTGGCAGGCATGTCGCTAAGCGTCGGCCGTCGACCCGGTGATTTTGGGTTTCCACCCCCCATAAAAAAGCGGCAACCTGGCTACACTGGTTCGACGGTCGACGTCGAAGGTTTTGCAGGAACATATGCTCGCTACCGTGGCCTCCGGCGGCTGGGGGGCTCCGCCCCCCAGACCCCCCTGGAGCCCTTCGATACCCATCAAGTCAGGGAATCCAACCACTCCAGTAGCCTCAGGCCTCAGGAGGACGCAGCCAACTCACACAGAATCTACGCCCACAATGAACAGATGTTCACTACCGTGGCCTCCGGCGGCTGGGGGGCTCTGCCCCCCAGACCCCCCTTGTAGCGTGTGCCCATGGCCACCCACCAGCCACGGCACCAAAGGTGGCCAATCGCCGACACTTTGACGCACAGTAAATGGCCCCCAATAACTCAAAAAAATTTGAGTAGGGTCGCCGTGAAGAGAGTTTGAACCGTTGATGCCAAAAACGACCCTCTTGTGTGGAAGAACGACGCTGTGCCACCCCCATTTTCCTAACAAACTCGCCCCCAAAAAAAATGTATTGGGATTCCGAAATTTGGCCCAAAAATCTCACATTTAGCAGCATGCATGCTCCCCCCCCCTCCCCCTCCCCGTGTCCGGGTCGAAATCACATCACCCGTTATCACAGAGGAGGGGCAGGTGGATCGGCAGGAGGGCGTGTGCGGTTTCCAGATGGAATGAAAAAACCCCTCTCCACCAGGGGTGGGTGTGTGTGGGTGCGCGGGGGTCGCGTGGGGGGTGGTGCCCTCAAAATAGGTGACGAGGTGCGACAGGCAGACACTATTGGTTGGGATGAACGGTGGGCGTGCCACAGGCAGGCCGCACCACCGCAACTATACATAGAGAAGCCATTGCAGGGCAGGCCAACACAACGCAGCATCCGCAAGATGGGATATGCGCAGCAGGGGAGGGGGTTGGGGAGTGGCTGGGGAATGCGGGGAAGGCTTCATTCTGCGTTCGTCGATCGCGAGAACACCCCACACGCCTGCTGCGGGTGTGGTGTGTCCTGCATGATCTGCATAGCAAAGTTTCCCTGCGTTGTTAGCACCAGGGGATAAGATAGGTCTGGTTTTCCGGTTTTCAAAACCAGGGTTTCCCGGTTCCCGGTTTTCTGGAAAAAAAAAAAGGTCGGTCTCATTTTTGGCGGTTTTTTTGTGACTTTGGGACAGTAAAACAGTCAGAAAAAACGCCATAAAAAACTAGAAAGTGACCCCATCGTGATCCGCACAGAGCTCAAATAGTCCAAAGAAGGCAGAGAAGCGGAGAAGAAAAAATGGACCTAGCGGGTGGCCCGGTGGGTGGTGATGCCCTCGTCATGCAGGTCTCTTCTGTTTTGAAGGTGCGCACATGGTGGACTCCAGCCACCATGTCTAAGAGGGAGTCTAAGACTGCAGTCTGTACTGGAGACGGGAGTCTATTGTCCAGCTAATGTACGCTAAGACTCCCGCTAGTTGAGACTCATGGGAGACACACGGTCACGTGACGGTGTACTCCAGCGGAGGTAGGGTAACTTCCGCTGGAGTTCACCGTGTCGTCTGCCTCTGTGCAGCGTCACTCAGTGCCATCGAATACATGGCGACAGCCCACCAAATCGAGACAGATCTGCTTGTCTGGAGGGCTGAGACGAGAACACGAACGACTTTCAAGCAGTCTTGAAGGTCGCCAAGCCTATTGGGGGCAACTAACAGATGAGATTTGTTTGTTGCCTGTCGTCACAGCTAGGTGCCCATCTCCTCGATAACGGAATGTGTGCAGAGATCTCGTGGACCCTTTGGCCATTCTGTCGTGCACCCACTTCACCCACAACGCACACCTGTCGCGAGTGGTCGCTCCCCCGTCCTCCTCCACCCTGAAGGTTGAACCCTCAAGGACCAGTGATCTCCTGCTGGCCGGGCTGCGATACAGCGAAGCCTTCCTACTTACAAGCGAATCCAGACAGTAGGGAACAGATGTTCACTACCGTGGCCGCCGGCGGCTGGGGCTCCGCCCCCCTGCGTAAGAAAATTGCACCAGACCGGTTTTTTGACCGAGAGTCCAAACTTTCAAAGCAGCTGCTGCGCCTGCCCCACCAAGCAGCCTCAGTACGACAGGACGCGCGCAGGCACCGGGCCCTCTCAGATTCTGGGAGGGTTTGCGCGGGTCGCGCGCGCCGAAGGCGCGCGCGAAAAATTTTCAAAACCAGAAAAACCGGAAAACGGCGCCAGAAAAAAAGTCTATCTTATACCCTGGTTAGCACAACTCCAACAAAAAAAAACTGCCCGTTGGCTCGCTGTTGCCCTCCCCCCCCATTCAGACCCATGCATGGATCCCCCCGCATACTGTCAGGAGAGGGGGAGAGGGGTGCCTCAAAATCGCACGATTTGAAGATGGTTTTTTTGAACGATTTTTTGGATGTGTCTCTCATCCAGCCACCCCCCCCCCTGAAGGGTCACCAGGAGAGGACAGGTCTGTGCGAGCCTCTTATTGGGTAGCCAGGTGTTGGGGAAACCTGGAGGGGTTTTGGTCATTTTTTCGGTTGGGGTGTCGACAACCACAACCTCCCTCCCCCCCCCCTGGCGTCATTTTATTTGCAGCATGCATCTTTCGACACACCTCCTTTGTATTATTTGGGGCACCACGCGGAATCCTTCAGCAGGCCCGCCTGCCGAAGGATGCTTGCTCTCCTCGCCTCCGCCCCCCCCCCACCACCCCCTGAAATTTAGGAAAAATAATCTGCGTGTTGAGCGGAAGGAAAGAGGGACACGGGGATCACCAAGCAACAGCCCAACACACTCTCTGCACCGGCGAGATGGGAGGAAACCCCATCCCTTCCACTGCCTGAGCGATGGGCGTCTCTCTCTCCCTCTCTCCCTCCCCCCCCTTCACCAATGGGGCCAGGCATGTAGCTTGGGGGGTCCAGCTGGTCTCGAGACCAGCAGTTGCCTATGTTGCTGGTCTGGGGGAAAAAAAAAAGTATAAATCCGGGAAACCCCAGAATTTTTTTTGGTGGGGGAGTTTTCCCTCACACCAGGCCGAAGATGTACCCTGCAGCAGGCCCGAACCACGAGGATTTCGGCTCCCGATGACTGCTTCCCGCGCAGGACTGGGTTCCGACCTGATGTCGGAGAGATCCACGCCGTGTCCAGCCCGGAAGGAACAGATGTTCACTACCGTGGCCTCCGGCGGCTGGGGGGCTCCGCCCCCCAGACCCCCCTGTGGCTTGTGTTTGTCAATATGCGACTGTGGGGTTCTTCGCTACCGCCAAGTTTTCGTCAAAGTTCGGCGATTTCTCCCTATGCATACACATAGGAAATGCACCAACACATCGTTTCGGCACCGTAGCGAAGACCCACGGTGGCGCTGTCTACTCCGTGCCTCCGGACGCGCCCCGGAGAACCCGGTGTTCGGTCAGGACGGGATTTTGGGGGAAGCGCCGGAAAATACCCCAGACCAGCAGAACCAGCAAAAATCTGAAAATCCAATTTCAAGCTACGTGCCTGAATGGGGCAATATTCAGTACAAAAAAAATAAGCAAATAACAACAGCATCCGACCAGACCAGAAGAGAGCGGGGCGACTCGTGATGACCGACGTTTGGCAGCCTGTGGCTCTGCCCTGTGACAAGCTGTGTCAGCTTGCCACTCCAAACTGCGGGGGGGGGGGGGGGGGGCAGGGCGTCTCTTGTTATTCTGCACATTGTGGACCCCTCACCCCCCACCCTATCGATCGACTGACAGTATACCAGGTTCCTGCGCCTCTCCCAGGGTGCAATCCGGTTGTGGTTTCAAGCTGAAAATACATCCGGAATTTTGTGCAGTATCTTTTTTTTTCCATGCAGAATACGAAATGGCTTGGTTTTTTTTGTTGTTGATCGCAACACAATATACCGTATACGTAAATATTATGGAACGTAAATATTATGGAACGGGCCCATTTTTGGCCGGTCCGTTCCATAATATTTACGTTCCATAATATTTACAGGGCCAGTTGGGGACTCGGTGGTGAGGACGGCTTGCGTCAGGAATCGCGCGAAAAGTGCACGAGTAGGTCCCGTCAGGGACTCTGTATGCCGTCCGATCACCTGGTCCAAGTCCCCGAGTCGCAGAAAGCCCTGTAAATATTATGGAACGAAAAAAATCTGGAACGCCAACCCACCAGCGTTCCAAAATATTTACGTTCCATAATATTTACGTTCCAAAATATTTACGTATACGGTAATAAGAACTGCCACCTGCGGAAGTGTTGTGCCGCGGAATACTTCGAGGCCACCCCACCGCTTCGACATGCGCGTCGTCAGCTTGCCACCACACAATCAATGGGCGCAGAGGGGCTGGGGGAGCGAGTGGCTGGGGGGGGGGGGGGGGGGGGGGACAAGGCCCCATTAAAGTGGGGAGGCTATCATTTGGACACCTTGGGGAGGGGAGGGGCTCCGCACTGAGCCACACCGTGTGTGTCAAACTGTGGCACAACTCGCTTTTGCAACCGATTCCGCGACATAATGGGGGAGGGGCGGGATTGCCTCCCGTGCATGGGCATGGTAGTGGTAACCGTCATGAAACACACACCCGCACGACGGGGGACGGGGGGGGGGGGGGTCCTGGGGCAGTGGATGGAAGTTTAGAATTGATGCCTTGATAACTGAGAACGGAAGAGATAAAAACACACACACACACAGCACACGGCAGGGGCTATTCGCCAAGGTTTTTTTTTGACACCGGTCTCTGGACCAAGCCTCATTTCCGACTAGTCAACAGGAAGATGAGACTTACTTATCAAACTGACTTGAGTCCCACCGTGCACCCCCTCCCCCCTCCCCACGACCACCAGAAAGAATGCCTGCAAAATGCAAACACAGGAAAGGATGACGAAAGAGGCGCGGGAAAGAAAGACACGGGTATATATAGTCGCGATGGCCTGCCCCAGAAGGTACTGCCGTGCGCACGCACCTGCGGCTTGTGGCCAGAATACGCTATCAAGAGAGAGGGGAAAGTCCAGCGTTGCAGGGAAGGCAGCAAGGTACCTCCATTCTGCGCCAAACTGCCCAGATGGCAGTGAGGCGGCACGATGCCTCCAGCAGGGCAGTCAGCGGGCCGGTCCGACTATTGATCGAGATACTGAATGAAGGCGGGATCAGTTCGCAAGTCGACATGTCGCACTTCGTCAAGAGAAGGCGGTGGTATGATTGTGTTTGGAGGGCACCGTCGCTCACCGGAAACCTTCAGCAATATTTGGCGTTTCCCAATCTCAGTAAACCGGTGAAATACACCAACACACACTTTGTTGCACTGCCTAGCGAACGACACCCTTTCTGTTCTCTTGACAAACCGTGTGCCACGCCACGGCCTGGTTGGTTTTGGCCGGTCGGCAAAACGATGGTTTCGGCTCGAGCTGCCCCCGATTCTGGATATGCTGGGGGCATCTGGCAGGTTGGGTCTAAGAACTCCTCGCCCGAATTTCAACAACAGTGGAACCAGGGAAACATGGAGGCTTTGACAACATCATGCTGCTGTGCAGAGGCGTGAAACATTCGGCAGGAGGAACGGTGCAGGATGATGTGATTCGGACACGGCCTGGAAGGGTGAGTTCATGACCGCCCCTGATTCGTCTGTGTTGTCTGTACAACCAGAGAGACGGGAAAGGCGATGGCATGCGTGGGTTGCCCAACACGGGGTGGGACGTGTCGGTTTATGTGAGGGGGTATGCACTGCCGTGGCATTGTATCGAACCCGTCGATGGGCAAAACCAGACAGCTGTTGCTTGGCGACGAGATGGATGACGGAGCCTTGCGAAAATTTCACACGCCACAGGCTGTGGGATCGGGATTCTCTCAGTCTGTATCGCCTTCTTGTAACTCTGCGTTCTGCAGCAGCCTCAAACAACAACAAAGTTCGGAGCGGGGTTGCCACAAATGCCGCACTGTCCAGTGCGACCAGGCAACGGAGATCCGGTGCATGGTCCCCACGCTGCCAACAAAATACTTGGAGGAGTTGCGTTCCTTGTGTGTACGAATGGTGCCTGATGGCACATTGATGTTCACGAGACATCGAGTGCGAAAACCCAGCTGTGTGTTTCGCACCGAACCTCTTGATTCGACCAACACTGCACACTTCCACACACATGAAACCCAGCTACAGTGAAGGCTCTCTCAAATACACCCACGAGTTAAGAATCCCGAGATGATACCTGCACCCGGCTACGATTAGCCCTGCTGCAGGGACAGTCAAGGGGGCAACTAACCAGAGGACAATACAACCAATTGACAACCGAAACGATACTGCGCAGTGATGAGGGACGGCGGGTTTAATCAAACTGGGATTGGAAGGGCGGGTGACTCAAACACAGAAACCCCCCCTCTCGGCATTCTCGAACCACCACCACCACCACCCCAAGCAGATCCACCATCGCGAGTCCAGCCTGATCGACACACTTTGAGCTGCAGAAATGCTTTGTACAAACGGTGTCTGCTGGCGCGCGGGTCTGCCAAGTCATCGTAGGCGTCTTTGCCTGACGGTGCAGATAACAGATCGCCCCGAAGGAACTAAATGTGGGATGCTGACAGTGCTCAATACAAGTTGATGGAGGCACAGAGTATCACAGAGCGAAGGCCCTCTTGCGACTTGTTTAGGACGAACATCAAGCTGGTCCTGGCAACGAACCACCCATCCCCGCCCCAGACACCTAGAGATCTCAGGAGGGTTCTGGTTCGGCACCGGGTAATTGTGGTGTGAGGTGTTAAACAAAATGCATGGCGTGCAGGTCTGTTGCATCACGCCGTTTAAGAGAAGGGGCAGGCGGGGGGGGGGGGGGGGGGGGCGCAGAGGATGTGCATTCGGCGGCAGTCATCACATGAACTGCGGTGGGGGAGGGGAGGGGGTGTGTGTGGGTGGGTAACGAAACGTAGCGCTGACTTAGCAGAGGGTCTGGATGATAGAACCCACCCCACGCAGCACCCCACCAACCCACAGATGAATGGGCGGGGGGGGGGGGGGGTAGGGGGGTCTACTGGGGGAAACATTGGCCAAATTTTGAGAAACACGTTTTTGACCCCAAAAAGGTCGTTCTGGTGCCAGAAAGTGCCCAAAGTACTCCGGAAACTCGTTTCCGCCCACTCCCAGGGGGTGGTATGCCCCCGACGATGCCGTTTTTAGCAACCAAAATTTTTGGGACAGAACTTGTACCTGGGCTGCACACCACAGGACACATCAAGCAGAGCAAACACACCTCAACCTGCCAGATGCACAGAAGAACTGTTGTCGTTGATAGTTCTGAAACATAACAGCTTCTCGGTGCCCTCCGGAGGTCAAAAGGCAAGCCAATATGAGGTAATTGCGCCAGGAACAGTTGTGGGAGAAGTATGGTACAGTTCGTGTCCCATTTGACGCTGTTCTTGGGAGCTTACGGCAGCTGGGTCTGTGGCACGGCGCATCCGTTGCTAGGGAGCGCGTCCTCAGGTGTGGTGCCTCACCTGTGAGCATGTGGCACAGGGACGCCATACGAGAGTCTCTCAGATGCCTCCTCTGATGGGAGGCAGCTGACTGGAACAGGCACCTGGTACAGCAGGCACAGGTACAAGAAGTGGCCAGAAATAGCGCTCAGCAGAAGCGCAAGATTTTCCCGTCTCAGCTTCCAGCCCCAACTTCCGCTAAACGGTATTGTCGGGAAGTACTCAGGCAGGGCTGCAGTGTCAAATGGGAGGCTGATTGGGTGCCACAAATGACTGGATTGAGGGAGTCGACGGAGTCTACAGTTGAGGTACGGGCCAGTCTCTCAAAGGAAGAGGAAACCAGGCCTGATTAGCTCTCGCCGACGAGCAGGGCGTTGTGCAGGGCGCAGTTCACGTACCAGAACTACGGACGGACCTCCTGAGGGCCATCCGGCGCCGCTGGCAGTCCCTGAGGGTGATACAAAGGGCAACAGCGGAAATAAGCAGACTGCACAAATAGCCCCAGGTACAAGTTCTGTCCCAAAAATTTTCGTTGCTAAAAAAAGCATCATCGGGGGCATACCACCCCCTGGGAGTGGGCGGAAACGAGTTTCCGGAGCATATTGGACACTTTCTGCCAGCAGAATCACCTTTTTAGGGTCAAAAACTCGTTTCTCAAAATTTGGCCAATGTACACGCTTTTTTAGGTGCAGTAGACCCCCCCTAGGCATAGGGTGCGGGCGATTCGGTTATCGCCCAAATCGCAAAAATTATCGCCCTCATTATCGCCCATTCTGTCAAGGCGATAAGTGGGCGATAATTTTTCCGTCGTATTTTTGGGGGCAAAATGGCCCGGCCAGGGACGTCAGATCACTGCTGAGGTGGTGAGTGGGTCATTGCCTCAGTGAAGACCCGGTTCCTGACCTAGATCAAGCCCTCTGCTCCAGTGTTCTCAGTGGGTGATGACTCTGTGACCAGGGTCAGAACCACCCCAGGTCTCAGATCAGCCGTGAAGCTTCCTGTGGGCTCTGCAATGAGTCATCTCAAACGTACGGAGTTCATCTCCTCCCATTCAGACCGACTACACTAGAATCACACATCTCCTTCAACACTAAGGTGTACCCGCTTCATGCTCACGAGTGCTCCTAGTAACGGCGAGTGAACAGGTCCTGAGCGAGGTCAGGATCTGGGCCAATGCCCAGTTCCTTACGTGGGTTTTGACCGAGGAAATGACACCCACATGACGTCAGTGGTCAGAAGCTGATTTCTGATGCAGAATCCTAGGTCTTGACCCAGTTGTTGACGAGGTCACAGGGCCCTGTGGACCCAGGGTCAGTAGAGCGGTAGCCCCTTCAGAAAGTGTGAAAGAAAATGGGCGATACTGGGCGATATTTTGGCGATAATCGGGCGATAATGGGCGATAAGGCGATTCGATACGCGATAATCGGGGCTCGAACCCGGTTGGGCGAATATAGGGCGATAGGCGAATCGCCCGCACCCTATGCCTAGGGGGGGGGGGCTGCTGCTGCTTTGGTGTTTTCCCCCCGTGGACCCCCCAGGTTTTGTGTGGAAGCGTCAACGCAAAAAAGAAACCTAAGTAAAAAGTGCCAAGCAAATCGCAGGGACACTTTTGTTTTCACCCATCGTGATTCTTACACACAGCTCGAATTATGGTATCTTTTTCGAGTTGAGCGACGAAGCTGTCGCAAAGGAAGAAAGGAAATGGCACGGCTGAAGCTTTAGGATTAGGTGTTAATTCATACGATTCACAGGACCCCCCCCCCCAACACATCCTTGAGGCACAATGTGTGAGCTCAACGAAAAGCCATTGGGGGACTTCGCTCTGTGTCAGTGTGTGTCAAACTGTGCCACTTTGCAGTCAGTTTTGTGAAGCGGTTCACCCTTCCTCACTTCTCTGCATTCCTGAGCAAAGGCCCCCATTCGGAGCTTGTCTTTTACAGTTGCCGGACAGGGTGTTGCTTCTCATAAAGCGAAAGGTTCAGCGAATCGGGGCTACGTTTAATTTGTTTGACACTTCTATCTCCTCCTGCTGTGGCAGGGTGCACCCCCACCACACCACACCCCCCAGGAAGATTCCGATGATAACGATCCGTTGTCGAACGATTCATCCCAAGATGCATCCATCAGTGATCACGGGATCCGACCCTCGACATCTTCGACAGCCTCCTTGTCTGCCGCGACATCAGCTGCGACATCGACAGCCGCTTCACAGGCTTCCTGAGCCCGGTCTGAACCACATTCGTCAGCTTCGGGAACCCCTGCAGCGTCTCCCTCTCCTGCTCGCACACGGGATCGCTGGGATAACACGTCCCCCCACGCTCGTCGACAAACACGACGCCCCGCCGCTGACCCCCTCCACCGGACCCCCTCCGCACACCCCCGCCACCGCACACCGCCTCCCCTCCCTGGAACGCCCCGCCTGGCGGCAGGAGGGACGCCTCAGCCGAGGTGGGCGAGGGGCTGTCCGTATCGCTCACTGGAGGGCCCACGCTGCTATCATCAGGGGAGAGCGGCGGGGGCGCATCGCCCGGGTCAGACACGGTGCTTGCGAAGCTCGGCTGGCGGGCATCGCTCTTATCCTTCTCCTTCTTTACGCAGCTGCGCGTGGGCACCTTGCAGAGGTGCGCACGGATCGCATACATGTCGGAATACAGGACATAGTTGAGGTCCTCCGTGATGGCGAACAGAAGGAGGAGCTCGGGGAACAGCCTCGACGCGCACATCAGCACAAAGATGTAATACTGCAGGCGGTCCACATGCAGGTCGAATGAGATCGGCTTCTTCTTCTTCCGAGGGCCCCCCGCTGCAGCAGACAGGCGCGCCTTCAGCTTCGCGCTGGTGGGTGACATCTGTGATCCCGGCGAAGGCGGTACACCTTCTCCTGACGGGCCCCCCTCGTCACTGCTGTTGCTGTTGCTGCTGCTGCTGCTGCAGCTGGCCCTGCGTGCTGTGGCCTGCCCCTGAAGGGACACGACCCCACGGGCAAGCCAGACTGCGGGGTCCAGCAGAGCAGGGCAGGTTACCCAGCAGAGGGACTGCAGGACACCCACGCTGTGGAACACCAGAGATGTGAGGAAGAGTGCCAGCCACATGGGGGACGACAACCTGCCGAGCCGGGTGAGCAGCGGCTGGTTCTTTGTTGCGGCAGCAGCCTCCGACAGGTCGTTGTATGCGATGCTCGTGGCGAACAGGGTGAGCAGCGGCGAAGAGAGGAGCAGGGCAAGGCCATGGGGGGCCCCCTGGTCTGCCTGCAACGCGGTGGCGGTGGAAGTCATCTCGGAGCAGAGTGCGATGATGCCGAAGCAGGTTGCGCCGAGAGACAAAATGCTCTTCCCTTCGAAGAACCCGGTTGCCATGCGTGCCAAGCAGTGGAGGTACACAGCGGACATGACAGCGGGGCGGGGCACAATCCCCCGGAGCAGAAGCACGCCTGTGTAGAGCAGAATGCTGCGCGTAATCCACTCCCCATTCACAATGACACCCCTCAGGGAATCCGACACGGCGCGCATCGCGTCTGACCTGCTATACAAAACGGAACTGCTCGAGGGAGGCTGCTTGAGGTGGTGGATTGTTCTGCACAGCACAGCACCCACACACCCGACCCCCCCCCCCCTTCCAGAAGGAAGGGGGGTCGTGACGCAGAGTAGAGTACGGCGCAGGGAGTGAGAGAGAGAGGGGGCGGGGAGGCAGGGAAGCGGCGCGTCGTTTGCTTCAGGCTGGCGCTTTGAGTTTGGCTGGAGCTTCGGTTGGTATATTGCAGTGGGGGGGCGGGGGGTGTGTGGTGCGGTTGTTGTGTGTATTGTCCTGGTTGGTGGGGTGTGGAGGGGGTGGGGGGGCAGGGTTCAAAAATACGCGTATTAAACGTATTATACGTATTCGTATTAATACGTATTAATACGAATACGTGGGGGGTATTTTCCTGAAATACGTGGGTTTTTGGTTCAGCCCCCTTTCCCTCCTTGAGTTGTGCTGTAGACCCCCTCATGGGCTCACAACCCGTCGGCTGCAGAGGCCGGACCCGCGCTATGAAGAGCACGGAGCAACCATGTGTCGGGCGGAGCTGAAATGGGGCATTCGTAATCACGAAGGAGGCCCTGCAAACCCGGCCTTCCTGCACCTGAAGGGTACCCGCAACGCCAGGTTGAGGCGTACACCGACCCTGCGCCCTCCCCAGGTGGTAGAACAGGCGAAACCACATCAACTGAGTGGCGATATCTGGTCAACTGAGTGCTTGTATGTGGGGCAGATCGCACCGGCTGAGCACTGTGTCAGCCAAGGAGACGAAGACAAAGGATCGTGACCGATCCCGTCTTGGATCGTCCGTGTCCGTCAGTTCGAGGGTGGCGTCGTCATGGACGGCGTCTGAGGTTCAAACACACTGGAGAAGCACAAACTCGCAACGAATATGTGCTTCCCGCAGCGCGTCAACATGTTCTGCAGACATCGCGATCCCGGAAGAACCCCCTCTCCACCCCAAAAACCTCACAAAACAGACACCGGAAGGGAAAATACCCCAAACCACTGAGGGAAAGAAGGGTCGCCAAAACCACGCGTATTACACGTATTCGACGTATTAATACGTATTCGTATTAATACGTATTAATACGAATACGTGGGGGGTCAGACGCGTATTCTTGATCCCTGGTGGGGGGGGGGGGGGGGTGTGGGGGGTGTGCAATGTTACACGCATTGGTGTGTGGGACGGAACACGCCGGGTGTACAATGGCTCTGCAATTACGGCACTCCCGCGTGCCGTAAACTCAAATCGGACCTGCGTTCTCTGTGTTCCATTTCCTCCTTCATTGCATGAGGCTACAAAAAATATAAGGCGTTGTTTGTGCGCCAAACCCGGGTGAGCACACCTCACGTGTTTTGCCTGATGAAGGTTGGTGTGAATGTGCGCACAGTCATAGCAACAAGGCAAGGTAGATTGTGTTTGTCACCCAAAGCGCTGCCAACTATCCTTTTCACTGTGACAAGCTGCTTGTTGTGTGTGAAAAATGGACTGCAAGATGGCGGTGTGGGGCAGCAACAAGAGCGGGGAGAGGAGGAGGAGGAGGGCAGCGACGGCGGCGATAGGGTCACAGGCTACGAGTAGCAGTAGCTCCGGTCAACTTTTCGCGTAAGCTGAAGAACAGGAATCCGAGAGAAGAGGCTCCGGAGAGTATTTTTTTTCTTGTGCGTGAGAGGTGAAGGTGCGTGTGCCTGCCTAACTTGTTTTTTTCTGTTACGGCGAAACCGAGAGAGAGAGAGAGAGAGAGAGAAAAGAACGGGGTGAGGGGGGGTGGGGGGAATGGGTGAGAAGAGAAGATGGAGGGACAAAAGAAACAAATAAGAAGGACTGGACACCTCTGGACAACCACCACCCCCTCCTTCCCATCGACCCCCCCCCCCCACCACCCACAATATCACGCTGCGGCGCGGCAAGTTAATCACCGTGCGGTTTGCAGGCCACCGTGACTGTTCATCCCCCCCCCCCCCCTCCCACCGGACCTGAACCAAAGACATAGGAGAGCGGCATCCCAAAAGTTTCTTTTTCGGACAATTTGCATTTTTTTTCGGAATTCCTGAGTCATAAACATCGCGTCAGGAAAAAAACAGTAAGGGGGGGTGCCCGGCAACGCCATTGCCGGGCAAGACCCGGGGGGTGGCGGCGGACCGACCCGACATCCATCCCACTGATTCCCAGGGAAAACGATTGGGGCTTTTTTTTTGTTTTGAACGAATATTTGATCACCATTGGTGTGGGAGGGAATCATGAGACCCCCCCCCCCTTTCACCCCCCCCCCACCTCCCTGGCTTGACCCGATATATTTGATGGCCCCAAACGAGACTTTTGTTGGGACAAAAGTCAAGAAATGGAGTCTGCATCCCCCCCCCCCCCACCACGGTAATTTTACACCCATCCCTGCTCCTGTGTTTTTCCTAATTGTAGAGAACGCGCCCTTTCGGGGTCTACACAGTCGTTCCGCATTCCACTTCACCTCCGCCTTGCAACCCGCGGCGCCCGTTTTTCCCATGCAGAATCCCCAAACACGACCCTTGGATATTTTCCTTGTTTTATTGGTACCGAACGACGGCAACCTCCCTGACATCTTGATGAGATGACCAGGGTGGTGATCTGCACGTATTTATATTCAGACCCACCCCTCCCCAGACAATCGCAAGAGAGCTGAGCCGTCGCACCACGTTCCGAAGAATGGGGGGCCCGACACCGGTTTAGGTCTTGTGCTCGTGTGTCACACACAGCAAGACCCCTGACTGAACAGCCGTGGCTGTATGACAGAACCTTAACCCCGTATTTTTATTAAATTCTTGCTTGAATCAGTGAGTCAGTGAATCACCACAGTGTTTTGATGTTTTTTTTGGCTTTTGACGCCCCGCCTGACAGCCAGGCGGATATTTCTTTCTGTTCTTTGCCAGCACGTCGGTAGTGTGGGGCGATCGGTGGTCTCTGGTTCTGTGATCTTCCGCGGCCCTTGCAGAAATCGAAGACTCCTTTCTATAGCAAGGTCTGAACTCCACTTTCATGTCCAACAGGAAACCCAGAGAGAGACCATCAATACCCTCCCCCCCCCAAAGACAAAAATCATTCCTCCCACACCACCGCTCCGGAAGCTGCCTCCGATTTTGGTCCGGCGGCCCAGTCCCCCACCCCACCTCCATCCACTTTCTTCAGTTTTCTGTTTGGTTTTCGTTTGTCTTTCATAGTCTATCCATCCTCCAGATTTCGACAGATACCACCACACATGAGTTGGCGAGTCCCCCTGAGGGGGTGGGGTGAGTGGGGCGGGAGGATGATGCTGGCAAAGCGCAGAAGGGTGGGATTACCCACAAGTTAGGTGCCCTTGTAACCGGGGCACTGTTGTGACTTTTTGACTGAATTATCATAACCCCACCCCCCCCCTCCCCCAGCCCACGGTCTGAATCAACTCTTTGTTGGAAAAAGCACTCAGGCGAGGATCGAAGCGGGACCCACAGACACAGACCCACCGCTGGGCAGACCACTAACGGCGATTTCCCCACCAGACACGGGGTCGAGTGAAGGCACCAACGGGGCCGGATGGAACGCTCTGATAGCATGCACAGAGCATCCATAGGCTAACCCGATGCTGGCTGCCCCACCAAACCACACCCGTGTAAGGTGCACATGTTTATAAAACAAGGAAAAAACGGCTAGGAGCGAGGCAACGAACGACACTGACGAGATAAATATTTCTGCAGATGGGATGAGGCTTGTGTGTGAACCTCCATGCCTTGGCAGTGCCGTGGCGTGAAAGGTTCACCCACACATCCCCACTGTCAAAATGTGTCAAAACGATGCCGTGCCGTGTGGATTGCATGCCCAGATAATGATGAAGCCCTGCTGCGTGTCCTTCCCGCTCGTCGTAAAAAAGACATCTTATTTGCCAAACGCAGGGAAAAATTGGATGATTTGAACCATGTCGCACCCCTCCCCTCCTGACTGCAGCTACCCGGACACCGCATCGAACCCCCCCCCCTCCCCGACCTGCCCGAGGGGCCGGGGGGGAGGGGGCAGGGCAGTGCTCGCTGCTGCTGGGTGGGCAGCTTCCACTCTATCAAACTAAGTATCAGTTTGACACCTAACTTGTCAACAGGCCACTCTTCTGCCGTGACACCCCCTCTCCCCCCCACCCACCCAACCTCCTGATTTCTTTTGGATGTGCTCTTGATAGCCTCCCCGGATTGAGGGGGGGCGAGAAGCGCTGTTGGAGGTTCTTCTGCAACGGAACGTTCAAAACTGCTATCCGCTACTTCGCCACGCATCTCCCTCCCTTCTTCCTTTGGGCAAAACCATTTTTTATTCCCGGTAATATAGAACCTCAGCCAAAATTGTGAGGAGCCGGGATCGTACAGTCATATTATTACCGGGCTGGAAAATTTTTTTCCCGGCTGGTTTTCAGCTAAATTTTGCAGGGAGCGGGAAATTTTCTATATTGGGCGGGAAATATAGTGATTTTCAGCGGGAAAATATAGTAAATGGCTGAAATCCCTGCTAAAAATCGCCGGGAAAATATAGTAAATTTTTCCCGGCCAAAAAGTGAAAATTTTCACCCAAAATTTTCACCCAAAAAAATGCCAAAAAATTCCAAAAATTTGGAAATTTTTGCATTTTCGGTCCCAAAAACCGAAAAATGGCTGGTTTCTGACCAAACAGGCCTTCCTGTCACAGAAATGTCGCCTAGATCGTGAGTTGTGGCTGTTGTGGGCGGGGAAGGCTGCAAGAAGGGCAGAACGTCCATTTCCTGGCGGTGCTCAGTCAGGAAATGCACGAGGAAGTACCCTCACGGCCCACACATCAGAAGATATCACCCAACTTCATGACACACTCGAGAATCAGGGCACAGAAGCCCACCGAGGACAACTTTTGTTGTCAGGAGCACACAGACAAGATGCCGCTCACACAGTCTGCTCAACATACTCGAGAATGCAGTGCCCGAGGCCCCAGGGATCTGCCAGGAGAAGCTCCAGGGTAAATGATCAGCATCTGTAGCCCCAGCGTCGCAGGATTGGGGGTGCAAAGTATCGGGAGACACCTCTCCCACACACCCTTCCCTCTCCCAACAGGCCTCCAAGTTGCTCCTCACAATTTTGACCTCGGTCTATATTACCGGGAATAAAATCACAAATTACCGGTAAATATAGGGAATATTTCCCCTCGGGGCCTGTCCAGCCCCTCGGATTTTTGATTTCCCTCGCTTCGCTCGGGAAATCAACCACCTCGGGGCTGGACAGGCCCCTCGGGGAAATATAGTCCCTATATTTCCCGGTAATATATAGCTAGAACGATTTGAAACATGAGACCGGCATCGATGTCAGTTTGAAATAGTTTTGCAGCCGTGATGTGATTACATTAGCCCCTGGAGAGGGAGAATTTTTCGTTGCCCTGCTACGTACGATGTTGCTTTTGGAGGGGGGGCGGGTGGATGGGGCGTGTCGGCTGGGCCAGTTTCGGTTCCTTGTTTCTTAATTAGTCCCCGAGTTTATTTTGTCCCAATGTTTTAAAAACTTTTTGTTGTTTGATTTTCTTAGAGATTTTTCTCGCTCACACGGAATACGGAACGGATAATAGGTTGGGAGGGGGGAAGGGAGGGGAGTGGCGGAAGGGGTGGGGGTGGGCGGGTGGGAAGAACATTTTTAGGTCGAATAAAAAAATACGCGGCTTGATTTTTTTGATGCACGATACTGCTGTTTTGTTTGCCGTGGGGTCTTTGTTGTACCACCCTCCTCCCCCTACGGGATAGACAAGCGGCCGCCCTGACCGACCCAGACAGTCTACAGTAGGCCAATCCAAGGAAGCACAGGCGATCAGACTGACGTTCACATTCCTGTCAGAAGACAGTTTTTCTGTATTTTTCACCGCCGGTTCAAAACAGCACAGTGAAAAAACTGCTCTGCTTCCACAATATGCATCACGTCAAGCGTCGCACACACCGGCAACCGCCCTTCGCAAGATCACCATTGGGGTAATTGTTTCCCGCAAACAAAAGATGCCGATGTATCGAGGTGTGTTGGAGGACCTTCGCTCAGAAGTGCAGAATAGTGAGAAAATGCGAGCCGCCTCACAACTGGTTGCGAAGTGACACACAGTTTGACACACAGGGCAGTGACACAGAGACGAAGGCCCGCGCCCTTGTCTTTTTGAACACAGCAGCGGGCATCTGAAATTTGCAACTTCCGAGCCAGAAAGCATCGGATTCACAGATACGCTCGGCAGGGAGGGTTGGTGGTGGGGGGACACCGTTTCACCATATTGCTGCTGTTGAACCGGCGGCTTGAAAAAACGAGGGGAAGGCGGTATGTGGCGGCATATTTGACCTATGGGCGGCACCGTGTCGTAGGGATGGCCATTTCCCACACCGTGCTGGGCCCTTCACGTTTGAGCAATTCTGAACGATTTTATTTTGGCTGACAACGACACTTCCCAGAGATGGCTCAACCATGCGGCAGGCCTTGCCTTGGTAGCACACTCCAGAGATAACCCGAGGAAACCCGAGCAACACACTGACACAACCGCCTTTGTCGTTTAGACGTCTTGCCCCCTTGCGCAGTGTGCGCACAACTGTAAACTCCCCATTCCCCCAACGAGCCTGAATTTCTGACACCACCGGGATCCGACCTGAATACACGCCACGTCGAGTTTCCATTAGTATGATAGGCACAGTAAAGGAGAACTGTGGTCTCTGTGTTTGTGCTAGGCAGTGTCATGACAAAAAAGAAAACAAAAGAAACGAATATGGGGGTGGAGCGATGGGCCACCAGCACGCGCCCATCGACAAGCGTTGCTCCGCAGAAGGCAGAGGCCTGAGGTATATGTGGGATGGGATGGGGGAGATGGGGCGAAGCTTAACAGGAATCTCGAAACGGAATCAAAAGGCCTGTGTACTTGTGGGGTGGGCAAAAGACATTGGACGGGGCGTTGCCTTTCCTTGGTTTTTCTGGCAGCCAATTGGGGGGCATTTGGCAACACAAGGAGGCGACCCACCCTGTGGATGTGCCCGTATGTTGACGGCACCGAAGGGACGCCTGTGCTGTGGACCAACACAGTGGCCCCTCAGGTTAGGTACGGACACTCCTTCCAAATCGAGGCTCAGAATCGGTGGCTTTCGAGGTTCGCCCTCAAAAGTACCAAAGCTGGATGTGAATAGCAGCAAGGGTTGCTGGTCTTGTGTGAGGTTTTCACAAAAACAACTCCGCGTGCAGGGCAGATCATATTGCATTCGCCGAGGAAGCTACGTATTCACATCATACCCACGAAGGAGATGGATAAAAATGGCAACACACAATGGAACTGAGGAAATCCGTATCCACGGTTGCCTCACGGCAGCCAGGTGAGGCTGTATTCTGAGATCATTCGGTCTCTGAAAAGATAGCCTCACACGATGGCCTCCCATTTGGTGCTGTTCGTCAGAAGAAAAGACAATGTTATTTTGCACAACCCCAGCTTCGCGCAGAGGCGAACGCCACTCAGTTTTATTTGGACTTTTTTTTGTATGTAACGCGGTTCTTCTACGTTCTTACCGACCCGTTGCCTAGACCACAAGAATTTGCTCTTTGCGCCATCATCGGAAGTCTACCGGCGATATCAGGCTCCCTGGTCTGATTTGGCCGGATGAGCAGTGCATACTCTGAACCCCAACATCTAGTGTACTTCACTGACAGTTCCTGATACATTGTGATTCCTTGGTGATGTGCCAGGCAGCATTACTGTCTGCACAGGAGCAAGCCTTTGATTTGCCTTGTGGCAGACTCCACAAAAGCAACACGAAGATTTTGTTGTTGATGGCGTGCTTAATAATTGGGGATGATGGGGTGACGAACGGGGTATCCAAAGAGCATATAGCGCAGAGTATTCGAATGAAAATCACGCACATACGAGAAATGTAAACCAAAAACATGCTGGCGCCACAGACACAGCATCCCGTCATCTTTCACAGTTGTATTTTTGAGTGGTGGGTGGGGGAAGACCGAAAGGAAAAGAATGGCGCAACACAACCACAGTGCAGGAATCTCCATGCCACAGAAAAGACGCCTCGTTTGTCGCAATTCCCCGAACACAGCATAATGCTTGGTGAGTGTGGGACGCACCGAGCACCATAGACCTCAGTGCCAACCACCCCCCACCATTGCACGATTCGCACACGCACGCTCCTAATCTCTGGACAGCATCGCCCACAAAGTATAGACTTGCGGGCAGGATGCGTTGACCCGAAACACACAACTGAGTCGCTTGCGACTACAAACACAGTAACGATACCGATATTTTTCCTTGATGGGACGAGCGTGCCAGCACCCCAGGTTTTTTCGTTCTGATACTCTTCATTTTGTTACTGCGGGGGGGGGGGGGGGTGTTCCCCTAGCCGCCCCCGCCCCCACACGCGAGCATCGTATTTTTTCCCGCTCAACACCACCCCCATTTGGTTTGATTTGGGTTGCCTTTGCTTTCTTACTTTTTACGTGGCTTCGACGCTGCCCTTGATTTATATTTGAGGGGTCGAGCTTGCAAACGCCCACACTCTTGCGTGGTAAAAACAAACGCTTCGTACGCGAGAATGCAAGGGCACGGGAAATACTTGGAATTGAGGGACAACTCCCACATGAGTTGGTTCGGAGACATCCCCAAACCAACCGCGGTTCGTTCGACAAGACAGATAAAGACTTCATTGGTTCGTCCAGAATCGATCGCCCTTGCGTTCCAAACAGCATCGCCATCTCACAGATCCAGCTTCAGGAGCCGAGATCTCTGTGCCTTTTGTTTTCCATCCAAGCTTGCATTCCCTTTTACATTCACTTCTTGACAACGTATTGCAGCATGGACAGTACGATCACGGGACATTCGCAATGCCGTCTCGTTTCGAACGACATTTCTGAGTGCCCATACGGGGGGGGAGCGGTGACACAAAGACTTAAAATGTATTGATTTTTGGGATCGACACCTGTCAGCCTGCCGTGGAGACCAGGGAGTGGCACACACGAAGTGCTTTTTTTATATTTCATTCGGTAAAAAAACCCCCCCGCCTTCTCTCGGGAGCACAACACACAGGAAGAACGTGGGAACGCCCAGAAGCCCCCGCTCCCAAGGGAGGGGGGCTGTGAACGAGACCACATGTTCCCGATATTGTGTCGAGAAGTAGATGGGGGTGCCGGGTGTCGGGAGGGGGACGGGGTCACTTTTCATGATTTCGTTTTCGAAAAAGAGACACCCGTGAGAGCAGAGGGGGTAGGGGGTAGGGGGGAGGGGGGGGGGCGACAAAACGCGCGCACAAAAAGATTGCCCATCAAACCAGTTTGGGGGGCGGAAGAACCGCGGGATTTCCTCGTGAAATCTGGGCTTGTCATTTCAAACTAGACAAAAGAAACTCAGCCGCACATAAGCCTGCTCACATATTTTTTAGGAAAGGGGTCGAATGTCGACGGGACTCTCCCTCCATATCCGCCTGCCAACAGACAGACACACGCGCGATAATCATTTTGTAGTGCCGAGCACACGATCACCTGATCTTGATGCAATCTCGCTCACTTGCCCACACACACGAAGCTCGTTTGAAAACGGCGCGGAGGGAGTATCGGCTGCAGGCAACAAGAACCACCATATCAACATCCACAACCACAGCAGCCTGCTTTCAGCAAATTCCAGACAGGCAGTTTTCAACTGCAATCTGGAGTTTGCAGGTGCTCGAACAGTTCCCCTCACTGCATCCCGCCGCCCACACCACACCACCACCACCACAGAGTAACTGACGCAATCCTTGAAACAGCTGTTCTAACAGCTGGTTGGGGGAGGGGGGGGGGGGCAGATGTTCATTTTTTGCGAACCGTTTGCAAAACAACTCCCAGAAGAACGGAAGGGGAATCCAAAATGCCACAAACACACAGACACACACCCTCCCCCCCCACCCCGCCCATGGTCTCGAGACAGGGAGGCGCGGGTGGATAGCACGGAGGGGACAGACGCAGGACACGGGCTTTGGCCAAAAGGCAAGCCGAGACGGAGAAGAGAACAAATTGCTGGCACTTCGCCCTCCCCACACACACACGCTGAGCCCGATCAAGGGCATCGCTGAGAGGGGAAAACGAAACGGGCGTGCGGTCAAACCTTAACTCGATTGTTAGCTTTGAACAGGCCCCTTCATATCGCACTACTGAGGGACTCCCACACATGATGTGAAAGCGGTTTCGACACGCGTACTCTTCACAAGGAGACGTGTGTCGGGTCTACGCACACACGCATTAAGCTTTTCGCACAGCGACCTCGAAACAAAGGCCCCGCGAAGGCTAACGTATGTGTGTAGAGCGACAGCGGAAATCGCATCAAGGGAAGGCTTCTTTGTTCGGTGCGATCTCTCGTGCCTCCGAAAAAAAGATTCGCGTGCGCGGATGTGAGTGCGCCATTTCCTTTTTTTTTTGCGTGCCGTGTCGTGAGTTCTCAAACCAAAATAAAATGCATGATCAGTGTGATAAGAGGCAAGGATACGGTTACCATCCACCACCACCACCATAAACCCCCCCCCTCCCCACAGGACATCAAAAATAAACAAATCAGAGACGGGGGCTGTCGGAATGCCTTTGTTGAAAGGCGGAGTGAGAGAGAAAGTGTTGGGGGGGGGGGGATGTGCGTAGTTCAGCAGCCCCTGCAATCAGGGCCCGAGAGAAAGAAGAGAGAAAAATTATGAAGGCAATGCACGGGGGGGTCGGGGGGGGACGCCCTAATTTATTCCGAAGCCAGGGGGGGGTGAGAGGCGTATTGATCAATCTTTTGTTTCTGGGGATGAGAATTACCCAGTTCCGGCACGCAACACCGTTGACATGTGGCACTTGTGGGGGGGATTGATGGCATTCTGTGCGTGTGTGTTGTCACGGGGGGCCGATTCACACTTTCAAGCACGCAGGGGAGAGAGAGAGAAAGAGAGAAGAAAAAATGGGCATTGTGTGTTTTGCGTTGCCCACAAATCATGCTGCATTAAGAACAGCAGCTGCAGTAGCCTTTCCCCGTGATGCCGATTTTTCCAAACTGGTTTGCAAAGTGATGCAGTGTTGACACACACACACACACAGTGTGGCACAGCCTCCAACACACAGACAGACACATCGTGAGTTTCCGTGCAGGGCTTGATTTTGATCAATTCAAAAACAGCATTTTTTTTTCTGCGGTGCTCTCCCAGGGCATTAGTTTGACCTTCCCGACGGAGCCTGAAACCTGGTTACCCTGGTTATGACCCACCAAATTTTTTCGCTCGGGCGCTTCGCGCCCGAGTGCCTCCTGCGCCGTTGTGACCGCGGCGTGCTATTATCTGTCTCCCCACCCCCAGGTTATGTATAGTCTCTACTTCCCCCGGGTTTGTGAGAGGTGTCAGACACAGCACACAATTCGCGCTGGTGCCAGGAGGATAACCCATCTACACGCCGACAGGCTTCCTGGCACTCCGCGAGCGCCCGAAGCTTGAATTGAGGGCATGGCTGCGGCACGACGCCCAGAGCGTGTACAGGCACTTGGCAATTTTCTCGTGGAGTTGCGCCCCGGGTTTCCCACCACCGTGGTGTTGCACCAGTCAGTGGCGAAGGACACGACGCGGTTCCAGAAGCTTTCCCAGAGATTCTGTCTGCTCCAGCAGAATGCTGCAGATGTTGGCCGCATTCCGGCTGTTGCAGTCTTGCGGCACGTTACGGGTTGATCACACACGAATCCGGGTCGCATGCTGGTTCACCTTCGTCGTGGACTGGGTTTCGTCAGTGAGGGACAGCGTAGAAGGGGGCTGTACAATCTTGGCCTGCATCTGCCGCCGAATGACAGATGCGGGTCGTGTCGTACTATGGCTTGGTGGGGCGAGCGCAGCAGGTTTCTTGGTAAGGAAAAACCCCGGTTCCGAGCCAGAATTTTGACTTTTTTTATTTTTTAACCCTTTCTGTCCGGGGGGTATTTTTTCGATTTTTGGGAAAATTCGCCTTCCCAAGTAAATTGTCTTCCACTCCACCTTTTTCAACATTTTTTTTATCGGGAACTGCGTTTGCGCAGAACGTTGCATTGTTCCGGTTTTTTTCCCGAAAAAAATTTTTCACATGTGGGCCTCGCCCAAGAAACCAAAAATCGAGGTGCAAAAAATCCAGAAAAAAATTCAGGGCGGTGTGTGACCGCCCAAAAAATCCGGGTTCTATGGCGTTCTCGAACAGTTCTGCTCCAGCGCAGTTCCCGATAAAAAAAATGTTGAAAAAGGTGGAGCGGAAGACAATTTACTTGGGAAGGCAGTGGTTTACACAAGGCAAATAAATCAACAGGTGCAAAAACACCTGTTCTGAGGGACCTGACTGTGAGCCACCCCAGCGACCCCGTTAGCCCGTTGGGCACCTGGATCGAGGTCGAACACCCTTCCCTGCCCCTCTGGGGTCATGGAGGATGTCCGCCCGATGACTGACGGCATCAAATCTCCATCAGAGAATTCCACCATATTTCACTGATGGGTGGCTGGAGGCCGAAATCGGGTGGTGCATCGGCACAGCCCGTTGGGGCGGATATTCGAGATGCAGAGGTCTGAAAACTGATTTCCCAGATGACATCTGTCGGAAACCTTTCCCTTATCGAAGGAATCGGGCAAAAAGATGCCTGGGAAAGCTCGATACCTCCCACGCAGGTTCAGGAGGCGGTTTCAAGGGCAAAACCACCGAAAATTCCACCTTGTGATGCAATTTTGTTACAGAGCCAAGTTGGTCGGAGTTTCGCTTTTCCGACCAACTCTTGTTGCATTTGAAAGATTCGTCCACCCCGTTTCCACCATAAAAAGAAATCTTGAAAAATTCGAAATTCAAATAACTTTGCCTGCGTAGGCAAAGTGAAAGCCACTGTAGTGGCCATACCTGCCCAAGACCCTCTGATACCCACCCAGCCCCCCCAGCTCTCGCGCCTGTGATGGGTCGAAATGTGTTCTGTGGGTCTGCATATCGATGTGTTTTTGCGGAGAATAACTCCAGAGCTTTCCACGATCGGGGGAGTCGAGCGAAATGGGGCACAAGAACACCTGATATGGTTGACCCGTAAATAGGGGCCGTGAGGGACTACCCAAACCCGAAAATCTCATCTGAGGGTGCAATTGTCCTCCGGCAGTACGTTGGACGGATCTCCACCTTTCCCATGAACCCTTGCTGCATTTGAAAGGATTGAGCTCCCCCTTTTTACCATACAAAAAAATCTTGAAAAATTCGAAGTGCATAACTATTTACTTACGTAAGCAAAGTGCAAAGCCACTGTAGTGGCTTCCCGGACAGAAAGGGTTAAAATAACCAGGTTTCTCCAAATCCTGGTTATCATAACCGGATAACCAGCCCAAACTAATGCCCTGGCTCTCCGAACCGAGCTCAACGCACAAAACGTGAGAGGGTAGAAAATGCTCTAGGTTCTTCTTCTTTGATGCGTTCTTTAGTGCAATGTGCCAGTTTAATTTGCCCCCCGCCCCAATACCCCCCCCCCTTCCCCGCGCAACCACGGCTGTGACGTGGTGCAAAACAAATCATCAGCAGTGATGGGATTGGGGGTGCGTTTCTTTCATCGATCCACGAGAACCCTCTCACTTCCCCTCCCCCGACCCCACCCGCCGTTCATCACCTCACTTGCCCGCCATATAGGCAGGCACGCGGGGAGGCAGGACAGCAGTCGGGGGAACAGAGGCACCCTGTGCCCTCCTGTTCCCAGGACCGGCGTTCATCGGCTGGTGGTGCTTCGAGTGCATCGTGGACTGGTGGGCCGCCTTGCCACCCTGGCCCCCACCACCCTTCATGCCGCCTCCTTTGTTCTGCTGGGTGAGAGGGTGATGAAACATGTGCCGAACGGGGTTGCGGGGGGTAAATCGGGGTCTCCCGGACCACCCCCGCCCCCCCCCCCCCCGCTACTCCTTCGTTCCTGCACTGTGTGACACGCAACCATACCTTGTGCACAGGCCCACCGTGCATGCGCCTGTTGTGCCCGCTGCCGTACTTCGCCCCTTCGGCATGTGGCTCCACGCCGTTGGAATACGAGGGCCCAGGGTGTGCCGCATGCGAGTTAGCGCTGCTGTTGGTGTTGTTGCTGCTGTTCCCGTTGCTGCCCACGATCCCGATCGGCCCCTGCTGCCCCATGTAGCCGGCAGGGCCCTGCGCACTGCCGGGGGACCCGAGGGGCGGTGCGTCGGAGGTGTCGGATGACCCGGTGCCCGCATTCGCAGCCGCAGCCCGTGCAGCGGCCACCTGCATCTGCGCGTCCTTCGGGTTCACAGCCTTGAAGGCGTAGGGGCGCGGCCCCGCTCCCCACCCGCTGCCAGGTGCAGTCCCGATGGGCGCTCCTGGGGCAGCTGCCAAAGGGGGCTGCTGCTGCTGCTGCTGCGGTTGTGCCTGCGGCTGTGCCTGCTGTGGCTGTGACTGCGGCTGAGGCTGTGCCTGCGGCTGCTGCTGCGGTGGCTGCGGCTGCGAGTCTTGGTGGAGGCTTCCAATCAGGCGTGAGTTGATGAGTGGCGGCGGGGGGCGGTAGACCTGCGACGTGAAGTGCTGCTTCTGCAGGGCCTGCTGCTGCTGGAAGTAGTTCCGCCTCTGCGTTGTGTACCAGTCGTTGATGTTCTGCACCTTCACTTCGATGGTCTTCCACTCGGTCTGCTCCTCCGTCTCAATCTCGTGGCGCCCGCCCTTCTCCTCGGTGTCGATGCGCAGCACACACCACTCATACTTCGCCAGGATGTCTTTGAAGTAGCCCCACTGCTCGGAGAGGGCTGCATCCAGCTTCTCATGATCCTCACTCTCGTTCTCCCTGTGGCGGTGATTGTGTGGTGGGACTGTCGAAAGTCAAGATAAATCAACCCCCCGACACCCTCTAGCAATGGTGGTCCTGACTGTAGTCACTGCACCGGGAAGGCTGGCTGCACAACAGGGGGCTTATGACAGGTGGTGTGTGCAGTATCGCACTCTATTGAGGCGCGACATACCCGATCAGGCTCCGTGCCTCGTTCTCGATAATCTCAAACTCATGCAGCGTCTGATGGAAGGTGCTCGGGTCCTGGCAGCGGCTGTGGATGAGCCACTCGATCTGCCCTGCGTGCGAGTCGAGATCAACGTGGATGCGCGTGTCCTCCTCTTTGGGCTCCGGCTTCTCCTTCTTCTTCTCGTCGCTGGTGAAGGAGATGGCACGGCGCACTGCATCCTTCATGCGCTCGGGGATATGCACGTTAGTCGGCTGCTCACTGGGGTACACATGCGCAAAGCGGCAACGGTCACCACGCACGCACCCACCACTCTGGAAGTAGTGGCACGGGGGTGGCTTGTCGGAGAAGCCAGGAGATTGGACCTCTGTTGGCGTGGGGCGCTTGGAGGACATCGGCGAAGCGCTGTCGTGGCTGACCGCACCGTCGAAGGTGGCAGGGGAGACGCCCCCACCGAGGCGCTCGCGCGTCGCGCCGACGGCGTCAGGTGTCTTGCGGCCTTCGCTGGCTGCGCTGGCGCTGCTCTGCGACCGTTCGTACATCGATGTGGAGCTGGGCACAAAGGGGTTGGCGGAGGGGTTCGGTGCGTTGGCCTGCATCAGCACGAA
This sequence comes from Rhynchopus euleeides, assembly GCA_963210315.1. Lineage (NCBI taxonomy): Eukaryota > Euglenozoa > Diplonemea > Diplonemida > Diplonemidae > Rhynchopus > Rhynchopus euleeides. Next base: position 1,962,604 of record OY723263.1, on the reverse strand, counting down.
AGGCTTGCTCGCCACTTTGCTCGGCAGGCTGCTGGCGCTCGACTGCGTAGCGCTGTGCCCCTGCGACCCCAGCGCGGATGACAGCATGCTCTGCGACCCCGCACTGCTGGTGTGGTGGTTGGGGGCCTGATATGTGTTGTAGCTCGGTGTCTGGCTTGAGTGCTGGCCTGGTGCCTGGTAGGGCACAGACTGGCTGGGCGTCGCGGGTGTGTGGCTCTGGTGTTGCGGCAGGTGGTTTGTTGCTGCGACGTGCTGCGGCTGTGCCTGTGCCTGGGGCTGGGCCTGCGGCGGTGGCTGAGCCTGGGCCTGTGGCTGCGGCTGAGGTTGGGGCTGTGGCTGCGGCTGAGCCTGGGGCTGGTGGGCATGTTGGTGCTGTTGGGGCTGCGGCTGAGCCTGGGGCTGCTGGTGTGCATGCGGGTGCGTGGCAACAGGCGTCTGGTGCACCTGTGGGTGCTGCGGCTGTGCCTGGTGCTGGTGTGGCGCCTGCTGGGCCGCGTGGGCCTGGTGATGCGGGTGCTGGTGCACCAGCTGGTGAGCCGGCTGGGCCTGGTGCTGCTGGTGATGGTGCTGGTGGGCCTGCTGGTGCTGGTGCGCTTGGTGATGCGCGTGTGCGTGCGGCTGCGGGGCAACGTGCGGGTGCTGCTGCAGGATGTGAGACTGGGACGCTTGAGCGACAGGCGCTGGCACCTGCTGCTGGGTGTGCAGCGGCACCAGAGGCGAGTGCGTCTGTGCAGACGGTGCCTGGTAGTGCAGGACCTGCGGCTGCTGTGCCTGTGGCTGCGGCTGGGTCTGTGGCTGCTGCTGCTGCTGCTGTGGCTGCGCCTGCGGCTGTTGTTGCTGGAGCGGCTGCGGCTGCGGTTGCTGCTGGGGTTGTTGCTGCGCCTGCGGCTGTTGCTGCTGTGGCTGGGACTGCACCTGTGCCTGCGGCTGTTGCTGCGTGGACGGGACGCTTGCCAGATGCGCCAGGTTGTGCGGGATCTTTGCCATGTTAGCCAGCCTCGTCAGGTCGGCAATGATCTTGGGGCTGGTGACGTTCGGCAGCGTAATGCCCCGGTCCTGCTCCACGAACCACAGCGACACGCTAGTCCCACGCACGAGCAGGCTGATGGACTGCAGGGGCGGGCGCTCACTGTCGTTGACCCAGTAACGAAGGCCGTTCACAGGACCGTATTCGAAGGTGATCATGTTGTTGGTGCTGGGGTCCCTGAAGGGCGAAAGGAACGTTGGCTTGCGGTGCGTGGGAAGTGCGGCAGCTGCTGCAACTGCAGCCGGGGGCGGCTCGTCAGGCGCGCGGTGCATCCGCACCCGCAGCCCGAGAAGCTCCGTCAGCTTCGCCTCCGCACCCCGCAGCTCATTCCTCTCGGGCCCGGTCCCCTCCGCATCGAACACCATCACGAGCTCCTTCCCATCATACCGGAACTCGACAGCAGTCACACAGATCTTCTTCTGGTCCACCGCACGCTGCATCTGCTCAAACATCCACTTCTCCGCACGTGCATGCTCCTGCTGGAACGCCGCGACCTCCTCCGCATTCGCCAGACGCAGGAAGATGGGAACGGGCGGCGAGTCACGCCACATGTCGGGCGTGATGATGAGATCCTGAGCCGAGGGGTTGCGCTTGCACTCCAGCAGGCGCACCAGGTCGTACCCATGGTCCTCCTTCGTCACAAGAGCATGCATGGGCGGCTTGTCGTGGTTGATGTCGATGTGGAAGTTGGAGTAGCAGTACACCGTCGCTGTCGCCGTCACAGCCTTCAGCTCATACGCAAGAAAGTCATTCGGACGCATGGGCCGCGGCCAGCTAATCGATGGCGACGTATCTTCGGTAAACTTCTTGATGAGGTCAACCCCCACCTCGCATCCGCTGGCAAGGTGCCGCCCACACTGAAGCTGGGTCGCACACAGCGTGTGTTGAGAGAGAAGAACGGGCGGCGCCGCCCCACCAGGCGCAGGGGCTGCAGTGGGCTGCGCGTGCGAGGCATGCGATGACGAGGCCGTGGGTGCTGGAGATGCTGTCGGTGCCGCAACGGCCCCCTGCCCTAACGCGGGAGAGGGCACTGCGTTGGACGCCATCTTCTTGCCGTACGCAGCCTGCATGCCCATGGCGAATGCATCCTGTGCACCACGGGGCTGGGGCGGCACTGGCATCGAGTAGCGCACCGCTCCCCCCGCCACGTCCTGGCCGATGTACGGAATAGCCTCCAGCTCCCCCTGCTGGGCCCACCCCTTCACGAGGGCACCCGTCGTGTCAATCCTGTTTGCCACAGCGGCAGCCACCGTAGTGCACGACCCTGCCGCGTGCTTGGCACCACCAAGAGGCAAGGGAGGGACGCCAAAAAGGGTCACTCCCCTGCTCTCCCGAAGGTAGTGTGCCCAGATGCCCTACCAAGCGCCACACAGCGGGGCGAGAAAGAAAAGAGAAGGGAGGGGGGGGGGGGTGTTGGGAGAGGGGGGGGGGGAAGAGTTGCGGTTTTGTTTGTTTGTCCGAAAAAAATATAAGTCTCTAGAGAAGATGGGGTCAAGAGAAACGAAGGATCAGAAAAAGAACGGAAGACGACTGACTTTCAGAACGGATGGGGGGGAGGGGGGGGCTTGGGGGGGTTGGGGGGGGGGGGGGTCGTTTTTTGAAAGTGGGACACCCGCTCCTGATATTGGAAAAATGCGGGGGGAGGGGGGGGGGGGGGGGTGGTGCGCACGCGGTGCCCTGGATGGTGTAGTGGGTGTGTGGTTTAGCGGCGAAGGGGGACAGGCGGGCCACGAGAGCCAGCAAAAGGCTGTGGCACTTTGTTGTGATGAAATGGGAGGGGGGGGGGAACAGGCCGTTTCATCCTCCCTTAGTCGCCTTACCTTAGGGCGGCCCCAACTCTGCCGCATGGGTTTTCTCTCTCTGCCTCGCTCTCTCTCCCTGACACATGCAGGCGAGACACGCATCGCATATATCCGCCACAATCTGCGGGCATACAGATGTCTATAGTGCTAAAGAACTCAGACTCGATGCAATAGCCAGAATACGTTCAGACACACTGTGTCACACTCGTAAGCAGAATGCACAGGCAAGCAGCTCGCCACACACCCTCAAGCCCCCTGATCTGCTGACAATTTGGTCGGCTTTGGGGGGAATGCCATCACCACCACCAGATATTCGTTTCCGTGACCCTCCCTGTCACGTAGGCGATCTCATAAGGGGTGGCGGAAAAGGATGAGAACCTGTTGAAGATGAAGGCAGAGCCACGCGAGAGCAGGAGCATGTCGATCACCGCCAGATCGACACCCCGCAACCCGAGCTCGGCGGTGGCGTTGGCAACGCCGTTGAAATGCAGGCGGAAGAGGGGCAGGCGCACCTTGCCGCTGCCCTGGATCTCCCCTAACAAGGCCTCGTCGTTGCTCGAGAGGAACACGGCACCGACGTGTGGGTTCAGCTCCACAACCCTGTTAATCCCTGCGACGATCTGCTCCGTCGACGGCAGGCACGAAGCACCATATGCGTCGTTTGAAGCAATCTCATTCCTCCGCTTCTTCCAAGAGTAGCTGAGCCACGGCGGCTCCCTCTTGCGCCGCATCTTGATGCAGTGCGTGATGTAGTCGCCACGCCGCACATGAAGCGAGAGGTACGGCAGGACCTGCCCCTCCGACCCACGCGGCGCGTGCGCAGCAAGCCACGCATTAATGTAGTCGGTGTACCCCGCATTGAATGAGATGTGCGACCGAGCCTCCCAGAACCGGGGGCTGCCATACCACTCCACAACGTGGCGCCACTCGCAGTGCTTGATGTTGAAGGTCTTCTCGGGGTCGGGGTAATCCGGCCCGAAGCACACCGGCACCGCCTTGGGGTTGCTGTAGTTCACAGCGAGGATGTCGGAGTAGCGAAACCAGTCACGGCTGTACTTCATGCACACCCTGTTCCGCAGGTTCAGCCTCTTCACCTTGTCGCGGAAAGCGCAGTAGTAGCGGTTTGTCTGGGTGAACAGCAGGTTATTCAGCCCGGGGATGGGGCACATCTTCACGCCGTTCTCAGGGTACTCCCCTGAGGCCTTCGGGTCTGGGCAGCGCGGGTGTACTACGTGGCCGTGCAGCTGGAGGCGCTGATCCCACGCCTGGTGTTGCTGCTGCTGCTGCTGTTGTGCAGGCGGCGGGGTAACTGGGTCACGTGGGGTCCGCTGCGCCGCTGCACCTGCCTTAGTGGCATCGGTTAGCAGCAAGGGAAGCGGCGACGTGGCAGCCCCCACAGTGTCAGCTGCGCCGCCATGTGTGCCGTTGCCGGGCGACCCCAGCCCCAGCGCAGCCCCGTAGTTGATCTCGACGACAAACCTCCCGTCGTGCACCGTCAGCACGTTGCCGTAGAGCATCCAGACGGAGGAGAGCACCGCCACAGCCACTAGGCTGAAAAACACGCATCGCGGGTTCATGCCTGCTTCCCTACGGCAGCTTTACGGGGGGGAGGGCAGGCGAGATGACTTGTGGCGTGTGTTGCCTCGTCATTCCTGTCCAGTCAGGCACATTGCAGGGGGCAGGGTGGGAGGGCGAAGCGGCTTGTGTAGGGTGTGTGTGTGGCGCTTCTGCGTGGGGGAGGCGTGTGCCGGGATGCTGTGTGTGTGTCGGGTGGGAATGGGGCGTGATGCAGATAGCAAAGCAAATATCAGCGTAGGCTCAGAGAAATCATACGGAAATCTGCCTCGGCCTCCATCTCGGCACGACTCTCGTGACATTCTGCCGACCCTGGGGGTGGGCTTGCTACGACTTGCATACAACCTTGCTTGTCACGCAGCGTGGTGTCGGAAGCAGACGAGAGGCATACACATCGTTCGACGACAGACAAAACGCAACTTGAAACGAATCACCCTCAGAACGAAACGCACTATACAGACAAACCATGGTGTCTCCAGAGAAGCAGTGGAGAAGCAGCGGGTGGCGTTGGGAAGACGAAGAGGATGGGCTTTTTTTTGGTTCCATTTGGCAATCAACGGTGGTCAGTTCTTGACGCCGCGAGGCAGGCAGGCAGGCAATACAGTCAGATGTTGGATACACCATAACTGCGGGCGATGTGCCCCCTCGCCCTCCCCCGCACCCACCCACCCTCCCTCCCCCCCCTGTTCCTGAAGGCCTCATCGCAAGGCTGGAGGGGGAGGGGGAGGGGGGGGCTCTTCACCCCGACCTGCGCTTTGCAGCACGAAACGATGCAGTGAGAGCAATGAGAGATCAAGCCGCCGCCCCCACCCTCTCCGATTGACACCCGCACATGGGTCGTTTCTTTTTTTGGAACCCCTGTGTTGGGGAGGGGCAGGCAGCAATCACCCCCGACCCCACCACCCCCCCCGCCCACCCTTCTCCCTCCCAAAATTTTGAAGACTTCGCCGTGAAACAGAATGCATCCCCGCCCCCCACTCCCTCCCAGTACTGTGAACCCACAGAGCGCACCCACAGCACACCATCCCGACCGGCCCGGCTCACAAAGGCACGACGCTGCCCGTCCCGCCAAGCTGCGAGGGGAAGGAAGGGTGGTGGGGGGTGGGGTGAGGAGTTTTTTTTTCTGAATGTCTCACTCGCCTTCTCTCTCTCTATCAAGTGATTGACAGCCGTGCCGGGGCTGGCGTGCTGCTCCCCCTGAAGCCCCGCAGCCAAAAGCAAGCGTTACGTGAGACGGGCTGATTTCTCTCTCTCTCTCTCCCCCCCTCTCTCTGCAAGCCGCACACACCACACACACCCTCAAGCAGCGTTGGCAACGCTGAGGGACACAGAAGTCAGAACATGGGGTGCGTGCTGGAGGGGGATAGACGATACGAATAGAGGCACTGTGGAGCTGGTGGAGTACCGCAAGGTCCAGCCAGTGTGCGGCGAGATTTCGTGGGGCGGGGCTGGGGGGGCAGGGGGTTTGTCAGGCTAGGGAACGAAGGGAGGGTGTGTGTGTGTGCACACAGCTGTACGCCGCACGGCAGTCCCCACCCGGAGCCTTGGAGGCAGGTCGCCGAGAGCAGCATGTGTGTGCGCAGAAATTCTGTCCGAAGCAAGGGGGTGAGGCATGCGCTCTGCACCGCTGGTAGGAGGCGTCAGGGACGACAGGCTTCTGGGTCGGAAGAAGGGCGGTGTTGCGACCCAGTCAGCAAGGGGGAAGCTAGTGGATACCAGGAAAAGAAGGGGCGTTGTTTGTGCGGCATGTTCGAGCGGGGTGTGCCTGGAACCCTGTGACTGAAGGCAGGGTGTGCTGCCCAAGGCGCTGCTTGATTTTTGAGTTCGTTGTTAGCCGCCCCCTAACACCCAGCGGACCAGGCCTCTATTCCGGCGATTTTGTGCGCAGGGCACAGGCCACCCGTCTCCCTGTGTGCGCCGCTGTGGCATCACTATGTTTACTGCGCAGCTTTGCTGCGGTATTCATCGAGAGACTGTGTCCACTTGGTGAGTGTGGCATCGCGGCTCTTCTTTGTGATGATGAAATGAACAGCAAATGCAATGCAGAGGACGAACGAGATGGAGCCGCATGTCAGGTACACGATGGCAAAGAAGAACGGGTCGGCCCCAGTCCAGTTCGCAGTGGCGAGGACGAAGTGCTTCTCACCGTCGAAGGGCGTGGTGTCGAAGCGGTGCTTGATCTCCATGCGGTATTCGCCAGGAGGCAGGTCCTCGTCGATGATGCGGTAGAGCTTCTGGAAGGTGCTCAGCATGGCCACCTTGCTCCACACGATGAAGTCCTCATCAGTCGTGGCGGGAAGGCGGTGGTATGGCTCGCTCATGTACCACCCGTACATCAGATAGGGCTGTGCAAACTTGAAGGGTGTGACAGCCACATCCGAGCTGATGCCCTGGTAGGTGAAGAAGTTCCCCGAGGGTTCCTGGAACCGCTTCTTGCGGTCCACACCCCAGGCGATGTGCTTCTTGCGGCAGTTGTGGCTGGCAGGGGGTGGTGTGACTGGGGTGGCGGTCACGTTTGACTTGTAGGTGTTGATGTACGCAAGGCGCCCCTCAACGTCGCCATCGCACAGCAGCTTGGTGGTGCCGTCCGCCTCATACCGCGAGAGGGAGAGGGTGTCATTGTAGCGGGACCACGCAGGCAGCCCGCACGGGGCGTACACAAAGTCGCCGAACTCCTCCACACCCGGTGCACGGACAGGGATGTCGTGGCACTCAAAGCTGCCTGGGGCACCCTGCGTGTCCCGCGTCTGGTTCTTGCAGAACGCATCGTCACCGTGAACCTCACGCCCACCCATCGTCTCAATCGGGCTGCAGGTCCCTGTCAGAGACCCGTCACCCGCCAGTTGCGTCTCGCTCCGCGACTCCACAAACGTGCGGTGGTTTTGGTAGAAGTTCGTCAGCTTGTAGTAGAGATAGACAGGCGCCTTCATCGTCTCCGTCACAGTGAAGTTGATGTACCCAGAGCAGTGCGGGTCACAGTCGCCCATGCCCTGCAGCTTCTCGTCGGACCACGTCTCTGCGGCAGCGGCAGTAAACTCGCGGGGGCAGTGCGGGGGCAGCTTGGCGATCATCCCGCAGGACGCAGTCGACGCACACTCGTCTGTTGAGGACAGGTCGCAGTTCTCCTTGAGGCACCGGTCCCGCCCATGGCTCTTCGACTTCCACCAGGGGCAGTCCGCGATATCTGTGGCGTCGTCATAGCGCTCCGACACCTTCACATAGTCCTCACTCTCCACAAGCATCAGCGCACCCAGCGGGAGGAACAGCGCCGCCACCAGGAAGTAGCACATCAAGGTCCCCTCCGTGCCGTACTTCGGCTGCCAGGCACCCAGGCGCTGCTGCCGGAAGGTATCCTCTTTAGGCTCGTTCTCCAGCACGGGGTCCTGGTGCTCGGGTGTCTCGTAGCCATCCGCAGAACCGTCCGGCTCACGCTCACGCACGCTCGCCTGCGCCGGGTCGGAGGTCACAGGCTCTGTCGCCTTCACACGTGACCGAACCGAGGCGTCATCGACCTCACCGTCAGACCCGACTGTGTACATCTCCTGCATATCACCACCAGTGTCGCCAGTGTTCGGCCTCACAGAGGACTCCGCCACCCCCCGTGACATGTCCTGTGTGTACTCTGTCCGGGCGTTGGGTCGGGAGGGGGTGTGTGGGTGCAATGCAACGTCGAGCAACAACCCCCAAGCTCGACTCGCATGGGGCTGCAGAGCCGCAATGCCTCCAAGCCAGGTGAGAGGGGTGGCGGGGGGTATCAGCCGTCGCGGCGGTGCCTTTGCATTGCATTTGCCTTGTGCTGCCAGGGGGAGGCCAGCAATACGAAGGGCCAGAGAGATGGGATCGTGCAAGGAGGTGGCGGGTGGAGCTGTTTCGACGGCGCACCGAAATGGGGCTAGAAGGGAAAGGGACGCCTGATTCTGTGTACACCCCGAATCGACACAACCCACCCCGACCCCTGTCTCCGAGAAGGACGCATCATACACAAAAGTGGCCAGAACTGGAGTTGTGCCCAGTGCTGGAGATGGTTTGGCACAGAAAAGAACGCTCAGGCAGGGGTGTGGGTGGGTGGTTGGGTGGAGAGCCTGACAGCACGCGCCACCCATCACTCCACCCCGTGCCGAGGGCCCCCAGAACTTGTTTTCGTGTTTGTGAGCGGAGAGTGTGGAGGTGTATATCGGAACCCAAAGAATAAACGAATATGACACGGTGGGATCTTGTAAATTTTACATGTATAACTACAAGTATAATACATGTATTATACATGTATAATACTTGCATGTCAACTATTATACATGTATAATACATGTATATGCCTGAAATATACATGTAAAATACATGTATATCAAGTAAAAATACAAGTATAATACTTGCATGTCAACTATTATACATGTATTTTACTTGATATACATGTATTTTACATGTATATTTCAGGCATTTACATGTATTTTACATGTATAATACTTGTCATGCAAGTATTATACATGTAAAATACTTGCATGACAAGTAAAATACTTGCATGCAAGTATTTTACTTGTCATGCAAGTATTATACATGTATTTTACTTGTCATGCAAGTATTTTACATGTATAATACTTGCATGACAAGTATTATACATGTAAAATACATGTAAATGCCTGAAATATACATGTAAAATACATGTATATCAAGTAAAAATACAAGTATAATAGTTGACATGCAAGTATTATACTTGTATTTTTACTTGATATACATGTATTTTACATGTATATTTCAGGCATATACATGTATTATACATGTATAATAGTTGACATGCAAGTATTATACATGTATAATACATGTATATACTTGTAGTTATACATGTAAAATTTACAAGATCCCACCGTGGAGGTGCGGAAACCAGCCCCCCCCCCCCAGCGCAACACAGGCACACAACAATACCCCCCATCCCCCACACAGCAGGATCGCCGCCCCCCCCACCCCCACCCGTCCATTGGATTCACGTCCTCCCACCCAAGAGATCTTCTTATGGCTTCCTGGCACAGAGAAGGAAAAGGGTCAGAAAGGTGCTCCGCTCCGAGCCAGACTGCGAGAAGAACAAAAGTATCCGTCAACCCCCGACCCGAATCGACCTCATCCCAATGCACGTTAATCCACAGCTGGGGCGGCAGGGGGGCGGGTGGTGCAGTGAAGCAAAATAACGGTAAGGCACAGAGCCGACCAGCCTGGGGGTGGGGAGTGGGGAAGAGGCGCCCTGGGGCGGGGCTCGACACGACACCCCAGGACCATCAGCGTTGCTATGTTTTTTTCTGCAGCCCACTCCGCCACTCCCCACCCCACCCCACCCCGGGTTTGCGATATTGCACAGTGTCTCGCCGAGCCTCTCTCTTTCTCTCTCTCTCGTCTGCTCTAAGTGTGAATATCCCCGGAACGGAGATACCCACACCCTCTGTCTCTCTCTCTCTCTCCCTCGTCCTCCTCAATACATCTTCAACGCTGCTTGAGGATTTCGACGAGGGTGCGGATTTTGTCAGGGTCGTGCTGGAGGAACCAATCCTTGGCTGCGGTAGAAACGGTGCCAAGGGCCTCGCGATGGCACTCGTCATATGGGGTGGATGTGAAGTCATGCAGGTGAGGCCGTGACGGGGCAGGGTCGAGGCGGTGGTACCTAAAGAACTTCATCGCATCCGACAGCGACGCGAGGCATGCGTGCGGCTTCTGCACGGGCGCCAGCCGCAGAGCCAAGGGGTCCACACCGTGCCGCGACAGCGCGTCGTAGAGCGACGAGAAGGAGGCTGCGTGGGGGGACGCATCCACACCACACCCCACGGACACCAGCACCACGTCCTGCAGAGGCACCTGCTGCAGCACCTCCGACAGGGCCAGCAGTGCGGGGTTGGCGTGGGAGGCACAGCCGTCGACACACCGCCCGACACCCGCAACCTCTGCCGGTGCGAAGAAGGTGGGGGTGCTGCATGCTGCCAGGCACGCTTCCGCCAGCCCCTGCTCCTGGCAGAAGACGCCCTTCGGCAGGCCTGCGGACGTCTCGTAGCTGCGCAGGCACACCTCCTGCCCTTCCAGGGGGCAGCCGGGGCCCACACCCGATGCCCGCGAGGCGACGATCTGCAGCGGCTTCGCCACATCCTTCATGCAGGGGGTGGGGCCCTCGGCGCCAAGGAGGCCCCGGATCAGAGCCAGCAGCAGGTGCGATGGGTACCAGTCGCCCCATGCCGCGTTGCGGAGGGAGCGGTAGCCCGCTTCGAAGGCCCAGGGCACGGAGTAGTCCATCGTGTGGAAGACCTGCTCGCAGATCTGCAGCAGGGTGTCGCGGATGGCGTCGAGGGGGCGGCGGAGGCGGAGGGCGGCTGCGACGATGGCGCCGAAGCCCGACCCCACGATGAGGTCGAAGGTGTCGTCGAGGGGGCTGCCGTTGAGGTGCTGCAGCTCCATCAGGACCTCGACCTGTGCGATGGTACGTGCCAGGCCCCCATCGAGGCAGAGGACACGCACGTCATTTCCGGTGGCGCCGCGTGCTCCCGTTGCCTGTGACAGCCACGGGTCGCGTTTCAGCGTGACGTTGTTCTGGAGGAAACGTTGGGAGACAGTCTTCTGCAGCTGCTTCGCAGCGGCGTGGGGGAAGTCGTTGCCGGTCAAGTCCAGAGCCTGGAGGGATGGGAAGGCATGCGTCTCAGCAAGGGCCGCCTGCAGCTTCCCCAGGGTGTCGTGCGACAGCACGTTGTAGGGCAGGGAGAGGACGCGCAGGTGCTGCATGCCGGAGAGGATGGGCAGCAGCAGCGACATGTCGGTGTCGCGGAGGCCGCAGTCGTGGAGGTGGAGGATGCGGATTGCGTTCTGAGCCTCCAGTGCCTCGACGAGCTTCTGGCGGGTGGCCTTCGACAGAGGCTGCCCCGCAATGCAGAGCGCGTGGGCAGCGCCGCGCGTGGAGGCGTATGCCGACAGCTCAGAGGCAAGTGCCCTGTCGGGGTTGGCGCCGGTGCGTGCCAGGTGGTCTTGGATGTCTTTGTCGATTGCAAGGAGTTCCTCCTCCGCGTCTGCAGCAGCGCCCTCACAGGCGGAGATGAAGTTGACGGCAAGTGAGCCGACCAGGTGGCTGGGGACGTCGGACATGCTGAGCTCTGTCACATCAAGCCGCTCGCTCTCGGTGTATTCGTGCAGCGCCTGGATGTCAGCGTCAACCTGCTTGCGGTGCGCCGCGCGCAATTTGCTCCGCTTCACGACGAGTTTCACCATGTCGGAAACCTCCTGTGCGGTGATGGTAGGCGTGCCGCTGCACCCATTGCCACGCCCCATGCGTGCCGTGAACTGGTGGCGTGCCACATCCGCGCAGCTCCTCGTCCGTGCCGCCTCACGCAGCTTCTTGAAAAGCCCTGCAATTTTCTTCTTCTCATCTGAAGGTATCGGCACAGCCGCCATTGTGTATCGTGCCCTGGTACGGATGCGGTTGGGGAGAGGGAAGAGGGGGAAAACATGGCGTAGCTGCTTGTTGAGACACCGCGCCCAACGATGTAGCTCGCTGGTACGAAATGCCAGGTTGCATTGATGCATGAAACTAATTGCCGAAAGAGATCCAGGGAGGGTGGGTCGACCATTCCAAACGAGCTCGGACTTCGTTCCGTTTTCATTTGCCATCCCTCGGCTTGTTTCGCAGGGGGGAGGGGCGAAGGGTGTGGCTACGGCTGATAAGAAAAAGGTGTGGAACAACCCTTTTTTGCGATTTCAGTTCATTCTGTGCCGCCCCACTGCCGCACCCGGCACACCCCTCCCACTGGCATGCTTTAAGAGTTAGGAATGCAAGCAAACAGACGAGAACATAGTGAGGTACATGGCAGCTCCCACAGAGAGCCGCTGAGAGACTAGGCTAGGGGCGGTGTACCGCAAGGAGGCAGGGCAGAACTCCGGCAGCAGCACACGACAGTCGGCATCACAGCAAGCCGACTTCAGCACGCGGCAGTCTCCGACTACCACTGCCCGTCGAACCCCTGGAAACCGCACAGGAGGAAGACATGGTGGAACGGCTTCTTATCCAGCTTCGAACACCAGTTCCAAGCGGATGTCAAACGCCCGTCAATACAGCTCCCTGCAGAGGGGGAAGGGTGTGGGCAGTTGTGCGCAGACACGGTCCTGGAAAGGGTTATGCTGTTGGCCTTCACCGGTTGCCCGTGGGAGGCACGTCTCGCGACCCCACAAACAGGCCCTGGTCATCACATACCTCCATCGGATCCACTTCCGTCAAAACCGTATTTGAAGAAGTCCTGCAGGATCTCCGCCTTGCACCTCTCGATGGAACCGAACTTGCTCTGCGTGAGGCGGGTGGTGGCAGGGACAGGGGGGCATGGTGTGGCCAAAGCAGGCGCAGGTGATGGAAGCGTGCAGGCACCGCAAGCAGACCCGCCCTGCTGCATACCTCGAGGTACTCACGCTGGCCTGGCAGCTCTGCCACACGGTCAATGGACTCAATCACCTTGAGGATGGGTGCGATCATCCGTGGCACCTGGGTGTACTTGTCGATGAACACCAGTGCGTTCGGCACGTCCTGTGAGAGGGGTGAGGGGTGAGCATCGAAGCAGAGCCAAAAAAAACATCAAGAAGCAGACGCATTAAATCCATCCAACCCGTTTTATAACACATACATCATCGCCCAAGTGGACAATCTTTGTCCCGATCCATGACGAACCGCGTTGCCGCATCTCCTCAGATGCGGATGCGATGTGCTGATGCATTGCACGGTACGTGAGCGGTGCAGACTTGACCCTGTGCACACCCTGCCCGGTGTTGCGCCTGCGGTACGAGGTCTGGGAGTCGAGCATGTCCTCCTCCGCGATGGACCACAGGCTGAAGATGTTCTTCATGATACACCGCCACAGCGTCAGCGACTCCAGCACATAGAAGTAATGCTGCGTGTGGGAATGCGTCAGCTTCGACCCGCCACGCGCCGCGGCAATCGAGATGTCCCCATGCGGGTTGCCCACCTGCTTGCCTGTCTTCGGGTGGAAGTACTCCTCCAGCAGGCCCATCATGCTCGTCAGGATCTCGGCGTTGTCACGCAGGACACACGCCCCGTCGTCGAGGGAGCGGATGGCAAGCTCCACCACGTCCCTCTTCTCCGCATCCCCCGCGCCGTGCCTCTCCGCAAGCTCTTTGATCTTCGCCTCCTTCTCCCGCACGCTCTCCTGCACGCCGTCGGCAGACGCGGCAACGGGTTTTGCCGCCACCTCAAGCTCCGGATCAGACAGGAGGCCCTCCAAGCCGTGCCTCTCCAGAACAGCATCGACAGTCATCACCGGGATCTTGACGTTGATCCGCATGTTGCTCTGCTGGTCCACCGCATCCTGCATGATGGTGATCAGCTTGCCGTATTCGGTTCGCATCTTGTCAGGGTTCATCCTTTTGTACCGCCTCCCGATTTCAAACACCTTTGCCAGCCACGCCTGGCACTCCTTCGTGGCAAGGGCTGCCTCTTTGGAGGAACCCTGCTTGAACATGTCGACGAGCATCTTCTTCCCCTTGTTAGCCGACGCGTTAATGTTGAGACCAAGCATTATCTGATACAGCTCATACAGCTGCGCCAGAATCACATCGTGCCGATACCGCGACGTCGCCTCCACCTTGTTGGTGTATTCCGACACATCCAGCGCAGAAGCAAGCAGCCTCTGCAGGCTCCTCTCCTCAGGCGTCAAACGCAGAGGCACTGTCTGCGCAAGCCCTTCCAGCAGACCCATGGTGCCGGGCTTGGCCACGCCTGACCTGTGGAAGGCATGTCGATGCGGTGGGGCACAGACGGGATAAAGTGGGCTCTGTTTGCCAGAGAAGTCTGTCGTCTTAAAAATGCCTCGAGGGGGAGGGGCAGGAGGAGAGGTGGTGGTGGGGTGATAGGGGCACGCCTGAACCTTGCCTTCCCATCACAGTGTGTCCAGACCGCTGCATCGTGTGCCGTGGCTGGAGTGTTGCGCGCACAGCAGAGCCAGGGGGGACGCCGCGGAGGGTTTGCCCCGCCTCCCTCAGAACCGAGGTGGAGTCTGATCTGCGCTGTGTACCTTCCGGCATTCTGGCTCCTCCCTGTTACACCCCCACCCCCCCCCCGCCACGGACGTGGTTCGGCGTATGACAGGCAGAGGGTGAAGAAGGCCAGACTTGGAAGGGTGGGAGTGGGGGGTGAGGGGGTGACTTCATCAACAAAGCCACCACATGGATCACACGATTGGAACGTCCCGCTGTTCTCCGCAAAAAAAAAAATGCCCCCCGAGAAAACAGAGATGTGACTCGGAGGGCAGGCCTTGATGTGGTGATGTTGTGTCACGCTTGTTTTGGGAGACGCGCAGCCACAGCCCGTCAGGGCTGTGGGCTGTCCGCTTCGTACCCCGGTGAACAGATAATTTTTTTTTGGGAAGGGGTTGTTTGCTCCGAGTGTCCGAATGTGGTGGCGCTGATGTAACTAAAAAAAATGGAAAATGAAAACCACAAGGTACAGGATGTGTTGGGGAAGGGGGGGAGAAAAAACGAAGTGTAAATGGCAGATTGGTGCTCACGAGGAGACGCCAAGAGTAGGAAGGGGAAAGGGGAGGGAGCCGGGTGTAAGATGATTGGAGGGGGGAAAACCCCCCACACCCCCCCCCAGGGAGGGGAGGGGTTCTTTGCTTTCTCCGATCCTAACAAATGGCTGTGGAGACAGAAATAGGTATTTATTCAAGGGAAATAAAGTGACTTTATTTCACGGCTGGGGGTGTTTTGCACGAGTGGGTGTATTTCCCGAGCGAAGCGAGGGAAATACGGCCTCGAGTGCAAAACACCCCCAGTGAGTGAAATTACGTCCTTTATTTGCCTTGGATACATGATTTTTATTAGTACGGATGATTTCACTTTATTACGGTGTGAGTGCAGGTGGGGCTGCGCGATGTCCCCCATCTCGATGTTAATCATGATTGGCTGAGTAAACTGCTGCGGCTGCGTTGAGGGTGGTGGGTTCTCGAAGAGCTTGTGGGTCTGCGTCCGCGCCACCCCCACTCCCTCCTCGTCAATGTATCGGCCATCGAGGTCTTGTGGCTCTGGATGCTTCTCGCATACACATTGACCATGATAAGCTGCTTCCACCCGAGGTGCTTTCGAATTTGCGACGTGGAGACGTCAAAGAGGGTCGCTGTGTGGGCAAATATAAAGAATCCCACCAGGGAAATAAAGTGATTCCCTAGGGAAATAAAGTCACTTTATTTTCCTCTTTATTGTCCCACTTCACTACACTACTGAAGTGATAAAGTAATAAAGTGAAATCTTCCTACTAATAAAAACGGAGAGTCAAACACAGAGAATTTTTTTTGGTACCGACGACCACACCCCGACGCGTGGAGCGACCGGTGAGTGACGTTTTTTTCCCACTGGGGGGGGGGGGGGGGGCCTCGTCGTTCTGAAGTGAGAAAAAGCGAGCCGCCTCACAAAACTGGTTTTGCAAAGCGACACAGTTTGCCACACAGTGTGGCACAGAGCGAAGGGAAGAAGGCCCCCACGGCAGAGGTTTTCTGGGAAGAGGGATGGCCATTCGTGAAGGTGTAGATGCGAAGCACTGGTGTTGGTCCGCGCATGGTACCGCATGCATCGTGTGTTGTGTATGTGTTGTGCACATACGCCGTGTGTTGATTCTTGTCATCGAAGCACACACCCCCAACACTCACACAATGCAGATCCCTGCAAGGGTGGCTATTCCAAGATGTTCGCCCACCCACCACAGTGCCCCAGCCTGCATCCAACACTCAATCCACCACAACCCCACACGAGGGGGGGCTGGATGGTGGCGAATGTTGCAGAATAGAATGAAAAGACAAACGAATACCCACGCACGAAGGGATAGCGGGAAAAAAACGTGCCAATTGGGGGGAAGAAAGCGCATCATGGGGTGTGTGTGTGTGTGGCGGCAGCTGGATATTGTCTGATGCTACCGCTCGGTGTGAGATTTGAGCGGGATGATTCGCTAGAACCCCGCTGCACTGAACGGTTCCGAATCAAATCCGGAATGAATCAGATGCACACACACACACACACACACCCCACGGCAATGCAAGATGTGGAGCTGAGGTAGGGTTAATTGTGCACGGAAGCAACGCGGAGCGACGCCGGGGGACGGCGGACAGAAATAATCGCTTGGCGCGTGGTTTTGATCCGTGAAAACAGGCGAATTTGGCTTTTGGGGGGTGGGGTGGGGTGGGGTGGGGTCGACAGCCGACAACCACAGGCCACGGGAGCTAGGCTGCTGCGTGGATCCGAGTTGTTCCCCACTGCCGCACCTGTCATTCCACTTTCGCAGAATTAGGGCACTTCTGTTCATCTTACAGGGTGGGGAGGGCACAGGGGGAGGTAAGAGGGGCGAGTTAAGGGCACCACAACAGCCCCTCCCCCTCCTCCCGGTTGCCTGCAAGAAACGAGACGCAGATACGCACAAAGAACTGAAATGAATACTGTGTGCTGTTTCGACATGCATCACATAGCCTTCGCATGTGACGCCTCGGGTGTCCGGCAGAAGAAAACACAGGGCCCAAACAGCACGACTCGAGTGTCAACAACATCGCTTCCGTGTGGTACTTGTCGTTGTATGACCAGCCCTTTGCCAGCTGATGGCTTGTGTTTCGTGCTACCAGGAATGAGCTGGGGGGGTTGTCGTAAAGGCACTACCGGCGTGGCAGAGTGACATGTTCTCTCTGCTCGTTGCCACTCGGCAGGCTGAATTCATGCATGAGCCTGAACACAGGGCTCACAAACACACACACGCGAGAGGGACCCAGATGCGTATCACATATGGTCCACCGCGGACAGCTGATTGCCCTACCGCCCTGCAGTGTATCTGCATGTATCGGTCGGCATCAGGAGGTTGTTCTGTCCTCACGATGTCATCCACACAGAGCACAGGTTTGCTTTGTGGTCCCAACGGACATAGACAGAAGGAGGCAGCCCGGAGGGAAATGGGGATGAGGGAGCTTAGTCCAGGGGATGGGGGTGGAAACGCCAAGAAAAAAGATGGCTCGGGTCACTTTATTGAAGCCCGCAGATTCAGCCCTGGGGGAGTCATGATATTCTCCGATTATGTGCGCCTGCATCGCAGGCTCCCAGCTGCCTTCTTCTCATTGAACAAGCCAGCTTGGCTGGGGGGGGGGGGGGGGACAACGCAAAAGAGGAAGAAAACAAACCATGGCGGTAAAAAAAAGGAAACGACCACACAGACTGCGTGGTGGGTTAGCACCCCCTTAAAACATGCAGAAACAGCCACAAAGAGTTGCATCGCGAAACTGATGAAGCAAACGCTGTGCAACTTGGGTTTGACTGTCACACTTGAATCAGGAGCGCTAAGAGAATAAAACGGAAAAAATAACAGCCCTCAAAACAACTCTCAAACCGGTTGCGGTCGGTTTTCCACCCTCTGCAGATATATCTGCTGCATGCATGCGTTATGTCGCTACCCTGCCACTAATATGAGCCAGACTGAACGTAGTGGGAGGACAGAAGCAGAGGGGGGGTGGGGATTCATTGATGGTGTGCATGTCTCCACACACAACAACGAGGGCGAGAACACAGAAAATGCAACAAAAAGAAGAAGAAAAATCACCACAACGACGGGAACGTGAAACACAGCGTGGGTTGCCCGACGAACCTCCCCACCGATTAACTCTTAGCGGGGGGGAGGGCGGAACGCTTTCCGGCGCGCTAAAAAGAAAATTAGCGCTGAACTTGGCTCCGACGACTAACCTGACAGCACGAGACGGCCAGGGCAGTGGCGTGCTGCGAGACACAACACCACCAGAACTTCTTATTCTTCCAACCACACAGCGGGCTCCAAACCGAAATCACCTCTGGCCATTATTTTTTTTGCTTGAAAATGCTTGTTGGAGTGCAGCCACAGCCCAACACAGCTGCGCTGCGTTCATACGTTTTCTCTTTGCTGTTTTCAATACCGAAGAGCAGACGCACGGCGGCGGTGGTGCTGTGCCGCATTGACATTCGCCTGCTGCTCCATCAGCGCCAGGATCCGCCTCTTCTCCGCAAGCAGATCCCGCGGGTGCCCCACAGGGAAGTGGCCTGGGTAGGCACCGGCACCGGCACCCTGCACGGGGGGGAACCGCGAGCCCCCTGGCTTCCCCCCTGCCGAGGGCGAGCGGTGCGCACGCTCCCTGCTGGGCGCACGGTTCGACGGAGACCTGCCCGAGGGAGACGGCGACGGCGACGGGTAGTTCCGCCCGCCCGCCACCGGCCTCCCCCGCTGGCCCCCGTGGATGGGCGACGGCGCTGCCTGCCCCAGCGGCGGGGAGGGCGCCTTCAGACCCACGGGGGAGGAGTGGATGTCTTTGAACTCCTTCAGGATCCGCTCCTTCTCCACAGCGCGCTGCTTCTGCGCGTCGTCCACGATGCGCTGCATCTCCTGCTGCTGCTGGTCCTTGCGCTGCTGCGGGGAGGGCGGTGCCGGGGGCAGCACCGAGTCGATCTGCAGCCACGACGCGGGCACAATCCCATCCAGCGTCCCCTCGTTGACGAGGGACAGCAGGTAGGACCGGGGGATGCTCCCGTTGTCGGTGAGCCACACCTTCAGCCGGTTCTGCACGAGGCTCGTCTGCAGGGCCTGTGCAACCGTCATGCGCTTCTTGGGGTCCTTCGTCAGCAGCTGCGTCACGATGCTGCGGATGTCCTGCGAGTAGTGGCTTGCGGAGGGCTTCTTGTAGACACCCTTCACGATGTTGTTGGCGAGCGACTTCATGTCGTGCCCGGTGAAGGGGTGCGACAGGGTCAGCATCTCGCACAGCACTACCCCGAGGGCCCAGGCGTCGACCTGGATGTTGTACGACTGCTGCATCACAAGCTCCGGTGCAAGGTAGTACGGCGTCCCGACGAAGGTGTTCGCCTGCTCCCAGGTGTTCACCAACGAACGGGAGATCCCGAAGTCGGCAACCTTCAAGACGTTGTCCTCCGACACGAGGATGTTCTGCGTCTTCAGGTCGCGGTGCAGGACGTGCTTCTTCCCGGTGTACTGGACAGCCAGGGCAATCTGGATGAACCAGTCCAAAACCTTTGTCTCAGACCAGAGGCCCTTGTGCTTGTTCTTCTCGATGTGGGAGCAGAGGTCGCCATTCTGCACGTACTCCATCGCGATCATCAGATCCTCCGAGCGCGTCACCCAGCTGTGGACGTAGCGGACGATGTTCGGGTGGCGGACGGACTTCAGGAGCTTCGCCTCGCCCTCCGCACGGACCTTCTCCTTCTTGCCCATCTTCCACATCGTCACCGTCTTCAGGACAACCACGTTGCCCTCCGGGCTCTTCGCAAGGTGGCAGACACCCATGTTGCCCTTCCCGATCTGGCGCAGCTTCGTGTACCCCTCCATCTGTGCCATCTGTGCTGCTGGGGAGGCTCCGCGAACAGGCAAGTAACTCCTCTAGTGCACTAGCGCTTTGGGAGGGAACGGGGGGTGGTGTGGTTTGGAGGAACCCTGGGGGAGGTTCTCAACAATCAACGAGAGGGTGGGGGTTGAGGCTCGTGGAGACAATCCCCGGGAGGAGTTTGTGTAAATGCTGTGCGGTGGTGGTGGTGGTGGTGTGAGCAAGGCGCAGGTGGAGATGGCATGCCAAGGTGGGGTGGGGAGGGGGGTGGTGTCGTTTCGGTTTTACGCGTCGGTAGTATGGTACACGCGGCAGCTTGGAACAGGGCTGCAGGGGCCGTGGTCCCACAGCTTGGCTTGGGGGGGGCTGCAGGGTCGTTGTCAGCACACGCCACTCGAAGGGTGCAACAAGAGCACGGACACAGAATGGTTCACCCGTCACGCAACCACAACGGCTCCGACACCACCCGCCATGCACGCAGTGCATGCACAGCGATGGGTGCAGAACAGCACGGTTGGAACACAACAAAGCGAGGCAATGAAAGCGAAAATGGAAACAGAAACAGACAGCGACGTCACACATTCAGTCGCTGTCGCAGTCGCTGTCGAAATCGAAGAAGCGGCTCGTCAAATAGTTTTGTGACAACACACGAGTTGTGTATGCGGCCACCAGGGCTGCGACGCTGCTCGCGAGGGTAGACACGGCTTGGAGGGGCCGCGGTGCACCCGCTTGTGGGCGTCGTTCGAGCCGAGGAGGGAGCGCACCAGCTGTGCACATCATCAAGCCCAAGCACATGCTCAAGCTCGCGATCATGTTCAAGCTGATGCACGCGTGGGCAGCACGCTTCAGACCACAGACGTGGAGGGGGACTCGTTCAGCCCGCACTCGTTGCTGCCGTAGGACACGCGGATGTAGCCAGACTCACCCCAGCTCGACCCCCACGAGTTCTTCACGATCCAGTAGTTGTCCCCGTACCCGACAATCAGCACACCGTGGTCCAGCTGGCACCTGCCCGAGCAGCAGTTCGTCATCACACCGCCCGAGTACGTCTGCCACTTGTTGGCGTCCACAGCGATCGACAGAGGGCCGCTCGTCGACACGAACGCCTTCATCTGCGCCTCCGTGTGCGTGATGTCCTTGTAGCTCGAGATCGTGGCACCCACCGTCTTGGTCGACACGTCCTCGCACGTGTGGCGGATCCCGAGCGACGACTTGTACGGGTACGAGGCCTCCGTCACGATCTGCCCGCCGTGGTTCTTGATGAGCCACTTGAACGCGTTGTCCATCAGACCGCCGCCACAGCCAGAGTCCACCTTGTCGCACGACACCAGCTCCTGCTCCGACACAGACGTCAGGGTCTTCCCGGAAAGCTTCCACTGGCCCTCAATCCCACCGGTGGTGCTGAATGCCCAACAGGATCCGCATTGGCCCTGGTTCTTCACGTGCGTCACTGTGTGTTTTTTGATGATGTGTGTGGTGTTTTGGAAGAAGATGGATTGAAGGCACAAGATGGGGAGATGATGCAACAAGACAGGCCTGTTGTTTGTGAGCCAAAGCCAGGCAAAGACACGCAACTCAATGCGGCCTTGCTGCGGAGGTGGCGCGTTTGTTTCCCAAAGCACTGCCCCTCTATCTTTTCCACACTGGCAAAGGAAACCAGAGAAGGGTTGTTTTGATAAACAACGACATACCGGCACCCTTGGCCCTCCAGTCCACAGACGCCTGGACGGCCTGCTCCTCCTCAGCCGTGAACATCGGGGGCGGGCTCGCCTTCTGCGGGACCTGCAGGCTGTGGTACGCCTTGAACTCCTCCGCAGACAGGTCGGAGAAGACGTTCATCCCGAAGGTGGCACCCTTCGTCTGCTCCTTCTCGAAGCGCGCCGCCTTCAGCATGTTGCCGGTGAAGATCCCGTAGCGGCGCTCCTCCTCCGCCAGGCTCGCGTAGCGCTTGCCGTGGTCGTTCTTGAAGCTGCGCCACAGCAGCTTCGAGTTCGCACGCACGTACTCCTCGCTGTACCCGTGCGCCTGTCCCGCCATCATGGCGCACACCAGAAGGGCTGCGGTACGCATTGTAAGGCTTGAGATCACACCTGTGTGGGGTGGTGTGTGGCCTGCAACACACGAACACGGTTGCTGAATCACACATCGCGAAACAAGTTTGCGGTGGGGCGGGGAACTGCTCTCGCGCGCTGTCGGATTACGTCGGTGCACGCTAAGCGCAGGTCGACACGGAATATGAATGCTACCATGAATTCTACACCTACACCTCCTAATCGTATGCGGGTGTCGGTCTGGCTTGAAACACACGGTTCGTTCTGCACTCTGAGTCGGTTCTAAGCTGTATCTTCACACAACTTGGCCTGGGTAATGACAGGAGATCCCTCCCCCCTATTCCGCATCATCACCACGGCATCCTTGAGCGCCTATTCTGCACGGGCCCAGCCAAACTTCGTTTTTTCTAATGAAGTGACCCTGTTGTCCGATTCCCCCCCCCACCAAAGAAATGAGCGGGGTTGCTTGTTTGTTGGAGCAGGCAGTTTTGGAAACCTTGCAATAGGGCCGGGCCCCACCCGTTGCTGCTGGTCCAATGCCTGCTAGGATCGCCTCGTTGCGCACTCCGAATGCTCCGATCGCTTTTGACCGATGTCGAACCAGAGCACCGTTGCCGCCTCCCGAGGCACCCTGGGGCCTCTCGCGGTATCATTGCATCCCCTCTCCACACCTCGAGCCCGAGGATCATGCAAGAAAAGAAACGGAACAGAATTGCCGACGGGGTTGTGCGGGGATGGGGGTGAGGCGGAAATATATGGCATCTAACTGAAGTAACTGCATTTTCTGTTGCCGAAGGGGGTGATAATTCTTCTTTCTTGGAACCCCCACCCCCCCCCCCTCCCTGCTTTGTCCTGTGGCTCGCGCGATCACCGCCAACGCCGATACAGCCTTGGCAAGGCGCTCCCCACAACATGCCTTTTTCGTCCCATAGTCTTTTCCCCACCGGCAGGCGCAGACTTGCCAAGAGCAAAGCCCCGGCCTGCGGTGGCAGTAAGCCACTCTCCTGCGGAACGACACCTTCAGGCTGGGGGGGGGGGGGGTAGGGCGGGTCGAAAGCCTGTCCCAAAGTGGTGCTTTTCGACATAGCAGCCGCGACCCTCTATTTGACCTTCTGACCCCCCAGAACCCACCATACCCCGGTTTTTGGGCCCAATGAGTCCGATTTTCGGGTTCCCGAGCCCCGGAAAGTCGAATTTTGATGATGTCAAAATTTTGTCCCCTATACTGCACCTCAGGGTCACGCACAGGTTTACCAGTACACCGTCAGTCCATGTGCGCGCCCACTTCCTCGACCTCCTCCACCCCTTCCTCCCCTGCGTCATTAAGAACCTCCATAGGTGCCAATACCGCATCTTTTGACCCTCTTCTCACTCCAGCGTCGCACCAAAATACCGAACACGGGCAGCCACTATCTCCTTCCCGTTTCTGCTTCGGTATACACTGCCAGATCGTGCAAAGATGCATACTGGTGCATAGCGGGAACTGTCATCAACTTTCACAGTGTGCGGAACTTGGCTGCAAGGGACAGGCGGCACAACTGGCCACTACTCCGACACTGAGATGCTGGTCTGGCCCACGAACTCTTTGTAAGTTGAAAGGTCTCCTCCGTCGGGAGGGGGGTTTGCGAACCAACCCTCACGACTTGTTCATGGCTTGCTGAGCAAGGCGTGCAGGAGCAATGACTCTGATTATTCAGGACGTGCATTCGAAGCGCACTTCTTCTGTGTAATCGTTGTTGCGGGAGTTGCACTGTGTGATTCCTCGACCCCCTTCCTCGTCTCATCGTATGGAGGACGCTTGACTGTCCCAAGCATATCCTTTGCAGCTTCTTTAGCTAGTTCTGCGCACTCGTCGTTCCATAAGGCGCGTGCTGCACTGCAGCATACATACCCGGACACTGTTCTGAGACCAGGGTCCCACAGGACCCTGGTCTTGAGCCCCCGGAAGTGACCCTTGATGATAAGATAGGGCGCATCTCTGTGCTGCAGCTGCGTACTCGCTGCGCTCTTCACCTCGTTTGACTGTCTGCATCCACAGGAGAAATGTTTCTCGGATAACAGCAGCAGTGGCAAGGTGTACCTGCCTTGTAAGAGAGAATCACCATTAGTGCATCACTGTCGGGTATGACGGCGTCCTCCCTGTTCCTGACAGCTCCGAGTTCTGCCTTCCAGTGCAGCAGGCCGCCCAACGACTGTGTCAGATGGCAGTATTCGCTGCCATCTTCTCTCACTGCCCAAAGCATTGAGATACGACGTTATTTGTAGCGCGGATGAGCGGGTGCATCAGAAAATCACAGCTGCAGCATGGCGTGCGCTCGGACGTCCCAGGATGATAATGATTTACTATCTGCCCGTGGCAGGCGTACGTGCCATGACCCTGAGGTGCAGTATAGGGGACAAAATTTTGACATCATCAAAATTCGACTTTCCGGGGCTCGGGAACCCGAAAATCGGACTCATTGGGCCCAAAAACCGGGGTATGGTGGGTTCTGGGGGGTCAGAAGGTCAAATAGAGGGCCGCGGCTGCTATGTCGAAAAGCACCACTTTGGGACCCAAAAACGGGCCTTTCGACCCCCCCTAGGGCTATGATGGGAAGGAAACGTGGAAACGTTTCCGTTTCCGTTCCCGTTTCCGTTTCCATATTTTCGATTTCGGGAAGGAAACGCGTTTCCTTCCGAAGGAAACGCCTGTGTTTTTTGCACTGGAAAAGTTATCAACACACACCAGCACGGACAAAGGGCCACCACATCAAAGGAATATGCCACCCAAACCCGCCCCGAAGACTTCGAAGAAGCGCGGCTTCAGTGAAAGCGTGTGGACCGGTCCGGAGATCCAGTCAGACCACGGCAAGTCCAAGCGACTGTGGTCAACGTGTGGTGTTTCCCCTGCTTCCCCAGTGCAAAGGGGGCGTTTCCTCAAAATAAGGAAACGTTTCCGTTTCCGTTTCCGTTTCCTTATTTTCAATTTTTCGATGGAAACGCGTTTCCTTCCCATCATAGCCCTAGGGGGGGGGGGGGGGCGGGGGTTTAGATGGGGAGTATGGGGGATCTAGAGCGGGAGAAAGGGCCTTCGTGAAGCGAAGTGAAGGTGCCGCCCCTTGGGTTTTTTTTCGAAAAAATAAATATGCCGGAACAAGAGAGGAGGCACGACAACGCCCGGCCCCCTGGGGGGTCGACGAAAAGCTGGTGTTCTTCAATGCTGAACGCACCAGCCTCCACCACCTGACCGCACACACCCTCGGCCTGCCGAGGGGGGTGGAGGGGGGGGGGGGGGGGTAGGGGGGGTCGAAAGCCCCGTTTTTTTGTCCCAAAATGGTGTTTTTCGACATAGCAGCCGCGGCCCTCTATTTGACCTTCTGACCCCCCAGAACCCACCATACCCCGGTTTTTGGGCCCTAGGAGTCCGATTTTCGGGCTCCCGAGCCCCGGAAAGTCGATTTTTGATGATGTCAATTTTTCCGTTCCCTATACTGCACCTCCGGGTCATGGCACGGACGCCTGCCACGGGCAGATAGTAAAACACTCTCATCCTGGGACGTCCGAGCGCACACCATCCTGCGGCTGTGATTTTCTGATGCAACCGCTCATCCGCGCCACAAACAACGTCGTATCCCAACGATTCGGACAGTGAGAAGATGCCATCGAATACTGCCATCTGACACAGTCGTTGGGTGGCCTGCTATTGAACTCGGAGCTGCCAGGAACAGGGAGGATGTCATCATAGCCGACAGTGATGCATTAGTGTTGATGCCCTCATGAGAATGCTCTCTTAGAATGCAAGGCAGGTAAACTGTCCCGACTAAACACTTGCCACTGCTGCCGTTATCTGCGAAGCATTTCTCCTGTGGATGCAGACAGTCAAGGGAGGTGGAAGAGCGCAGCGAGTACCCAGCTGCAACGCAGAGCCCGAGCTTATCATCAAGGTTCTCTTCTGGCGCTCAAGACCAGGGTCCTGTGGGACCTGGTCTCAGAACAGTGTCCGGGTATTTATGCTGCACGCGCCTTATGTAAATGACGAGTGCGCGGAACTGGCTAAAGACGCTGCGAAGGATATGCTCGGGACATTCAAGCGTCCTCCGTACGCTGAGGCGAGGAAGGGGATCAAGGAATCACACAGTGCAACTCTCGCAACAACCATTTCACAGAAGAAGTGCGCGGGCTTCGAATGCACGTCCTGAATAATCAGAAAGTCATTGCACGCCCTGATCAGCAAGCCATGAGCAAGTCGTGAGGGTTGGTTCGCAAACCCCCCTCCCGACAGAGGAGACCTTTCAACTTACAAAGAGTTCGTTGGCCAGACCAGCATCTCAGTGTCGGAGCAGTGGCCAGTTGTGCCGCCTGTCCCTTGCAGCCAAGCACCGCACACTGTGCAAGTTGATGACGGTTCCCACTCTGCATCAGTATGCATCTTTGCATGATCTGGCAGTGTATACAGAGAAGGAGATGGTGGCTGCCCGCATTCAACAGTTTGGTGCGACGCTGGAGTGGGAAGAGGGTCGAAAGATGCAGGATTGGCACCTATGGAGGGTCTTGAGGACGCAGGGGAGGAAGGGGTGGAGGAGGTCGAGAAAGTGGGCCTGCACATGGGCTGATAGTGGACTGGCGAACCCGTGCGTGACCCTGAGGTGCAGTATAGGGAACAAAATTTTGACATCATCAAAAATCGACTTTCCGGGGCTCGGGAGCCCGAAAATCGGACTCCTAGGGCCCAAAAACCGGGGTATGGTGGGTTCTGGGGGGTCAGAAGGTCAAATAGAGGGCCGCGGCTGCTATGTCGAAAAACCCCATTTTGGGACAGGCTTTCGACCCGCCCTATGGGGGGGGGTGTGTGAGAGTGATCATTCGCAAAAAAAGGGGGAGGGGGTAGTGAAATAGAAGTAGAAGCGATCACAAGAATGATCACCCGTCACAAAAAGGGGGGGGGGGGGGACCGCGTGGTGAAGCGTTTCCTCAGAGAGAGTGTGGATTGGGGGGACACACCGGGCTGTAAAGAAGGCAAAAAATGGCAACGGCAAAAATCAACGGATGTACCACCAACACCACCCCCATCCCCTCCTTGGGCATATCTGCCACCTCACCGTGGTAACGGTATCGGAGGGAGCAAAGCTCGCCGCAATTATCAGCTAAAGAGAGAGAGAGAAGGAAGACACCACGCAAAAAAAACAAGAGACCACGGAATGGAACTGAAGGAATAGAAATTAAGGAGAAGGGCGCGTGGGGGGTTTGATCGTCGAGAGGGAAAAATTAGGGCGCGTGGGGGGCCGGCTGGGAACAGGAGGTGTGAAAAAGAGAGAGGCAAAATAAGAACAGTCGGCACAATGGCCCTGCAGTGCGACAAGCGTGCCGAGCTAAATGTGCCTTCTTGATCAAATATGGCGGGGTGGATTGACTGCAAGGCTCCCTCAATCGTTTCCCCCAAGAACACCATTCCTGTGAGATATAATCTGCCCGAATTTCACGTCGTTTTGGCGTAGCCGGAACCCACCTGCGACTGCCCCCAGAAGTTCTCCAAGGCAACAGCATCCAACAGAGGGGCCCTCGCTCTGTGCTCGTCATCATCGCACTATGAGTCAAAATGTGCCCCTTTGCAACCGGTTTTGCGAGGCACAGACACACACAGCTCGCGGTTGTTCTTTTCTCCACTTCTGAGCGAAATCTCTTCAAGGGGGGCTGGACCATAAAGCATGCAAGCGCTGATGCAAAGGGCTGTCGGGGTTGTAGGGGGATGTGGTGCAACCAAGTCCCTGCCCATAAGCACAACCGTCCGATATCACTTCTCCTTCTTGCCGTCTGATTGTGTCGGCAAGCCGATGACACAGGCAACACAGCCTATTACAAATTCCTGCCCGTTAGGAGGGTGGTCGACTTTCAACGGGCAGGTTGCAGGCCCTGCACAGCGTTGAATCGGATTCGGCAGCGATCGGTGGCACCTGTCGCAGAAATGCGTCGTCCCCCAGCAAAACCACACAGCGGGCGCACAGCAGTACCTGCACTTAAACTGGATGTACTCTGTCCCATGCTTGGGACACGACGTCTTGTCGACACAGGCCCCACACACAAGCTCATTCCGCTTCACCTCACGCACCTCCCCACCCCCGTTGTCCTGCAGGACGTCGCACCGCTTGACCCCCCCGTAATACGGCTTCTCACACTTGAAGCACATGTAGTAGTTCAGGATGTGCTCTGCGTACCGCATGGGCGCCTTGTGGAACTGGTTCCCCTCCTCTGCCAGCGGGGCCGCATTCGCAAGCCCCTCGATCTTCAGCCGGTCCATCCACTTCCGCGAGAGGTCCTTCCGCAGCCGCCGGAGGGGCGTCAGCAGCGCCTGGATCGAGGGATGCGCGTGATCCATCTCGGCGGAGCACAGCGTACACCCCATGAAGCTGAACGCGATACGCGGGGTTGGCCACCGCCTCTCCAGCTTCTCCACCACGCAGTGGAGGTGCACGACATGCCCGCACGCCAGCTGCACGCAGGGCGCTGCCATCAGCGACTCCGACCAGCAGATCGTGCAGAACTCATCCGCGGTCTGCGTTGTGATATGCTTCTCCACCACACGCTTCCCCTTCTCCTTGGGATCGGCGAGGGGCTGCGCGGCTGCGCTGCTGACCTCACCCCCTTTGGCCTGCAGCTGCTCCAACCGCACCGCGTGCTGCTCCATGCGGAGCGCATACGCAGGGCAGTCGCTGTGCAGGCAGGGGATGCACTCCACCTTCTCGTCACACCCTGCCCCCAGGCAGAAGTGCCCGCAGGGGAGACGCTTCTTGCATGCGGTGGAGAACTTCTCCACACATTCCGCCGCGGAGCAGATCTCTGCAGCTGCCGCCTCTGCCTCTGCCGCATCCGATACGCTTGCGCCGGAGGCACCCCCTGATGAGGCCTTTGCGGAGGCCCCGTCTGTCCCGGAGGCGGCGGATTTATCGTTGCCCGCAGGCGCGTTGTTTCCGGAGAAGAATTTGCGGCGCCACCACGACCCTCCGCCAGAGGAGGAGCTGGAGGCAGAGGCTGTCACAGGGGGGCGTGGGGGCAGCGAGGATCCCTGCCACATAGGGTTGATGTTCGATGCGGTGAGTTGTGTCTCGCAGTAGCGGCATGACTTGCATGGGTTTGCCGCCTCGCTGCAGGACTTCCCGATGTGGTATGGAATGAGGAAGCAGGAGTCGCAGAATGTGGTGCTGCAGTTGGTGCAGCGGAAGCGGTGCTCCGTGAAGTGGAGGGCGGCACCGAGCCCCACCTCCGCAAAGTCGAGCTTCATCTTGAAGGACTTCCCCCGCTTTTTAAACTGGGAGCTGACCTTCGCAACCTCGACCCCCACAGCCGACGTATCCTTCTCGATGTTAATCCCGCAGGAGGGGCACTTAAACCGCTTCCCACTGCTCCCTTCAGGGAATCTGCTGTTGATAAGGCAATCCACCTTCTTCTCCAGAGCATCAAAAAGCGACTTCGGGAGATACTTCCTCAGGTCCGCCTGAGAGACATGATGGGAGCAGCCCAGGAGAGAGCAGGTGATGTGAGGTGTCCGCGGCGTGTCATACTCCTTCAGTATCTGTTGTGACAGCGAGGAGGCAAAGCACTTCTCGCAGGTGTAGCGTGCGCACCCCTCGCAGAATGGGATGGTATCGACTGTCCCGTCGAAGGGGATCCGCTGCCTGCACATCCTGCAGAAGACACAGTCGGTGCTGGCAATCACAGCCTGCACCACGCTCACCGGGAGGATCTCGGAGCAGCACGGGTGCGGACATGCCAAGCAGTTCTCCCGGAGAAACTTTGGAGAAATCAGCGACACCAGACTCCCCTGCACCCCGGAACCCCCCCCGGAGGGAACCTCCAGGCCTGGGTCCAGAAAACTCCGCCTCTGAGGCACTGCCGCTTCGATGCGCAGCTGCTCCGAGCCCCTCTGCCGGAGGAGGGGCGGCGACTGCAGCAGGGGTGCCGAGCACGACGACACGCTGCTCGAGGTCCGCCCCCCGGCACCCAGCATGCGCTTCCGCGTGGCAGCCTCGACATACTCCTTCAGGCAGGGCTCGCAGGAGTATTTCAGACACCCCTCACAGCAGGAGACATTCAGCATGCTGCCGTCGAAGGGTATGTCCACATTGCACAGCCCACACCGCGGGTCTCCGCTTAGCGTCGCACGCAGGGAGGAGGTTGTGGTCACAACAGAGGTGGGCGTGGCTGCCATGGGGGAGAGCAGGCCCGAGGCATCGGGGCACAACCCACCTGGCGTCGCCATGACGAGGAGCGAGTCGTTCAGCCCGCAGGGCGTGGCGGAGGCATGGACATCCTCCGTGCAGAGGGGATCGCCGCACCCTGCGCCGCAGCGAAGGGGGGTGACGGCGCCGAGGGGTGTGTGGTTTTGCAGATCGCTTCCCTCTGTCGCCTCGTCGGTGTGGGCGCAGCTGCTGCTGGCGGCGCTGCTGTCCTGCGCTGGCGGCGGAGGGAGCGGCGGCGGCTGCGGCGACTCGTCACACCCGATCTGCTTCCGCAGCCCCTCGGCATAGCTGATCCCCGACACGATGCGGTGCCGCACGACGTTGCGGCTCGCCTTCACCGGAGGCGAGTCGCCACCCTCCCCACCCCCCACCTGCTCCGCCCCTGCCTGCGCCACCTCGACAGACACCGGAGGCGTGCCACCGGGGTGCTGCACGGGGGGCCCCGCGGTGGTGGCAGGGCCGGGGTTCAGGGAGAGGGGCGACTTGACCTGCGACAGCAGCGACACCAGCTCCGGCCCCGGAGACTGCGGGGAGGCGAGGTGGGCGTGGGGCGGGGGCAACGCCTCCACCAGCGCGGGGGTCAGCGGGCGGGGCGGGGCGGCGGTGGCGGGGGCTGGCGTGCCGGTGACCTCCACGATGACACGCACGGGGTGTGACACGGGGCTGCCGGGGGGCGGCGCGTCGCCGAGGTCCGGCGGGGGGACCACGGCCCTCCCCCGGTCTGCAGCGGCTCCGCCGCCACCGGGGGGTGCCCCGCATCGTCGCACGGCTGGTGCCGAGGCGAGGCCACGGCAGGCCTCCCCGACCTTCCGCATCACACTCCACCCGAGCCCACCCTTGCCACCTCGCAGCCCATCGCGCACCGTGGCGGTGATGATGGTGCGGGGGAGGCCGCTGCCTTCAGGCCCCCCGGCGGTGGCGGTGGCGGCCTCATATAGCGGTGGTTCGCCTGACGCCGGCTGCGGCAGCCCCTCGTCCCGGTGGAGCACGACGCGGTGGAGGGGTGTGCACACCTCGGCGTGGTCGCTGATGGAGGCGAGGGAGTGGCCCAGGGTGCGGGCGCGTGTCTCGGGGCAGGCTGTGGTGGCGGCGGGGCTGGATGTGGTGTCGCGGCTGTGGAATGCGGTGTGGATGGCCTTGAGCTGGGTGTGGGTGATGCCGCAGCAGCCGGCGTCGCAGTGGGGGGCGGGGCTGCTGGCCCACTGCACGGCGACGATCCCACGGGTGAGGTCGGCTGTGGCGAGCACCGTCCGCCCTGCGCCGATATGCCCCTGGCAGCAGGCGGCAGCACCATACCCGACAACACTCGTCAAGCTGCGGAGCAGCAAGAGATCGGGCTCCATTGCCCCTCCTGTGGGAGTGTGTGGTGGTGGTGTGCAGGAGGAGGAGGGGGGGTGATGGTGGTGTCGGTCTAGGGCTGGGTGGGGGTGGGGGGGTCACGTGGGCCCTCCTTCACCATTGCGTGCGATGGCCTGTGTGTCCCGCTTTCTGCCACAAACATGCACCCTCGGAAAGAGAGGGGGGGGGGGTTGTCCGCACACGGAACACCCCATTTTGGAAAGTGTCGGTGTCCTGAATGCTGCATCAGAGGCCGGACAGCTGGCCCGGCTCAACGTGCACACGATCATCTTTTTGGATGTGCTCCGGGGAGCCCCCAAACCAAAGGCTTCTGCGCAGTGAAGGTCGCACCGAGCGCTCTCTGATGAGGGCACGACTGCCGCAACACACATCCATATTTGCTCTCGCCGCAGTGCAGAACACACGCGAGAAGCTGCCGTTCTGATGCGATTTCCAACACAGCAAACTCACATGGGGTCACGCGTAGATGATTGTCGATGAGAGTCGATTGCAGTTCCCCGCGGCACAACAATACAATGGAGGAGAGACGACCATTCCGGCGAAGCGGCCCTGCGAGAAGACACTCGCCAAGCCGTCTTAATTCTAATGAAAGCAGCGCAGCCTGCGCCGCGCAGAAGAAATTTGGGGCCAAAAAGAGGGCTGTTTTCCTACTTCCGTGGCCAGCCCGCCCCGCATCCCAACAACATGACCCGCCGCACCGGATAAAACATGTGCAACCAAGAGGAAGAGCTGACAGCCACACCCATCTAGGCAAGAGGGCGTATGGGGGAGGAGGATGAGGAAGAAAGAAGACTCTACAGTACAACATGGCATTCATTCTTGCCCAACATGCACGGCTCATCCAAGTGTAGTTTTTCAGCCGATGATCTCGGCCCGCCCCCTTCCTCTGCTGAGGCAGGCAGCTTTGAGAACAGGAGGATAGTCCTGTGCAATGCCGGCAGCACAGGCCCTTCAGCATAACTTGAACTATACGCGAAGGGCAAACGAGGGTCTAATTTTCCGAAGTTCAGGACTTCTCGAAAAAATCCCGGGGTGCAACGACGAAGGTTGCGCTGTTGACATCCCACTGGGTTTAACCCCGTCACAGAATCCGAAAAAATAGACCCTCAAGAGAGAGAGAGAGAGAGCGATAGAAGAGAGAACACAAACAAAAACAGCAAAATCAAACAAAGATAACAACAGGGGGGAAAACATACAGAGAACATATCAAACAGCGACACCTCTCTCTCTCTCTCTCTCTCTCTCTCGACACTCCCGACCTCGACACACCCATCCCAGAACATCCTTGATACAAAAGCCCATAAAACAGCTGCCGAGCCGCCCTGCCTGCCGGCGGAAACGCCCTCCCTCCTCATCGCCACTCCTCCCTCACCACCCCCTCGCCTGCCTCCCCGCTGCAGTCTGCGCCCCCAGCTCCTCAGGTGACGGGATGTGCGGGTTCATCACCTCGCGGTGGTCCCAGCGCTCCCACTCCGTCAGGTTCCGGTTGGGGGCGTAGGTGGAGTAGTCGTTGGGCACGCCGCCGCTCGGGCGGTACCCTCCGGCAACCCCGTTGGAGTACCCTGGGGCAGGGGCGGGGGCCGGCGACACTGCAGAATACGCCGGAGGCGCATACATCGGGCCCACCGGCTGCGCCGCGCTGTAGCCCGCTGCGGGTGGCGGCACGTACCCCCCCATCGCCGGCTGGCCGCCCAACGCTGGTGCGTCGCCGTAGGCCCTGCCCGTAGCGATTCCCTCTGAGGGCGGCATGGGCTCGTTGAGGACGTCCATCACACTGAAGTCGATCTCCGGCAGGCGGAATTTGGGACGCCCGATGTCCGAGCCGAGGCGCGCCGCAGCGCCGCCATCACCCGAGATGCACGGTATGCCCAGCCGCCCCCGCAGCTCCTTGATGCGCGCGGCGTTGGCAGGCGACGCCTTGTCCCACTCAGCCCCACGGCTGCTGCCCCCGACAGGCAGCCCCAGCTTCGCACGCAGGGAGTTGATGACACGCGTGTTCTCCTCCTCGAAGGAGGGTGCGGTGTCGTCATCCTCGCAATCGCAGGCGCAAGGGTCGCAGGGGTCGCATGTGTCGCACGGGTCGTAGTTGTGTTGGGGTGGTGCCTCACACACATCCTGGCTGTACTGCGGCGGGCAGCCCATCGGGACGTATTCAACAGTGTGTGGCACACCGCGTGTCTGGTTGGGTGGGAGTATGCTCGTCTGCATGTGTGTCGTGGCCCCAGGGTACACCCCGCCGCCGTGCGGGGGCTGGGGAGTCTGCGGGTGGTAGCACGTCCCGCACCGGTCCATCGTGAAGCACGCGCAACACACACCACACGCCCTTCAAGTACCGCCCCCTGTGGGTGGCGTGGCAGCAATGTGGATGAGTTCACCCATCAAGGTGGTGTGGGTGAGTGGTTGGTGGAGTATCTCGCGAAACTGGCTGCAAAGCTGGGGAGAGTGGGGTGTGGTGAGGCTGTCAACTTCTTAGCGTGCACACACGCAACGGTGCGGGTGTCGTATGGAGAGGTACATCCGACCTGGATCGCGACACGTGAGACTTACAGTTGCGTGTGCTCAAAGCAAACTATGAAACGGGGGGATCTCAGGGAGAAGGGGACAGACACAAGTGGCGATCTTCGAACGCTGAACACCTCACAGCCTGTCAGGCGTGTGGAGTGTTCGTAGGGATCCGCACGGTGAAAAGGTTTTGGATACACTGAAATGTCAAGAGCTTCACCCGCACACCGGTGTATAGTTGTATGGGCTCCATTCTTGAGAAGAAAACGAGAAACAAAGAAGAAGGTGTTGACTTCGATGAATACGACAACAGTCTCAGACCCACACCTGCTGCACTCCCACACGGTGGTGTGCGTCAGGGGGTTCACGAGTGGCATACTCCCGCAGCTACCAACAGGACCGGCACGCAGTGTCTGCAAGCTGGTGGCGCTGTTGTGAAGACAGCTGCTGTTGGTAGTGCTTGTGAGTGACACGCCGCCAACATGCGGCAAGTCACTCGACGTTTTGATTCGATAAAAAGAGAAGCCATGCAGTGTCACTATCCTGGAAGGCACCTCACGATGTTTTGAGGGTCAAGAACAACCAATAGAAACACACAACACAAGAACCACCCAACCGCACACAGCACACGCGACAGACAAGTAAAACGCATTCCGGCTGCACCTCCCAACTTGTGATATTTCACATCAGATAGGAAGGCAGTCCCACTCACACGTCACACAGGCGGACACAGGAATGGTTTCGTGACGCGGGATGTGCGTTCGACCCGCAGCCGAAGGCTGCGAACATCCCTCGAAGGCCAGGGGGCCAAACGCAACCCACATGAGAAAAAACAAAACAAACGTGCCTGCCGCGTAGAAAGGTGCAGCAGACATGCAACAACAAATAGTGTGGCACACGACACTGCGATCGCACTACGCCACGAGGCACGATGCCTCAAACTTGGCGTCCTCGACACACCTCCCAGCATCACCGCAGATCACCTCCGTGCACCCGAGGTTGTCAAGGCACTGCGCCTGCTGCGTGTTGGGGTCTTCGACACACTGCTGCCAGTGCGAGCAGTCGAGCTTCGAGCAGCCGGTCGAGGCCCAGAAGTACTTGCACTGCCTGCGCCCGAAGAAGGACTTGCAGCTCGTGAGGAAGGGGCACTTGCCGTTGTCGTTCACACCGCACCCCGACGCGGGCTTGAGGCAGTACGGCTTCCCCTGGATCTCCACACACGACTTGCCCTTGTGCACGTCGCAGAGCACGTTGTCGCACGAAGTAGCCACGCCCGTCGGGATGCACACACCCGTGCCGTTCAGCAGGCTCCGCACGCACAGCTCCCCACTGCCGCACTGCAGACGCACACGGGTCCTCAGGGGGCGAGACACCCACACAGGCCCACAGCAGCCAGGCATGTCACTGCGAACAGCTTGTTCATTGTGATGGCGTGTGTTGTGGTGTCTTGTCTGGAGGACACCTGCATAGGAGTGTAATGGTGCACCGTGCTGTGGCGCGTGAATCCCTGGGTCCTGGTGCATGCAGCAGACAACTCGGGGAGGGCCTGGGGCTGGGGATCACGGACTTAGACAGGCTGGACGCAGTCTTCATTTAGGTGCAATCAAGCAAGACGTTTTCGCTGCCTCGACACAAAAACACCGCCAGGCGGGGCCAGGGGAAACCGAGACAGCTTGACTCATGCAGGTCACCTCCTCCCCCACCACCCCTCTGCGTTACTGACTTCTAATTCAAGGTGTAAGTGTGAAACAGAAACGCACAGGTCGGGTGGTATTTTCCACCCCAGAAAAGCCCCACTTCCACTCCCTGCAACGCTGGCTTTCGTCCACCCTCTGCCCACCCGAGAGCCAGGCAGGGGGGCGGGACAAGGCAGGGCAAGAGAGGCACATACACGTGAATCTTTTTATATTAGTGTAGACACACACCGAGCACTTGCTCTTGATGTAATCGCCACTGTCCTACACACACACACACACACACACACACACACACACACACATCCCGTTCTCTGACTCCGAGAGGCACGCCACCTCTCGAAGTATGCCCCTTCCATCCTGCAAAGCCTGAAGAGGCCTGCCAATGGGGAGGGAGTGAGGGAGGTAGGGAGGTAGGGAGCCCGTGTGTTGGAAGGCCGATAATCCAACGAGAAATTTCCCACCCACACCTCCAGACCCTTCACAAAGCGATACCCCCCCAGACCTTTCACACGCTTCACCGACTCCCAACCATGTGTTGTCCTTCACACAGTTCCCTCTCTGATTGACGCTTGCATCAGCTGGAGGCTTTAGGGGAGCAGCACGCCAGACGCACAGCTGTCAAATCACTTTGGGTTTGGGAGAGACGGAGCGAGAGCTACAGGGTAAGGAAGGTCCGAAGAAGGGGGATGATGGATGACCAAACGCGCGGTGCAGGGATGAAGAACCTGCCCCTTTTTCACATCACACCCCTCTTCCAAGGGGGGGGGGGGGGGAGGGGGCCTGCCACACCCCTACGCCCCCTCTCTACGAGGGGCTTGGGGTTGGGGCAGCACGGAGGACAGAACAGATGAATATTTCGGCAGCATCACTAAGGCATTAGAGACGGCAGACAGAACATAGAGGTCTGGGGTGGTGGGGCCTGGGGTAGTGAAATAGAAGTAGAAGGAATCACAAGAATGGTCTCCCTTCACTCGTTATGCAGGCTGTGTCTGAGATCCAGTGGGGACGCCATGGCCTTTTTTCACGCGGATACCGGCTGCGCCCCTGTCGCATCTGGGTTCGGGACGAACGTCTCCTCCAGGGTAGACTTCAGACGCTGGTTCTCTGTTGCGAGCGCCTTCACAGTCTCTGTGTATTGATCCTCCTTCGCCTTCAGCTCCATCTGTAGAGCCTCCACGACCTGGTTGGTGGAGCCGATCTGGGCGTTGAGGCGTGTCTCCGTGTCGAGGGCGACGCGGGAGCGGACCTCGAGGTCTCGGCTGAGGGTCTGGATCTTCTCCGACAGCGCCTGCTCGAGGGGCTTCGACTGCGACTCCATCTGGTCCCCGTCGCGGCGGTGTGGGATGAAGTGTTCATCGAGCTTTTTCCGCAGGCGGCGCATCTCGTCGTCCTTCTCGCCTGCCATCGTCTCCATCTCGCGCTCCTTCTCCACCAACGCACTCTGCAGCTGGAACACCGTGGTCTTGAGAATCGCAACGTCGCTCGTCAACTTCGCCTCGACATCTGTGCTCTGCAGCTTCTTCTTGTCGAGATCGCTCTGCGCAGCGCTCAG
The DNA here is from genome assembly GCA_963210315.1 of Rhynchopus euleeides. NCBI lineage: Eukaryota > Euglenozoa > Diplonemea > Diplonemida > Diplonemidae > Rhynchopus > Rhynchopus euleeides. The sequence continues at coordinate 1,925,482 of OY723263.1, read as the reverse complement.
GCGCTGGTTTTTGTTACTGAGCTCGTCGTTCAGTGCGGACACCTCGTGCAGGCGCTGCTCCTTCTCCTTTTGGAACTTCATCTGCAGCTGCGAGATGATGGTCCGGTTGTTGCTGATCTGCGCGTTGAGGAATGTCACCTTGTCGAAGTGGTCGCGGTCCTTCTTCCTGATTGCGCTCTCCAGATCTTCGATGCGGGACAGCGCTGCCTCCATGTCGGTCTGCAGAGTGGGAGCGGCGTGTGGAATGCGGCCCAATGGCAATGCAAACAGTTGGCGTGGCCGTTAGACCACCCCCACCCCACACCACCGCACCTCACGGGAGTTCCGTGGCATACCTTCAGCTTGTCGCTGCTCTCCTGCGAGTTCTGAGACTTCTTCGAGAAGTCGTGCTGCTGCTGCTCCAACTTCGCCTTGTACTTGCTGAGCTCGTGGTGGACGAAGCGCGCGTCGAACTTGACCTGCTCGAGCTTCTGCTTCGACTCTGCGAGGTCCCGCTCGACTTGCCGCAGCATGTCCTCCTTGTCGCGGCGCAAGGTAGCAGCCTCCTCTGTCAGCTGAGTCTGCGTGTGCTCCGTCTGCGCAAGCCGCGATTGCAGCTCGCGCACCTTCTCCCTCTCCTCATCGAGGGCAAGCTGCGACCGCTTCTTGTTGTCGTCGAGCTGGTTGTTGAGCAGCTGCATCAGCATCACATTCTTCTTGTCGTCCGCCTCCCGGTTCTCTATCACCTCCTGCAGGGTGCGGTTGAGGGACACCGTCTTCTCCAGCTCGCGCTGCAGGTTCTTCACCTTCGAGGTCAGCTCTGCGGTACGCTCCTCCTTGGCCGCATCAGCCAGCTGCGCCCGCTCCTCCGACACAGTCAGCTGCCGCCTCAGGGTGGCAGTCCGGCTGTCCAGCTCCGCATTGAGCTGATCGTTCGTACTCTGCAGCGCACTGATCTGCTCCTGCTGCTTGGCACTTGTATCTGTCAGCTTTGCGTTAGCATCGCGCAACTCGTCAATAGTCTCCTTCGACTCAGCAGTCAGAGAGCTGAGGCGATCCTCCAACTGGTCCCTGCACTGCGCGAGCTGCTGCAATTCCACTTCGAGCTCGCTACGGCTCTGGGCGAAGAGGCGCGTCTGGTCGTTGACCTGCTTGGAGAGAGCCAAGATGCACCTCTCCTTCCCTGCAAGCACTGCCGCAGCCTGTTCTCGCTTCAGCCGCTTGATCTCGCGCACCTCCATCACATCCCGCTGCTCGCACTCGAGGCGCTGCTTGTCCTCCGCCTCGCGCTCCATCAGCAGCTGCTCCTCCGCTGCCAGGCGGTCGTCCTCCTCCTTCATCTGCCGTTCCAGCTCCTCCTTCCCCTTCTTCCCCTTCTTCCCAGTGTTTTTCGACATGGTGCCCCCTGTGCGGCTCCCGCCGTGTGCTGCCGCTGCCGCTGTGGGTGTGTGGGTGTGCCAAAGGGCGGATGCTGGAGAGGGAAGCCTCTCAAGGGGTGAAACCACACGGATTTGCGAGGAGCAAGAGGCAGAGAGGAGGGGTGGAAGGCGGGGGCAGAGATCTTCTCGTCTCGTGACATGGGTTTCTGATTGTCATGCGACGTGCTTCGTTCCCTGTTGTTGCTCGCATTTGAACATGAGCTTGAACTCGATCTCGATCCGGCACACACAGGCGTGTGTGCCAGGTTTTTCTGTGGGGTTGACCCCCGCCATCCCACACTGCCTATGCCACACCGCGGGATACAGCCGCAGACTGCCTCCGCCGCAGGGGCTGCCGCACTCGGGAAACTCGTGTCCCGTTACTACGGCAGCCCTGCAGTGTGGCTGTCTGCGTCTGTTTAATCCCAACCTGGCTCGGCGTGATGGGGTGGCGGTTTGCTGTGCACACGCATCTCCTACTGCGGCTTCTGCTGCCGGGAACGGTCTGTTGTGTTCCGGCAACGCCGAGCAGAGACAGATGGTGCACAGAAATGAAATGGGAGGGGATTTGCGATAAACTAAATTGGATTGGGTGGAGAGCCGCCGTCTTCTTTTCATCACGTCGAGGCTGCCCCAGTTGGGGGAGCAACGACAGGGATGACAGTCCAAGAAGAGAGGGCAAAACAGGAAAAGAAAGAAAGAAAGAAAGAAAGAAAGAAAGAAAGAAAGAAAGAAAGAAAGAAAGAAAGAAAGAAAGAAAGAAAGAAAGAAAGAAAGAAAGAAAGAAAGAAAGAAAGAAAGAAAGGCAAAGTCAAAAGTCAAATCGTCACAAGATGAGGAGAGAGAGTCTTCTTTGGAAGGCATCTCTGACACATGTGAAATAAGAGACACCGACGGCGCGCGAGCAAAGCGAGTAAGCAACGCCAACGCTACTGACATCGGCATCGGCCTGGGTCATCGTCACATCACATTTCATTAATCCGCAAACCCGTAACGAGCTGGTGGGGTGCCCGAAGTGCACATCCGCCTCGCAATCACGAGCGCCAGCCCAGCAGCACAGAAGTCACTCTGGTATATTGCTGAGCTGGCGGGGCAAATGAAATATCATACGGTATTGATTGTATTTGGAATGCTGATGGCTGATCCGCGCAACAACAAAAACAACAAAAGAATGCGAGAGAGAAAAGGGGATCCAAGAGGGTATCTGTGCGCATAACAAGCGTGGCTGCGCATCAGCAGCGCCGCTTGGCTTGCGCACCCCCTGCCGGCTCCTTCGCCCCCTCCAAAGAAAGAGGGGAAAAAAAGAGAGTTTGAGAAAAGGGGAGAGCGCATCTGCCTCCTTCTGCTTCTTCTTCTCATGCGGTGGTGGCGCACACGTACGAAGCGGCGAACCCCTCCGCGTTCACAGACCCGTCGCTGGTGAAGCGCACCACCACAGGCCCCGACACACGCACCGCCTCGAGCGAGGTGCGGCTCCCCGACTCGTGGAAGGTGCGCACCCACTTGTTGCCCCCATCCGCCGGGGCCGTGTACAGCGAGACGTAGTCGTAGCTCCCCTCGGTGTCGAACATGTCCCACGTCAGCACGAGTGACTGTCCTGCGGGGCACCCCTCGAGGCGCCAGCACTGGGCGTCGTTGTCCGCGTACGTCTGGTTCGCCCCGGGGTGCTCCAGGAAGGCGGCACCGTCGGCGCCCGCCAGCGGGGCTGCCTGCATCGCCCCGCCCTTGCACGCGCGCGGGTACTCCGGCAGGGGCAGCGGGATCGCCGCACGCCGGAACAGCTCATTCACAACCTTCGTCTGCAGGTGCCCGTAGCGCGACGCCTCGGCGCTGGCCCACCGCCACGAGCTCGGCACAGCCTCCCCCTCCGTCCACTCGCCCCACATGCGCCACGCGTAGTACGGGCGCGGCTGCGCCTCCGGCTCCGGGGTCCACAGGAAGTCGGGGTGGCGGTTGTTGTACCACTCCCCGCCCACAATCTCACCCGCCTCGTCCAGCTCCAGGTCGTAGTAGTACTGCACCGTCGTCACGGAGTCGCTCTCCTCGCTGTCCTCCTCCGCCTGCGTCGGCTCCGTCTCCAGGAGGTACGACATCTCCATCCTCACCCCCACAATGTGCGTCGTCCGGTCGCTGCGGTACGCCGCAAACTTGTCCTCCGTATGGTTCGCCAGCGGGATCGTCGCCTCCTGCGGGGTCGCCGCCTGCCTGGACGTCTTCACGTTGAAGTACACCAGCTTGTACGAGTGCACGGGCTGGTTCCACACCTGGTAGTCGAACGTGGCGTCAATCACCAGGCTCCTGTGGCTCACACCCAACTGGTTTGCCACCGCGATGTGCAGCGTCCCCGGGTTCGTGTCGAAGCAGTCCTGGTCCTTCACACGCCCGTTCGACTCGTCCGTCTCCAGGTCTGCCGCCTTCGTGTTGCACCGCCCCCCGATGAACCGGGTCGGGAACTGCACGTTCGCCCACAGCATCGTCCCGAGCGCCTTCACGTCTGCCGGGTACATCACCACCTCCTCCCCGGACGGGCTCGTCACGCTGATGGTGCGCACCGGGCGCGGCAGCATGTATGCGGCGGGTGCCCACCCGTGGCACAGCCCCATCCACGTCTCCACTGACCCTTGTCCAGCATCAGTAGAGTGTCCAGTCAGGCGGACGACTGCTACTGTCCGCCCGGGCCCTCACACCGGTGATTCCGGCTCTCCTCGCGAGTGCCGAGTGACCCCCACCTCCAGCTTGTCGACTGCCGCGTTGGCGGCGGCGTCCGCGTCCGCATTCCACTTTCGGCCCACGTGCACGAGAGTGATTCGTGTGCCGGCCGCCCGCAGGGCGGCGATGCGTTCTCTGGCCTTGACGTACAGCGGGCGGAGCTTCTTGCTCCGGCATATGGAGTCGGTGTTGACCTGGTCCGCAACCAGCTGACTATCGCCATACACCACCACCTCGCCCACCGGCGGGTGGTCAATCAGTTCATCTAGGCAGAGCAGTAGACCCGCGTACTCCGCCTCGTTCACAGTGCACCCCTGCGCCAGTCTGCTCTGCGCGGTCCACACCACCACACCACTTGCGGTTTTGCGCACAGCACCCGCACCCGTACCCGCCCGTTTCTTGGCAGTGCCCTTCCCCCGTCTGAGGGAGCCGTCGAAGAAAAGGGTTTCCACCCCAGTCCGCGGCTGGGGCTCAGCTCGTGCCACCACATGACTAGCCGCCGCGGCCTCGTACACGGCTCTCCTCTCGTCGCGGCCCGCCTCTTGGACCAGAACCTCCATCGTGGTCCAGCTCGGGCGCGGTGTCAGTGACGCGGCCTCTCTTACTTGCTCCTTCAGCCTAGTGAGCATCGCTTCTACCGCCTGCGTGCACAGCAAGCGAGGACGCCGGTTCAGCCCGCCGCACTGCAGCTGTCCGATGAAGGGCTCCAGAGACTTGCACTTGGACTCCCCGCCCTTCTTCCCCGGGTGGATGTACTCACCGGGTCCCGCAATGGCTTCACATGTGCGCATCCAGGCAGCCATCAGCGTACCCTTGTCCCTCGCAGTCAGGGCCCGCTGCCCCTTCTTCTTGCTCCCCGGTGAGAACACGACGTCGACGCCGGTGAACACCTCGAAGTCCACAGCAAGTTCCAACCAGGATACGTGGTACTTGCGGTTGTTCTCGTCGTCCGGCCACTTCAGTTGCCTCCACCAGTCGCGGACCGCGAAGTAGGCCGGCACCCCAGCCACCTTAGACCAGGCTTGCGGCGGCAGGGCATCAGGGAGCTTGTCGTAGGTCTCAAGCGGTTCCTCAGGGTCCCAACCCCAAGGAAAGGGCTCGCGTACCGACACCCCTGTGGCCGGTTCAGCCTCGCGCTGCTTGAGGAGGCGCTCCCTCTGGAGGATAATCTCCGCGTACAGTCCAAGCAGCTGCCGCAGGCACTTCGCATTGCCGTGTCCCGGTCGCATCACAAACCCCAGAGGCAGAATCCCGTTCCTAGCCAAGCAGGGGGGCCAGTTCGTCCTGTCCGCCGCCACCACATCCCGATACGCTGGCAGCCGGCGGTAGTCCGCCGTCGCCTCGCAGCGCCACCACATGTGTTCGTGGTCCTCCTTCTCGAGCCCACACAACTTACACATGCCATTCCCCTGCTTGTAATGGCGGAGGCGGCGGTCTTCGGTGACCTGGTCTCCAGCGATGATCGCCCGCATGATACCCGCACGGTATGGTTCCGGCTCCCCAGACCACACTCGGGTGACAGCCATGTAGTCGACCCCGTCGCGCATGCCCGTCGTGTCCTCCCGCTTCTTCGCAGCAATCTCTCGCCACCTGGCCGCACGAACCATCTCACGCAGGTCGTGCAACACCGCAGGTCGATCCTCGCACCCGAGATCGATCGCCTTGTCGGAGTCACGTGCCTTGAGGCGCCCCGCATCGGGCCACTTCCAGCGCAGGTCTGAGAGCGCCGTCTGTACCAGGGCCACCGGCCCGGGAGTCGCCGCCTTGATCTCCGCAGCCGTCAGCGCACCGGCTCTGCTCGGCCCCCGTGGACCCCTCGCGGGGGTGCGTAGGCTTCTGATCTCAGTCACCAGCTGCCAGAGATCCGGGCATCTGTGGCGCACGGTGTGCATCGCCACCAGGCGTTGGTACTGGATGTAGGACGTCGGGTCCACGCGGTGAGCCGGGCACAGCAAGTTGCGCACGATCATCGGGCATCGCCGTGCCTTCTGAAACTTCCACAGCACACGCATGACAGCCATGTCAAGGGAGCTCAAGGTGCCCCACAGCGGGTTGGCTGTGTGGATCGCGGCGAAGGCCATCGGCATCACCATCGTCGCGAGAATCTTCGCCTTGGCCGGGAACCCCAGGTTGAGGTATTTCGCTTCCAGGCGGCGGCACACCTCTATTGCCTATCCACGTCTCCACTGACCCGTTGTTGCGGTCCGCGTACCCCTTCCCGCTGTTCCACGCGTGCTGGGTCAGGTACCCGTCCGCGTCCCCGACAATCCGGTCGTACTTCTCCGACGGCGACAGGTCGCTCGCCTTCTCCGTCGTGTTGTACGTCGCGACGGGGTGCTCCTGCGAGTACTTGTAGAAGTCGGACCACTTCCGCGGGCGCGTCGCCGCCAGCCCATCGTCCCCGTAGCGCCACGCCGTCGACCCCCGGTACAGCGGCCAGTACGTGTCCGACCACGACTGCGTCGGCAGCGTGTACTCGCGCGGCACCTCCGCGTCCAGCTTCCACAGGTTCGTGATCACCGACGCCCCGCCGTCCACGAGGGCCGCCGCCTCCTCCTGCGACGCGCTCGCCGCCTGTGCCCGCCGCGAAACGGTGCTCGCACGCAGCAGCTTCTCGCGCTGCTTCGCCTTCAGGGTCACGTAATCCCCGGACTTCACCTGCTCGGGCGTGAAGGGGGACGCGGCGCGGTGTGCCCCGTGCCTGCGCGCAGGCATCTCGCCCATCACCTCCTGCGGGTGGTCCCGCAGCCGCTGCATGTAGTCGCTGGTCTCCTGCTGCACTGTTGCCGCTGCGGGCACAGCCGCCCACATCAGCACTGCTGCAATCACGCGCATATTGTCAACACACACAAAATGGATATTGTAGAATCTGATCACAGGGGTGTGTGGGTGCTGGTGCTGGTGGCCCGTCAGAGGGGCACAACACAGGATGGGGGGAGTGCATGCATAGGCAGGCCAGGTCAAGAGGCACTGCGGGACTGGAGGGGCTGCAGCGGGCGTGGGGAGATACGAGGGGGGACAGCCAGGGAGTCTTCTCACTCAGACCCCAGGCAGCAAATGCACACACGCGACACGGGCCACAGATCCCTCGCTGTCCCGAGAGCCAATACAACGAGGCTGTGGAAGACACTGGCAACAACGGCACTGGCCTGCACGATACTCACCGCGATGTGAACACCAGACAGAGTTCTTGACGCAGTACACGCACACAGTAAGCAAGGCACCGCCGGGGCTATGACATTACCCTCTACGTTGTATGTGAAGCTCGCGCAGGGTGGGGTCTTCATCGGACATCTATTGAGCCCCTTGATCCCTGCGTCTGAACTGAAAGAAACACCGGTTCAGTTTGTACCCGGTGCCGTGCGACCTGGCGGTGTCCGGGTTGCCGCGTTCCGTACAAACTCCCGCCTCGACAGAGGTCGCAGTGCTGCAGCACACTTTGACCTCCGGCGTGTGGAAGTCGTGTGTTGTTATCACGAAACCTCCCGGAGGGACTGCTCCTCTCCAGCTGCTCTCCTCGGGTGGTCGCCTTGTAGACGTGCTTCGCTGTGGCAGTGCGGCACACAGAGAGCTGGGGGAGGGTAAACATCTTTCCCCGCTCAGCCTATCACCCCACGGCGAACAGATTTTTTTTCGATGGTGTGAAAAATAGCACTTCAGAAGGGCAACAACCACAGCACCACTTGTGCCACACACAAAAACCCATTGCACCCCCCCCCCCCCATCCACCACTACGACGACGTATCGATTGCACAGCAGACTGAATCGAAACAAAAGGGGAACTTTGTCACCACCCTCGGCACAACAGACACTTAGGTTAGGAACATCCACCCCCTCCCTCCCGGCACACTGAAAAGGAACAACAGAACAGACTCAACAAAGCAACAGACGTGAGGTTTGGTTTCTACGACTTCGAATGGGAAAACACAGGGCCGGACGGCGACGGTGGGGTGCCGTGGGGAGCCAACAGACAAGAGAAAAATAAAAGGACGGCCTTGCCCCCCCCCCCCTCCCCCCCCACCCTCAGCCCACCCACGCCCCTTTTTGTATGAGCAGATCGAGACTGGGGCGAAATCAGGGCGAAAAGGCGGGAGAAGGGGGCGGGAAACCGCAGGAGTATGCGGGGTGCCCCGCGTCCTCCCCTGAGTTTCCTGATGCGCCCGGTCCTCAACACACACCTCCCACTGCACCGCAGTGCTCATTCTATATTCTTTCGAAGTTTCCTGCTTGGGGGATTTGCTTGGGGTAGGGGGGGGGGGGGGGGAAAGCGGAATGTTGTTTTTCAACAGAGTTTGACTACTATATGGAGGGGATTTTGCACGGGAATTTAGAATCCCACCCCCCCCCTCCAACCCCCCCAGCCTTGCCACCCCCACCACCACCACCACCACCTCCCCCCCTCCAACCCCCCTTTTTTCAAATCCGGATCACGACCCTCCCCCAGCACAAATGAATACACCAGCTGGGCGTGATCGAAACCCACCCCCACCCCCTCCCCTCTCCACCTTGAAGAAGAACGGGGAGGGGTTTGATCGAGAGGGAATGGAAAAGTAAATCTCCCAGCACCTTCTCGCAATGGAAGAAGAACGGGGGGGGGGGTCTTTTTTCATAAAGAAAGCTGCCCCCCCCCCTCCCCACCTCGGGCGGGAGAACGGCTCTTCTTGACAGGATATATTTTTGACACACATATGTTTTTGAAGCTCCCCTAATACGCCCTCCCACCCCCCACCCCACCCCCGCTCTAGATATCATCCACTCCCAGCTTCTTATAGCCATTGTGGTGTGTGGGGGAATCGGGTGTCACCGCACTCCCCCCACTGGACCCACTGGCAGGCCCAGCAGCCGGGCCACCCGGGCTCAGGGAAGGAGTGGACCCGCTGACGACGCTGCGCGGCGCACCCAACGGGGCGCCCCGCCCCATGGGGCGCATCCCCGGGGTCCCGCTGTTGCTGGCACTGCTGACACTCCCGCTGCTCGCGAGGCTGTCGTCTGGGCCACCCCGCTTCCGCCTCAGGTTCAGCTTCCGCCCGCTGCGCCCCTGCTGTTCCCGCTCCCTCTGCAGCCCGTCCAGGGCTGCCGACAGCACGGAGGTGTCACGCGAGAGCCCGCTTGAGCTCGGGCGGTACGCCGACCCCCCATCGGAGCTGCGCGGGTGGGGCGGCGGCGGGACGAGCTGCCTGTCCCCCGACGACGTCGTCACCGACAGCCCGTTGGAGTTGGACCCCGTGCCCCCAGATCGGGGCTGGCTCCCAGGACCCCCACTGGACAGCGCATCCACCACCATCCGGTTATACTTCGGGTTCACCTGCGCCGATGGTGAGAAGGGCGAGGCTAAGGGCACACCACCTCCATCAGCATGCCCGCCTCCCTCTGTCTGCCCGCGATACGCAGCAGTGAAGGGGTCAGCACCCAGCGTGCGGTAGACGTTGTGGAGCTGCACTGCGTTAGCATCGTATGGGTTGTAGTCCGGTGGGACGAACGTGGGAGAGGCGGCGAACTGCGACTGCCGCGGCGGAGGGAAGTGGTTTGGGGTGCTGTACCCCGCCTGCATGTGGAGGGGGTTCCCGCTGCGGTGGGTTGGGGATGACGCTGCGGCCGCAGCCTCCTCCAGCTCCGCCGCCTCCGCATCCAGCACCTTCTGGGCGTGGGTCAGCATCTTCTTCTTATGCTGGGACATCGACTTCAGCTTGTGGTAGTTAAAAGAGCAGTCGTTGCAGAGATACCCGCAGATGCGGCACACCTCGACAGCCGCCTTCGCCTCACACTCCTCACACTGCCCCGTGTAGTCGAGGGAGATGGACCCCGCATCACGCTCCTGCTGCAGCGTCGAGAAGTTCTGCAGCACTGTCTCCTTTGTCGAGAGGTATTTCGGGGGAGCGGCAATGATCTGATCGCGGTATTCAAGCCTCCTGTAGCGTCCGGACATTTTATCCTGCACCTTCATGCGGAGGAGAGTGTCGTGATCGAGGAGGTCCCCCAGCGAGGCGAGGATGGTGAAGGGGGGCAGCACTGCAGGAACCATGACGAAAAAGACGATCAGGCTGGGGATGAAGCAGATGACAATAAGGAGGGGTCCCAGCGGCTTCACCACGGCGAGGCGGTAGGTGAAGTTGACGGCAGCGGTTGCGAGGAAGAAGACCTGGTAGAGAAGCATGATCTGCAGGAGGAAGATGGTGCGGCCCGGCTTGCCCTGCCAGAAGAAGGACTTCTGCTGGCGCCGGGGGCGGGACAGCTCCATGCGGCGCATGTGGAGCACCTCGGAGGTGAACTTGCGGTATTCATGCCGGATCTTGAAGAAGCTGATGACCAGAACGAGGAGAGGGCCAAACCCCACAAACAGCACCCACAGCCCCACCGTGGCCAGCTCGTTGTCCGACACCTGTGAGTGGGGGTGGGTGTGGGTAGGGTGGTGGGGTGTAGAAGATAACGGCATAAATATCCCCGAGATGCGACGGGAGAGAGTGTGAGGGGTGAGGAGTGGGTTGGCAAGGCGGTCCCCCCACCCCACGCCCCCGTCTTGTAGTGGGGCATACCTCAAGCGTGATGGATGTGACGATGGCAGCGATGGCGCAGAGGACTGCAAGCAGGGCCCAGGTGGTGCTGTGCAGGTCGAGGAAAGCGAGCATGTATTTCCGCTGCATCTTCCGCATGTAGCGGGAGAAGGAGACGTCGGCAAAGGGGCCGGGGAGGGAGTGCCTGAAGAACAGGAGGCATGCCAGCATGCGCTGCCCGTTGCTGTGCGACTTCAGGTACTGCTGGAGGAAAGCTGCCTTGGAGTCGAAGTCCAGAGAGGGGTCAGACTCGATCTCGTCGACTCTGTGTTCGAATCGTGACCACGCCGCCCACGCCTTGTCGACGGTGACGAACAGTGAGCTGACGAGGATGATGAAGATGATCGCCATCAGGAAGATGACGAAGTGCACATAGTGGAACAGTGGCGCGTCAATCACGCTTGTCCCCCCCAAGTTCTCAAAGACGACAAGCACGGCGGAGATGCCACCCAGGATCATCACCTCCTGGGTGATGTGGTGTACGATGGCACTGCCGGAGTCGCTCGTGACTGTCATGTGCAGTCGGTGCACCACAAGCTCGAAGAGGATCGTGATCCCAAACACCATGAAGTACATCCCCATCACATCCCAGTGCTTGTGGTCGATCTCAGACCCCAGCTTGAAGATACTCTTCCCAGCAGCCGACACCTCCGGCACGCATTGCAGCAGACACAGGGCCAACAGGCCGAGCGGGGAACCAGCGCGCATTGCCGCCAGCATCCCCACCCCCCCCCCCTACACGGGGACGGCAGGTGACGGGGGGGCTCCCTGATGCAGCAGATGAACAGGGCCCTTCAGAGCCGCGTCTTCATCTTCCCCTTAGTGTAGTTCTTCGGTCTGCAGTGTGCAGGGGTGTGGAAGAGGGGGGAGAGGGTCACTGGGCAGTAACAACTGAAGGCAATGGGTGAGTGGGTAAGGGGATGCTGTTCTGTTGTGCTGTGGCAATGAGGGTAACCAGGGATGGGATGGGGTGCTTCGGGGAGGAGGCGGGCATGACGTCTCTGCTGCTTTGGAAAGCCGTTCTCATTTTTGGAGGCTCGTCGCATCTCACCGCTTCGACTCAGGATGGGGGGTGTGGGATCTACCATCGACTATCTATAGCATCAAAGCGTGCCTGAGGGCGCCCTGAGATGGAATCAGCAGAAACCGTACTGCTGGGGCTGTCTGTTGTGACGAAAACGGAGCGCTATCAATTTGTTGCGCGAAAGGGGGTCAGGGGGGGGGGGGGGGGGCGGAAGGCGATATAGTTAACAGGGGGGGTGCGGGGGGGGGAGTCCCTTCGCAAGTGTGGCCAAGGTCGGTGTGCCACCGGAGGAAGAAATCCGACCAAGAAGTGGGTTCGACAAAAACACGCATGAAATCAGAATCGTATTGGATCCCGGCAAAGAAGAATCACAACAAAAATGCCTACACTGGGGGGTCAGGGGATGCGCGCTCTGTGTATCGGATGTATCGGAAGGGGTGGGCAACAAAGCGGTGTCAGCAACAGTCGACACCGCATGCCGTGCGCCCCTCCTGACAATAAAAAGGGGGGGGGGAAATGTGCGGCGGAGAACCCGGTGGTGGGGAAACCCAGGGGGACAGGATATGCTGCTGTGCACCTGGGAAGACCCACATCCCCCTGATGCATCACGCCGCTGCTGTGCAGCAACCCCCCTTGCTGCCGAACTTATTGGCACAACGCGTTTCGCAGAGCGGGACACACCACCACACACACACACACCCACTCCCAAAAAAAACCCCTCTGGGGGTGGGGGTGTCAACAAAAAAGAACTATCTACCCACACTAATATAGAGCATCCTAATTGGAAGCCATGCTTCTACCCCCACCCCACGTCTTGTCTAAACCAAGACCCTCCTCCTCCCCCCCCAACCCATCACGACAACCCCGATGGGTGGTAGTTCGCGATGTCCTCCAGCGTAATCGGTTGGTTGCGCACCCGCCGACCTACGCTGCGCCTCTCCTGCGGGGAACGGCTGGCCGACCCCCCACCTCCTTCGGCACCACCACCACCACCACCCACACGCCCCTCCGGCGACTGCGGGGAACGCGTGATGTCGGACACCACGAGGGAATGCTGCTGCACGGGGGACACCGGATTCACCCTCACGGCGAGGGCGGAAAGGGGCTGGTGCGTGGTTGCCAGGGCAAACGCGTTTGCCACGAGATCCGGATCGGATGCATCGGACAGGGCAGGCAGCGTGGGGGGCGACGCCGGGGAGGGCCGCTCCTGCGATGCCCGCCGCAGCTCCTGCCGCGTCGCCGAGAGGATCGAGAGACGCTCCGCCTCGCCGCGCTTCTGACTCAGCTCCGCCTCCCGGCTGCGCAGGCGCTGCCGCGCCTCCTTCCGCTCCCCCTCCACCCTCTCGCACCTCAGGGTCAGCCTCTCCACCGTCTCGCGCAGCACTGCACGCTCCTGCTCCAGGCCCTCCACCTCAGACCGGAAGCGCACAGCCTGGGCCTCGGCATCCGACTGCCGCCGCAGCTGCACAGTGGTTTCTGCCGTCTCCGCCTCAGCGCGTGAGAGGGCTGCGCGCAGCGTGTCGACCTCCATGCGGAGGGTCGACGCCTCGTGGCGTGCGGCGCTGCACGCCTGCTGCTCGGTGTCGAGGCTGGACTCCGCCTGGCCCAGCTGCAGCACCAGCGTCTCCGCCCTCAGCGTCGCCTCATGCAGCGAGGCACGTGCCTCCTCGAGTGTCTTGGGTGACCCCCTGCGCCGCTCCTCCTCCAGCTCAGCATGCGCCTCGGTCAGCTTGTCCCTGCTCTGCACCAGGCGCTGCTCCGCCACCTCGGTGTGCAGCGCAAGCTTGCGCAGCTCCGCCTCGGCCCGCTCGAGCTTCGCAGCGGTGCCCTGCGCAGCCTGGGTGGCGGTGTCGCGCTCCGCCTGCAGCGCCTCCGCCTTCTGCCGCAGCATGGTGTTCTCAGCGATGGACTGCTCGATGGTGCCCACGAGGGCATCCTTGCTGTCCCCCAGGGTGTGGATCTCCTCCACGAGCTGTGAGATCTTGTCCTGCCGAGCGGTGATGAGGGCGCGCAGCTCCGCGTTCTCCTCCTGGGTGATGCCGACCTGCGCCGCGAGGTCCGCATTCTCCGCCTCGGCAGCGGAGTGCTGCTGCTTCAGCGTGGTGATGGCGAGGTCGCGTTTGCTGAGCAGCTGGCTCACCACAGCTGCGTCTGTCCACTCCTGCCGGTTGGTGTTGAAGTCCTCCAGCTTGAGCTCCAGGGCAGCCTGCGCCGCATCCAGCTCCTGCGACTTCTGCTGCACGGAGTAGACCAGCCCGCGGTTGATCTCCTCCTCCTCCTCGTGGCGCCTGCGCAGCGCCTGATACTTCACATCGAGCTTCTCGAAGGCTTTTGAGATCCCGCCGTTGCAGAGGCTGACGCTCAGCCGCTTCAGCTTCTCCTCGTTGGCTGTGTTCTTATCACGGAGGGCGTCGTATTTCGCCTTCAGGCGTGACAGAGACTCGCGCAGCAGATTTGCCTCACGGTGGCGTTCGCTCAGCTCGACGGACGTGATCCACACACGGCGTGATTCAATATCACGCTTCGGGTTTGTCTGCACGACTGGGACATCATAGTTGTCATCCAGCACGCTCAGAGCCATGGCACCCAGCCTGCAGGTGGGGGTGGTGTGGCATGCGATACGGCAGAGGGGCGTGTGGTCACGAATAATCACTGGAGGTGGAGGGAAAGTAGAGGAGACCATGTTGTGTGTCACAGGGAAAAACCGAGCGGGGTGGGGTGGGATGAAGGGGGGGCCGTCTAGCATCTCACATTTTGCTGCCGGAAGGCGTCGCCTGTAATCCCATCCGCACACCCCCCCCCCCCCCCCCCACACCCCACGCCCACGCCATACATCAGGTACTCCCCCCACGCACCCCCATGCGCACACTCCCATGCTCTGGGCATCGTTCAACCCTCTTTTCTCATCGTGTACATGGTCCCCATAAGCGGTGCCACGGCCACGCTTTTTGATCAACAGAGTATGCGGTGTCGAAGCAACCGCCACTGCCCCAAAGCAAGAAAGGATTTGAGCCCCACAATTATCTTCGGGATGGCGAGGGGGGCGGGGAGGGGGGGGGGGGTGGGGTGTTGTGAGGGGGGGGTGGGGGGGGGCGGGAGGATGTGTTTCAACGAATGTGGGAAGAATAACTCAGTGACCACAAAATGGTGCCACCAAATGGCATCACGTGGATAGTGTTGTTACGCAGCATCGACAGTCCGGGGGGGAGGTAGGTTCAAAACGGCCCTATTTTCAATGAAGGAGGGGGGGGGAGGGGAGAGAGTACGGAGAGAGAGAGTTCAGGCTGTCTGGCTATGGTACATCTTTCCCCACGTGTTATTTTTCCTGAAGAAGGTTGGTGTGATTCGAATCGCAAGCAAAGGCAAGGGTAGATTTTTTGTGTGTTATCCCTTTTTCCAAAAAAAAAGAAGCGGTGCCCCCTCACCTTTTTCTTTTACCCCACTGCGACAAAACGGCAGTTTTTTCCCCCCCTTCTCTCCTGTTCCGTGGTGAAAAAGGAGAACATAGCCAGAACACCCCCCCCCCCCCCCACCCTTCCCCACTCCCCCCCCACACACCCACCCTACCCCGCCGAAAAAAAACTCTATCTGAAGAGGGGAGGGGGAGGTGTGCCAAGGTGCAGGGAGATGAGAGACAGAGAGAGACGAGAGGCAGGGGTCACCCCAACTCGGCCCCATCTCCTCCAGTCCCATCATCCACACCACCACCCATGGAGGGACACAGCCGCCAGTCCCCTTTGTTGTTTTTTTTCTCATTTTCTGTTTCTTTTATTGAGCCAAACTGAAGACAAAAGAAATACGGGCTGTGTAGAGGGTGTCGCACCGAATGAGACGCTGAAAGTAAATAGAGAGATCGGAGAACTGATGAGGGGTCGGTGGGGGGGGGGGGGCACAGAGGTGTTTTTTGAGTGATGATTCACTTCTTGACAACGTGTTGCAGCATGCCATCAGAATAACAGAACACCCTCCCCGCTCAGAGATGATGATCGGATCTCAATCTCTCGCTGCTGAAGTTTCAATCGTTCCGTCGTCCTGGGGGAGGGGGGGGGGGGGTGGCATTAATTTGTTCGGCTCCTGTCAGAGGTAAATCGCACTCATTCTGTAAATTCGCTCCTGGAACTACTGCCATGCCAATGCATGAGTCTGTACAGTTAGATCTCCCCCGCCCCCCCCCCCCCCGCGCCTCCCACAGCTCTGGCCCTTTTCCCTGCCCCGCCCTCCACTGTTGCATGATGTGTGCCAGGGGGAGACTGTATCAAAAGCAAGATGTGCAGGCGGTGCGTTCTACACCGTGACAAAAAAAACCATTCGGATGCGTGTGTGGTGTCCATCGCAGTGTGTAGCTCTGCTGTAGCTCCCCCATCGGCAGCGATCAACCGTTCCGTATCACCGTTGATCTTGTGTCAAGTGAGTGTCACGTCAAGCCATCGGTATCGCATCACGTCACACCCTAAAAACCCCTCACCGCACGCAAGATACAAGACACAAGGGCGAAGAGAAACTGGGGGGGGTGGGGAGAGGGAGGGGGGGGCAGGGGCGGTGGCACTGTTGCACCCACTTCCTTCTCAGAATGGCTGCACCTCTTTCTGTTGGTGCCGGAAAAAAAACCATGGGGCACTGCGAGAGCGGCGCAAACACAAAGACCCGCCCCTCACAGGAACCCCTTCTCGACGACACCCCTCCAGAAATCCTTCGCACTTGAATATTTTTCATGCTGTGTAGCAGGCGTGTATCTATTTCACGGAATGAAAATAGGAATTTGGGGGGCCTTCGCTACCAAGTGTGACTGAGTGAGAAAAAGTGAGCCACGGCCCACTTCCCCTCACTGGCTGACGAGCTGTGACGAGCAGTGACTGGTAGCGAGGGCCCCCTTGGGGAAAAAATATTTTTTTGCACTATTTTTTTGCACTTTTTTCCTTTGGATTTTATTGTGACCCTACTTGGTATTGGCAGAATTTTTTTATGTTCCCGGTCTTGGATGTGCTCAAACATTCAAAAGAACACATTTTCCGTGGCCAAAAAATTTTTTGCACCCGGAGGTGGGGATGGGGGTGGTGGTCACTACTTTTTTGCACCATTTTCCTTTGGGTTTTATTGTGACCCTACTTGGCATTGGCAGAATTCTTTTATGTTCCCGGTCTTGGATGTGCTCAAACAGTCAAAAGAACACATTTTCCGGGTGCAAAAAAATGTTGCACCTGGGGCGTGGAGAGGGGGGTCGGAGGGCGGTGGTGTGAGAGGCTTGCTCTCGAGCTCAAACCAACAGATGTTCACTACCGTGGCCTCCGGCGGCTGGGGGGCTCCGCCCCCCAGACCCCCCTGTGGCGTGTCTTTGCGCGACAATTTATCGTCCCCCCATGCGACATGTGCTATCTGTCAGTTGTGTTGTACTTGAGCGTATGCGACTATGGAGCCAGGCCAACAGACGTTCGCTACCGTGGCCTCCGGCGGCTGGGGGGCTCCGCCCCCCACACCCCCCTGTGGCATGTGCCTGGTCTTGGAGCCAAGCCCTTGCGCGTACGGGGCTGCGGCATGTCGGTTCCAGCACCCTCGCGGGAGGCTGGGCCCGAGCACTGATCTCTAAGAGACGAACCACCTTGCGAATGCGATCGGGTTTGCGGGCTTGCGGCCATGACATCTCGAAAGGGTCGTCGTGGGCCCGTGATCATGTTTCGGGTTCGACTTGGTGGGCATCCGTGGCGATTCGCGGAACCACGTGTATGTGTGCGAGGAAGCAAAGAGATAACACACCAGGAGCCACGCAGCACCAGGTCGACCTGGATCTGATCGAGCTCAGGGGGAAGGAAGCACAGTCACCAAAGTGATATCACCGCCGGCCTCAACCACCAAACTGCAACCGCAGAAGTTCCGCTATTCTCACAAGGGAAGGCGCCCTGGGATGTAGCAGTGATTTGTGTGCAGCGCCATCAAGTGACACTGACCGCCTTGAACAGAGAGGTAGTGTACAGATGGCGATCAGTGAGAGGGCGTGCTGTGTCCTTCCACTTCCCCATCTACCTCCATTCGTTCACCGTTGTTAGCGATTTTTTCGCCATTTTTTCGAATCGTATGCATCGGTCAGGCCGAGTGAATCAAAATAGCGCAAAAATCACACCAAAATCTGTGTCTGAGGCACAGAAATCGTGCAAAAAAGCACCCAAAAAAAGTGCAAAAAAACCAAAATAGGATTTCGAAAATCGGCCAAAATACCCCCAAAATAGAGCCACACCTGCTGTGTAGAACCCACCAAGAATCTCCCCCCGCTCCCCCCCCCCCCATCGTGCCGGACTCATCCGAAAAAATCTCGCAATCCCATCGCAAACCGACTAAATTATACCCCCCCTCCCCATCCCCCTACTCCACCCCCACAGTGTACAAAAGGAGATAAGAAATACACCCAGGGATAGAGGGATAGAAGCGTGGCCTCGCCCACACAACCCCCCCCCCCCTTCCCTGGGTGGTGTTTCGTCCGGTTCATTTCGAGTGTAGAGTATTTGTAATTGCAGCAGCACAGCGGGCTATGAAAGATCCCTCCTTCTTTTTCCCCTTCATCCCCCCCCCTTTCCCCACCCCCAGCGAGGGCCAGGGGTTCGGAGAAGAGAAAAGGGGGAGGGAAGGGGGGGTGTGTTTGTGTGAATTTCTTGTGGCGTGCTGGGTGAGTGGTGCCATCACCAACCGCGCACACTCACACTCACCTCCACCTCTCCCCTGCCCCTTCCTCACCTCACTTTCCTTGCACCACCCCCACCCCACCCCACCCCCTCCGTTACGTTCCTAGCTTCCCTCACAGGGTTTCTTCTCGAGTGATGTCTTGTCTCCCGGACAGGCGGCAGGCGTTCCAGTGCCGGATTTTTCCGGTTTGAGACGAGAGATCTTGAAAAAAAATCACAAAGAAGGAGGAAAAAAATAACAGGTGAGGTGCTCGGGCAGGTGAGCAGGGTCGCAAGGGTGGTGGCGGTGGTGGGGGCGGCCGTGGCGGTGGTGATGTGTTCAGTGGGAGAGAAAGTGGGAGAGAGAGGAGAGGAGAAGAGAGAAACCCGCATCATTTGCCAACGATCGGGAGCACCGTCTCCTCCCCAGGTGGGGCCAGTCTGTCGGGTGGGGTGGTGTGGTGTGGTGTGTGGGGGCACGCAACAGCGGAGATCACAGCAAAGGCTATCAAGGTTCGCATCAGCTACCACAGCCGTTGTCCCCAAGCAAACAGCAGCTCGCCACATACCTCTGGCAATATTGCACAAAAGTGTCGTGCTCGACCCACAGCTTCCACTTGAAGTCCCGCATGAAGAGGGACTCAAGCTGGTTCATCTGATCTGTGGTCACACCGCCGACCACCGCGAAGTTCTTATTTGACAAACTCCGCAGCTCGTGCACCTTCGACGCGACGCGTACACTGGTGAAGAACAGCTTGAAGACGTTCAGCTGCGACAGGATCAGCCCTTCGCCGATCAAGCGATCTATGTAGATGCACGCCATGAGGAGCGTTGTGGGGCTGATGTAGGTGTAGTCGCAAATGCGCCACATGTAATCCTCCAGCTGAATCTCGGGCACGGTGCTGGTGTCGTACGAGATGAAGCGGTTCTCCTCGCTCTGCATGTGATGTGTGGGTGTGTCAGCAGGTTGGACACCGGAACGCGATGACATCGCACAGGCCAACCCACCACTTGTGACATCCAGGAAGAGCCTGTCGCCAACAAGCACCCGAGCATACCATGACTGATCTCCGCCGAGAGGCGAGGGTATGGCTGACGATGACAGCGTTGAGGGCATCGCACAGCGACGGGACAATTTGTTCAAACTCCGGCTGGTACTTATCCAGCAGATAGTCGAGCTCGTTTTTGTCTGCGGGAAGGTGAAAGCGATGAACGAGATGTCACAGGGGCAGATGCGCAACACCAAAGATAAGAAAGGCAGATACTCAAATGGGTCATTTGGTTGAGACCTGTGGGCAGTGTTCTGAGTGGGCGCATAAAGAGGCAATCCGGCAGAGCCGTCGTGGTGGCGGGAGCAGAGTGACACGCCCTGCATGCAACCCCCTCATGCATACCGCCCCTCTGAAGGTCGAGATGATGGTTCACTGGTGTCAGCGTGAACACCTTCCGCTTCTTCGCCGCCCCAAGGATCTGTGTGCAGGTTGGTGGGAGGCAACATATATACAGCACGGCAACGCCGTGCCCCCTCGACATTCCTACGAAACACACATGTTCTGCTCACCCACGCAAGCCCCTGCCCCATTTGCCCGTGTGACATACCAGCTGATCCTGCTCTGTCAGCTGGGCGGGTTGCCCGTCGCGTGAGGAGGACTTTGTCGACACGGGATAGAAGAGATTGTCGAAAATCGTTGCCCGCCGAGTCTTGTGCTGCGGCGACGCCGACGACGAAGGGTAATGAGACATGTCTGATGTCTGCGGTGAGGCCTGTCCAGAGAGGAGTTGTGTTGTGTTGTGTTGTGTTGACGATGTCGCTGATACCCAACAAAGTAACCCTGCATAAATAGCGGGCAACATGGCGCGTTTCCTGTATCCTGAGTGGATTGAGTTCTGTCGACGTGGCCCACATACCTGGTTGGTTAGCCGGGAGCTGCTTGGAGGCTTATGGAGCGTTCCTTCTTTTTGCTGAGACCGGCGTCTGCTGAACAGCCCGCTCATACGAGACTAACACCAGCGCAAACGGAGGGGTTGGGGGAGGTTGAGGAGGGCGGGTGGGGGGCGTGTGCGGGGGTTGGGGGGGATTAGGGCGCGTCCCCCAAGGCCGACCTCCTCACGGCGAGCAGGCGGCGTGTGTGTGTGTTGTGTGTGTCGGGAGTGCACGGGCACCCGAGATGCGGCTAGCGGGCTCCTTGTGCCCTGCCCCCGCCCTGCCTGGGTGGTGGTGGGGTTTGAAAAGCAGAGAGCCCGAACAATGCAGCGGCAACACACAGGCCCCGCATTTCAGACCCCACAGCCTGACAAGCGTGAGGGGTTGGTTCGGGGGCGAGGAGGGGGGTGCAATTTTGGCCGATCGGATCAGCCCAGCCCAGCCAAGCCTCATTCACATGCGCTTGTCTGCCGTGGCGACCCTTCCAGCCACGGCGCCTGGGCTGTGTGTGTCATGCAGAGCGTACCCCACTGAAGGGCTGCAGTCCGCATCCTATGCCACAGCAGGAACAGAGAATACACTAAAGATTCATGAGTAATCCACATGGGCCCACCCCACATTTTCCCGAAACTGCATCCACCACCCCCTGCTTACGCGAGGACGCACCCCGTCCACCAGAATGGGCGTCTGTCATCACCGAACTCTTTCGAAAGGTCGAGTTGCTCCCTCCTGTCGCTGCCCAAGGGGCAATGTATCAGGCGGTGGACGAACTCATCGTCATCCAAGAGTGACTCATGCGCGTGCCACATGGCATAGCCCTGCACCCTCGCTGCGGCGATGACGAAATCCGGGTCCCTCCACAGCGACTTGTGGATGTATGACACAGAATTTGCATTCCCATGGAGGGCAGCGATGGCGCAGTCGCGTTGGGCGGACACCCACTCAGGCACGTCCTTGAGATGCTTGCGCCCTTCGTGGAGATCTTCGAGGAACCGTTCGCCCGTGAGAGAGACACCAACACGGCACCCGGTGAGCATGCCTGCGGCACTGCCGAGAGGAGCACCCCCGGCCAGCTCGACATCATCCACGGACAGCCGCATGTCAGTCAGGAGGATGTCGCTGGGGTAGCCAAGTGCCTCGTGCGCCGCCTGCTTCAGCTCGGCAGGCGTGCCTTCCGCATCGATGCTCACCGCATGCGTCGCACCGGTCTGCCCATCCACAACGAATACATCCATTGCGTGCGAGGGTGGGGTGGGGGGGAGCGAGAATTGAGCGTGTGTGTGTTGTGTGTGTGTGTGCTCTGTAAGTTCAAGACAAAGCCTGTTGGGGGGGGGGGGGTAAGGGCATTTCACCAACACTCCTCCATTGGCCCCGTGACGACGCGCAAAAAGCACAACGATGCGGCAACCTTGCAGCAGCTCTAGTCTTAGTAGTTGCAGGGAGGGTGACCTCGCGACTCCTCTCCAGGATACTATCCGATGCTGGACACAACTGATCAGTGGGACTTGTCTTGCCGCTGCATGTGGACCAGGTGTCGGCCCACGACTGGACTGGGAGGCGGCGGTCGGGGGGTGGGAGGGGTGGGCCTTGCCCCACCCGGACGACCCCCAGCATCCCCACCAGCAGCAACAGCTGCCCGGTGTTCGAACATTTTTCGAGCGGGTCTTTTTCGGACGGGGACTTCTTCACAACGCCACGGGGGCATCTGCGGCTGCGGCTCTGCGCCCTCCACGATATCCCTGTCACCGCGATGAAGAAGGGGAAGGAAGCGGTGACGCTCCTACGCCACGGTCCCGATGTCGGGCCTTCGGAGGCGACGGCGAGAGCGTACCACGGGAATGACGCTCTAGCAGACAAGATCTCTGACAAAAGTGTGGTAGCGTCATGCCGATGGGAGGGGGTGTGGTGGGGTGGGGTGGTGGGCGGGGCCCTGTTTTACACCCGCTCCAGACTCTGTTCTAAACAACCTTCTCTATGTTCGGATCTCTCTTTGGTTGCTTCTGCTCTGCCACCCGGGGCTTACTTTAATTGGGATCAAAATGGGGCTGCGGGAGGGACCGCCTCTTGGCTTACGACGGGGTGGCCAAACAGCGGCCCGACAGAAGTTGTGACACTGTGTCGGGTTTTGCCGGCCAACATGTCTTTTGCCTCTTCTTGTATTGTGTTGCCACTTTCCGTCGTTATCACAAACTACATGCCAGGTGTTGCCGTAACACGATGGCGTCCCAAACATGACATATGTCATGGACGACGAGAAGCCCTCACTCCCCACCACCACCCTTCGACCAGCATCGTGCACGAACCTGATGTTGTGATTTTCCGCGAATAAAGGGGGAGAGAGGTGGGGTGGAGAAAAAACAGAGAGCGGATAACTGGAACCCACAACGGCAAGGTGGGATGTGTGGGATATGTGACGGCTTTGGCCCCTGCATGGGAATGCAAGCCCAGAAGCGCCGATAAGGGCAAGGCGTGGCAAAACAAAGTTTGTGGGGGGGGTGGGTGTGTGTGGCGATTATACAGAGAAGGGGAAAACGCGTAAACGTGGACTCCAACTCGACAACAACTGCGCGGGAGGGTCAGGGCGTAGGGGAGAGAGAACTTCGGGACATTAAGAAGAAACACCGTTGTCAGGAAAACCAGAAAAGACCTCTCCCCTGGGAAGCCTCCTCAATGATCCCGTTCGCGCGTTGGTGAACTGGCCGGGCATACAGGATGAACTGATTCCACAACCGTCATCCTGTCATGCCTGGGCCCTGCCGCACAGCTTGATAAAGGGTGCAGACAGGGGTGGCGGGCGAGAACGCGTGACGCGTGCTGGACAAAAATCGGACGAATATCTGGAAGCCAGACAGGGAAGTTCGTGTGTCCCCTGCTGTTCCGCCCCATGAACAGTTTCCTCGAGTCGAACGACTGCATACACCTGATTTGTCCGACACCTGGTTTCCGGCCGAACTCAGATTAAAAACGGCCAAAACACACGCACCAAACTCAGGTAGGAGATACACAGCACGGGAGGGGCCACCGGGATTGCTTCAAAATTGCCTTCCTTTTCATCATCCTCCTATTCTGCTGGCAACCCCGAGCACATCTGCAGGCTCTTGATGCAACTCTGAAAAAGCTCTTTGAAACACCGAGGGGAGGCTGGGGAGCACTGCCTCCTCCACACGCCTCCTCCAGAAAGCACCTCACAGCATGCCACGAATGCGTTCCAATATCGATGGGTCAACTGTCGCATGCTTCTCAGGAAGAACCGCCTTGATAGGCTCGGAGCGTGTCTTGAGCGCAGTGCCGACAGTCACAAGGTCCGCGTCCGTGATATCAACAATAAAATTGCCGATCAGGGTCGCCACAGCTGCGGACAGTGCGATCTGACTCTCAGCGTTAGATGCGGGGTGCGCAGCCACACAGCAGTCCACAATGCTGACCAGCGCGCTTGGGTGCTGCAACACGTGCGACCTCATCCGTACATTGTAGCGCCCCTCCTGTGAGAGTGACAAATCATACACAAGGGAAAACAGGCACCGGCATGCATAGGCAACACAGAAGTCAAAGTGTGCGTGTGGGACAGGCCAGGCCAGGCATGTCAACAACAAGCGAACCCACGGAGGATGCGCATGCGGCTGAAAAACATACCCCCTCTGTCATGGAGATGAACATCGCAGCAGCCTCCAAGGCACCTTCACTGCTGCGGAGGCAGGGCAGCACCTCGAGGAGCGGCGTGAGGATGGCTGCCGAGAAGGGGTGCTTGCCTCCCTTGGGGGTCGCCAGCACGTCGTCGTCAAAGGGGTTCGCGTGGTTGTGGTCGTGGTCGTCGTCAGCCTTCAGCATCCCCATGTGGCGCTTCTTCTTGTTCGACTTCTCGGCAGCGCTGCACTCGCCCTCCACCTCCTGCCCCTTCACGAAGCGCGTCTCGCAAGCAGAGCACACAAACACATTGGGGCCGCTCAGCAGGGTCTCCTGTGGTGGCATCAGGTGGGCAACCCAGCAAAGGCGCCAACACCCCCAAACACAACAGCCGGCAGACATACCTCGACGGGGCGGGTGTACGGCGACTCCTTGATCTGGCCCTGGTGCAGCAGGCGCGAGGTGGCAACTTCCGACAGCGGCAGCGACGTGTTGAGGAGGCACAGCGACAGCAGGGCTGCCTCTTCTTGGAGGTCGTGCTCTGTGATCCCCCGGTCCATCTCTGGCTGGGGCATGCCGCGGTAGGTTGCTGCCCAGGAGAGGGTCGCCACAGCCAGGCGGCTTGCCGTCAGCAGGTCGCCCTCGTCAGCGTGAGACCCCAGCCTGCTGACGGCATACAGCATCGCCGACAGCAGCTCCACCACGGTGGCGATGTGCTGCGTGTTGGCAACAGCAAAAAGCGACGCGCAGGTGACACGCAGCAGCACCTCCAGGTCGTGCAGCGCGCTCTTCTTCTTCACCCCGGTGACGGTTGTCTCTGCGATGATGCTCGTCATGATGTGCGTGCCCCACCGCGCGCAGGGGGCATGCCCGTGGTGGCGCCGCAGCACCGTCATCACATCCTTGGAGACGGACTTATGTGCGACGTACTTCTGAGGGGCGTGGGCGTAGCAGGCAGCGAGAAGCCTGAGGATGGTCGCACTGGTGATAGGGCAGTCCCGCCCCGAGCCTCGGTCCGTCCCGCTGTGCAGGATCTTGTGCAGGATGTCCAGCAGACCCCACTCGATGCACTGCCGGATGAACTTGAACCCACGGAGCCTCTTGTCGCTGTGCGGCGCGACTTGCTTCATCCCGGAAAACCTTGCGGTGTAGCAGGTCGCGAGATAGTGCCGCACAGCGGACCCGGGGTCCATCAACGGCGCATCGCTGTGCGACAGCAGGCACTCACATGCCTTGGAGAGGATCACGGGGTCCTGCAGGGAGAACAGAGTGGTCAGCGAATTCGACGTGAGGTTCCCCTCCGACTCGCGGATGCGCGCCATCTGCGCGGACACCCTGTTCTCCGCCTCGTCCGTCATCTGCTTGGTCCGCTCCTTCGCCTTCTGCCGCTTGAACTTCTCCTGCTCCGACCGGCGCGCATCCTTGTTCACCTTACGCACCTTCTCCAGCGCATGCGCCAGGTCACGCTCATATGACACCCCCTCCTCGGTGGGGAAGCGTCCTGCTCCCGCAATGGTCATGCTCTTCTCGTACAGCTGCAGCGGCTCGCCACGCCGCATCTGCTTCACGATGCGCCACCCGCTGACACGCGGTGCTTTGAAGCGCACAAACATATACCCCGTGAGCCCGATGCTCGCATCGGGGTTCTTCCCGATGGCGTATTTCATCGCCTTCTTCCGCAGGTCGCTGACGAAGTCCAGCGTTGTTGTGAACACCTCGGTCGACACCCTGGGGGGGAGCATGTTGCGGTAGCTGTGCGGCGTATACTCATCCCCCTTAAGGTACAGCCGCAGACAGAGGAACTCGCGCTCCTCGATGCAGCTCTCCGCAGGGAGCATCGCAAGGGAGCCCCCCGTCCTGGATTTGCGCCGCTGCTTCGCCTCGTGCACCTCTGGGTGTTCGATGACGGCAGCAAAGTCCTTCTCGTTGATGGCAGACAGCAGGGCAGACGTCTGCGTGGAGGTGACGAGGTACCCAATGCGCGCCGTGTCAGGGGGGGCGGAGCCGCCCGACCCCTTTGTGCCCAGCATCTGCTCCAGGATGGTGTGCACCGTTTTGGAGCATGCCGCCTCGGTGGTGTAGCACTCCATGGTGTACTGCGGCAGCGTGATGTCCACCACAGGGAGGTGGTGGTGGAAGACGTGCTCTGTGCGGAGGCACCCGCCGTAGTCCTGCAGCGCTTCGTGCAGGGCACCCTCGATCTTCTCGGAGGCGGGGTCGAAGGAGATGCCATCGTAGGAGAGATCGATCCAGAAGGGCGACAGCACCTGCCCCATTTCACGGCTCGGCTCGGGTTCCGGCGTGGAAGCAGAGAGAGATGCCTTCCGGCCCTCAGCGGAGTGCTGCGCCTTCACGCGATCCATCGCACGCTTCGCGTGGTCCTTCTCCTGGCGCCACTTCTCACGGGTTCCCAGAATCGCAGGGCACACAATCGCCTCCCCGACAAGCGTACCCGACTCCTTCTCCTCCTCCAGGGAGACCTGCCCCTTCCCATTGGCCTTCCGCAGCCTCTTCAGGAGGAAGGCGAACATGTTGGAGAACGACACGACGGACATCTCATCCTCTGTTGTGACAGGGTTCTCGGTGGCTTGTGCGTGGCCGTACAATCCGTGCACCAGCTGCTGGGTCATCACGCCATGCGAGCGCAGCGTATAGCTCCCGGCAATATGCTCCGCAGAAGACGCCTTCGCGGTGAACCACCCGTGCTCCCCCTTCCAGGAGTATGCGTCGATAAACGCAATGCGGTGCACGCCAACAACAGGGGTTGTCGGGAGGAGAGAGGCGATCAGATCACTCACCGCCAGGGTGTTGCGCGCCGTATTTTCATACGACGAGTCGTCCAGCAGGAGGTGGTGCGGCGCCGCGGTGTGCAGCGTCTGCTTCCGCTGCAGCTCATCCGACATGCTGTTGAGCATCCCCCACCGCGACATCTCCTCCGCGTCGAGCGAGTCGCGCGCCCCAGCCTCTTCCTCCTGCAGCACATCCCTCTCCGCCGCGTTGCGCATCAACAACTCCGACTGATCCGCATCGACTTCGGGGGTACTCTCCCTGCGGTGCTTCTTCAGCTTCCCCGCCCCACCCGTCCCAGGCTCCACCCGCTTTGCAGACTGCTCCGCGGCCTTCCTCCCGACAGACGTCGACATCCTCCGGGGCGATTCCTGGGGCTGCGGGGACACCGACGACATCCGCTTCCCTGGGGGTCCCCTCTGCACCTCCCGGCCCCGGTCGTCGCCCTCCTGCGCCACGGTGGGGCGGGATTTTCCCCCAGCCGCAAGCATCTCCGCAAACTCCCCTGCCTGCTCCGTGATGATCACCTCGCGAGCATCCTCCTCCAGCAGGTAGGCTTCATACCTCGCGGGCATCATGGGTGGCGGGGTGTAGTAGCCGCTACCCCCGGAGAGGGCTGCGACGTAGAGAAACACCATCGCATCCAGGGACACAGCTTTCTTGATGAGGTCCTGCAGGTTGGCCATGGTGGGCCGCATGTCCAGCGTAGTGATGCTCCCCTCCGGGGTGGGTTCGTCGGGGCTCCCCTCCTGCATGATGATGTCGTTGTCGAGGTGGGTGTTGCCGGAGTCGAGATGGTACACCTCGTAGTGCTGCTTCCTCAGGATGTCGCAGATCTGGTAGCCGTTGTCCTGCACCTCGCTGCTGTGGGGGAGGCGGAGGTCCAGCGCGCGCCACGCCGACACCACAATCGCAATCCGCCGCGACTTCATCCCGGCGGAGGGGAACTGCGCCAGCAGAGCCGTCGACATCCTCCTCCGGTTGATCGCCACGCGGAGCTGCTTCCGCACCTCAACAGACTTGTTCCGAATGCAGATCTTCTGGGCGAGCTTCCGCAACACCTCCGTCGCCATGCTCTGCCCTGCCTCACCCACATCCGACAGGACTGCCTTAGAGAAGGCTAACTCCACCTTCGACAGCTTCCCATTGGGAGCGCACGTGTGGACGTAGAATAGGTTGGACCACCGGGGGACCTCCAGCAGCCCATAGGATTTGATAATCCGCGTGACATATGAGTCGTTCCACAACGCGTTGTGAAAGGAATCCTCTTCATGCGCGTGGGAGAGGGTTATGCCATCACCCAGCACGTCCTGCGACTCGGACAGCTCGTGATCCCGCTGGGCACGGCGGAACCAAAGCATCGGGAAGGTGCCGACCTCTGTGAAGAGCTTGAGGACTGCGGTGGAGCCTTTGTTGAGACATGCGTGGAAGCGGTGCTGCAGCCCCAGAGATGTCGTCGCGGAGAACCACCTCGCGGTCCTGTTGTCGTACGTCGCAGCGGGGTGCTGCAAGATCCCCGCCATGTCGATGAACAGGTTGTACGCGTCCCCCACGGCGACGATCCATATCCGATGCCCCCGAGGGCCCCCCTCGTCCTCCAGAGCCTGCTGCGTGCTCTCGAAGAACTCCATCAGGGTGTCGGTATCCTCAAACGGCTTCCACACGGAGTCCGGAAGCATCTCCGACACGAAAGTCTCCGGCGGTGGGGCGCCCCCCTCCGGGCACCCATCGACAGACAGGGCGGAGGGGCGCCTTGATCCAGGCATTGGAGGCGTCTCGCCTGTTGGAAGCGCGCCCGGCTCAGCCGTGAAAGAGTGCCTCTCGCGTGGCGCGGTCAGATCGATAACCTTGTTGTGTGTCACATCCCTCAGCGATTCGAGGAAGACGGCGGTGTTCTGCTTCGGGAGGGCTTCCACCGAAAGGCAGCAGGCGTACACCGCGTTGGAGGCCCAGCGAGCCAGCTCCTTTTTGTCCTGCTGCCGCTGCAGCGCGCCCCCGACAGACTCCGGGTCTGGGATGTCGCAGGGGAGCCAAATCGTGGGGTGCTTCTGCTGCGCCTTCGGCACGCTCGTGGGGTACACCGTTTTGAAAATCCCGTGGTGGAGCCCCGTGTCGACCTCCTCCTCCCTCCGGTGGCGCATCGGGTCGCCAGAGTCGACGGCGAGCTTCGCCCCCGGCCCCTCCTCGAGATGCCACACTGCGATGATCTCATCCCCGCTGCTGATCACGACATGCCGGAGCATCCCCTCGAAGAACTCCGCAAGCCGCCCCCTCTTGTTGTGCGCCCCCAGCGAGATGAAGTCGACGAAGGGGCAGAAGGCGCTTGGGGACTGCCTCGCGTGATACACCAGGTCTTTGACATGCCCGTCAATCTTGAGGTGCATGCTGTTGCTCCCCGAGTCCTCAACCTTCCACTGGATGTTGTGCCACCTCCCATCCGTCAAGTCGTCCATCTGACTCGGCACCCACGTCGCGATGAGCTCTGCCCCAGCCGCATCGCGGAGGAACAGTGTAAGATACCCCCCATGCAACTCCGACTTGGAGTTCCCGTTGAGGGTGATGCCCAGCCCCATATGCTTCTTCTGCGAGTCGGTAACGCGGAGCAAACTCATGACTCTCTTCCTCTCCACGGTGCGGACCCAGAGCTCGATGGAAAACTTCCGAAGCTTCTGCCCCAGGGTGCCCAGGGTGCCCACGTTAATGATGTTGAACCCCTTCATCTTCAGCCCTGTGTTGGGAAACTCTGTTGTAGTCCACTTCGTATGGTTCAGCACGGTGCCCGACTCCCCCGAGACAGTCTCCCTCACGCTGTTGTGGTGCAACCCCTCGTCGAGCGGGACATGCCCCAGGAGGCGTGGCGGGGCGGACGCCATATCCCACGCACGCACCTCCGCGATGTCCCCCACAAACCGGTGCGCCGGGTCGCCCTCGGTGGCTGTGCCGCCCCTCACTTCTCCTCCAAGAGAGATAGTCTGCTCCCATGTCTCGAACAGATACGGTTCGTCGCTCTGCCCCGATATGCTGGCCCGGAGTGGGATGCCGTCCATCCGGATGTCCATCAGATGCTCCTTGCTGGACACCACGTGGAATTGGAGGAGGTGCCACTTCCCATCGAACAGAGGCTCGCAGAGGCAGAAGCATTCGCATGATTTGTGCCTCGCATCGCGGATGATGCACCTCACGGCGTGTTTTGTATACTCGTCGTAGTAGTCGGCGTTGAGGTGGATGGCTGCCCTGCAGTTCCCCGCGGTGTCCGACACGTCGATGACGCACATCTTGTGCGACGTCTCCGACGTTTTGATCCACATCTCAATCATACACTTCTGGGCCTTGTCCCCCAGCCCCTTAAACTGCGGCAGCCGCACCACACTCTTCTGATCCGGCAGGAAGGACAGGCTGAGAGACTCCCCCGTCCGCCCCCCGCCCAGCTGCTTCAGGTCCTCCTTCGTCGGAACCTCGCTGCCTCCGTGCGGGTTTATCTTATGGTCGGACACGGTGCGCGCAAGCTCGCAGAGCCCGACATCGATACTCGGATGCCGGGAGTGCCCCCTGTGGGACATCATGTTATGCCCATGTCTCGGGTGGTTCGCCAGCTCCCCGCCTGTGAAGGACACTTGGCTCCGCCGCTTCTCGTCTTGCGCGCCGTCATGGTGGGGCTTCTGTCCTGTGTGCGGGCTGGGCTTCCTCCCCACCTCATGCACGCCGTGTTTTGCGTTCAGCTCGGCGGCCGACGCCGCGTGGCAGGGGCTCGGGGCATGCGTCTCCTGCACAGCCATATGGGTGTGATCTTTCCTCCTCTGCAGCTCGTCCTCCAGCGCTGCCTCATCGCGCATAGCCTTATTCTCACGGGCAGACGTGTCGATGTGCCTCCGCGATGCCACCAGGAGCTCCGTGACGATGCGCTTCATCGCCTCCGTCTTCCCCGTGCCCGAAAGCCCGTGAACCAGCAGGGTGTTGTTGTGGCGCGCCTCGATCTTCCGCCCGATCGTCTTCCCCACGGAGGTGCTGCTGTGCTCCCCCACGTCAGTCTCGAGGTCCACAACCCCCTCCACGTCGATCGTCACCGGCTCGTCGTCCTCCGGGTCGGGGGTCTTCTTCTTCTTCTCCCCAAGCCCCTCGTGGGTGCGCAGCACGATCACCTTGTGCCGTGCCTTGTTTGTCGACTGCACCTTCCCGATGCGGTACGACGGTGTCTTTCCAACCCGCTCCTTCCATGTATCCGGCTGCTTCGCCCCGATGCACATGATGCGAGGCATCGTGCCAGCAGGGCGAAGGCGGGGTGGCCCCCCCGCCGAGCAGCCCCCCCTGTGGGTGGATTGCTGTAGTGGAGAGTCGCAGATGTCATCACACAGGCCCCGGGGCGGGGAGGAATCGCAGCAGTGGCAACACCATCAGATACACTCTCACTCTCGTATGCTTGGGGTGCGGTATCCCCGTCAAATCAGATGGGGGCGGAGGGGGAGGTGTGGTGGGAAAACGGGCCGTTCTCTATAGTCTCGTGCGGCGAAACATATCATTCCTTTTCGCGGTTGCCATCTCACCACCCGCCGGTGAGGGGCGGGGGGGGGGGGGGGGGGGGGGGGGCGGGGAGGAGGGGGGGCAGTGCAGGGAGATGGACACCTCTCGCCCTCACCGCCCTCCCTCCCGTATGCTGCTGGGATCCTCAGCCTCCATCAGGAGGCAGGCTAGAAAGAAGGACGGGGGTCAGGGGTAGCGGGGGGTTGGAGCAACGGGGCCAAGAGGTCACGGTGCACCAGGGGAGGGCATAGTGGTGGTCTCCATCGACCTCCATCTGCATGACACGCACAGCAAGCCAGGCAGTGATGTGCACAGATGCATTTTTTTTCTCTCATTAGGCAGCGACAACCACCGAAATCACCCTATGATATGGCCAGACCATGCGGTGGTACACACAACGTTGCCAGAAGGCGTTGTTGCTGCATAGAGACAGTCGGAGAGAGTCGCAGCGGGGACTGTCTCACTCAGTGCGGTATGCCATACGGGCACTCGGATGCAGGTTGAACGAGTCCTTCTCCGGCTTCTCCCCCATGTCGCCCAGAGAATACACCATCTGTGTGGTAGGGTGTATGGGTGTCGGGGGTTGATGCATGCCGTGTTGTTGTGAATTTGCTGAAAAAAATCGGCAAAAATAAGAACCACCGCCCCACCTCCCGGCCCGGACAGGAATGCAGATCCCAACCAACAAAAAGGCATACCTCATAGTCGGGGGACTTCTCCGCCGCCCTCTCTCGCCGCTTTGCCTTGAGGAGTTCGAACTGAAGTCGGGGAGAGGTGCGTGGTGGTGAGTGGCAGCATATCTCAGAAAGCAATGCAACCGAGTGAATAACAAGAGAAAGGTGGCAACGACAGTTGGTGTTCTTCGAACGCAGAACACCCCCCTAAACCCCCCACCCCGTTGCAAGGGATCGACACCCCCCACACACACACCCTTCCAGCCAGGCATACCTCGCGCCGCTTCATCTCCCAGGCACCTTGCTCACTTTGCAGCCAGTCGGAGCGTGTCTTGAAGACCTGCTTCGATTCACCCCCATCTGCCATGGGCACCTCTGTTGGGGCATCCGCCTGAGGCTCGTCACCACCACCGCCTGCAGCCTTCAGCGCCGCATGCCGCACGGCACACGCCTGCCAGAACGCTTGCATGGATCGCGACGCCAGCAGCTGCTCGAAGGCATCCGAGTCAGGGCTGGGCATTGCCGCTGCGTTGTGTTCATCACAGGCAACCGCAGCGCTCTCTCCTTCCAGTGGGGGGGGCGGGGCTAACGAGACTGGCACCAGCTGGGCCAGGCTGGGGTGGCTACCACCACCTCCACCACCACCTCCGAAGGCTGCAAAGAGCCTGCCATGCAGCGAGCGGTTCAGCGTGGTGACAGTGTGAGGCGAGAGCAGGTCCACCCGATGCGCCGCATAGAAGGCACTCCGCCTCGCCAGCAGATTCCGCAGCGACTCGAAGTACAGCGCGTCACGCATCACCCTGTTGAACACCTGGAAGTCGAACCCGCTCAGCCCCTCCGCAGGCCCGAACTGCCCCTCCATCCGCTTGAAATACCCGAGGAGGCGCGTCACCTGCTCCTGCGCCTCCATCCACTGCTGCCGGGCACCCATGTCCTCGCTGATGAGCCCCTCTACTGCGGAGTACTGCGCCCGCTCTGCGTCGCCCATCAGGTCATCCTGCACTGCGGTCATCAGGAAGCTCCGAATCGTCGCGCTGCTGTCGTTCCGCAGGTATGCGTTGGGCTTGAAGGGGAGGGGGTGGTCCGCAGGGTCGATGTTGAGCCTCGCCAGCTCCTTCATGTAGGCGTGCTCTGTGGCGAGCCCCGCATACACCACGCGCTGGAGCTTGCGGACCCGGTTCTCCTTCCGCTGCTCTTTGAACTCGGTGAGGCATTTCTGATACTTCCGATACCGCACGGCGTAGGGTGCGCGTGATCTCCGAACCCTTTGCGGGGGCAGGGCGCTGCCGCGGGGAGGCACCTGCAGGGCGTCTGTTGGCAGCGGCTGGCGCTGCGATGTGATGTGCTCCTCCTCCGGTGGTGTGTACGGCGGGAGCACGCGGGGGTTTTCCAGCACAAGCTTGAGCTCGGCCTGCTGCTCGTTCTCCTGGCGCTTGAGCTCTGCCTCGGAGCTTTCATGCAGCTTGGGGACACGCGGCTTTGTCTCCTTGATGTGGTCTCTGAACTTGTCGTACAGCAGCTGGCGTTTTGAGTCTGTCGGGTCGTGCTCAGCGCCGTCGGCCATCCCGCCGACAGGGCCCCGCTGCATGGCGCCGTAGCCCCCGAAGCCCCCCGAGGGGCCGTGCTGGGTGGTGTGGCATCGTCTCCCTTGCCCCAGCAGAGATGCCAGCACACACTCGCGGGAAACAGCAGCGCATCGCATGTCGCCCCCCCGGCCCTGTGTTGTGGAGGGTGCTGTGTGCTGGGTGGGGGGGGTGGCGGAAACCAGCAGGGGGTGAGTTAAGAAGATCGAGAAGGCTGGTGTGGGTGGGGCCTGTCGCGTCGTTCAGCCAAGTGGCTGCCTTTTGGTATACGCTCCTGCTCCCCGCCGGTGTGTCGCTGGGGTGTGTGCAGCGGGATCCCCCACACATATGCACACACACCGCGACGACGGCGATGGCGATGACACGAGTTCTACATTCCTCTTCCTACCCGGTGGCCGCCGAACAAGCACCCCTCCACGAGGGGGGCGCACAGTGACATCGGGTGGGCAAAGCGAGGAGAGCAGGTGTATACAAACAGCAACAAGAACAACAACGGCAACAGCAGCCGCAAATGCAATAGCAGCAACCGCTGGAAGGCTGCAACACCGCATCAGAACACCGAAGCCGTACGAAACGGTAAAGGGGAGGCCTCAAGAAATGGCCTGGGAGGGGCGAGGGGGTCCGAGATGGGCATGTCATGAGCCAAGAGCAAAACAGGCGCGCGAGAAGCGCAGCGCCACTGTTCTGCCACGGCACGAGAGCATGTCGTCAACGGGTGGTAGGTTAGTAGAGGGAGAAGATGCGCGCGGAATGATCAGCGGGGGGGCCGAGATCAATAAGAGAGGCGCGCGTCAAGTGTCAAGTGTATAGAAAGGCGAGAAAACGAGCGACAAGTTCACCCGGCCGCCAGTCGGGCGGGAGAGAGGCGCAGGCTGGCACTGATATGCACCCTCCCCCGGCACCCTTGACGGAATGGTGAAAAAAGACAAACGGCCAACAGCCAACGGGTGCTGTGGACAACCCGGTGAGGGGCACAGCACGCGAACACAGGCAAGCGGCACGCATCTGTTGATCAAAGAGCGCATGCGTCTGTCGTGCCGGTGTCTATCTCGCGCTGGTAGTGAAGATGCACAGCACAAGCGCCGCGTGTAGAGGGTGGGGTGGGGTGGTTGGGAACGGGGAAAACTCAAGGGGGGGCTCGTGTGTGGTTTCGGAGCCCTGCCCCGCCCAGAAAGTGAAGGGGCGTCGCGCAAATGCGAGCACGGCGGCGCGCACAACGCGAGGGCACAAGGCAAATGAAACCCCATGCAAGCCACAGCAACGATGCCGCCACTAAGCGCAGAGGCACAGGTTTGAAGAGTAGTCGTACTTGCAGCTAGCCCTCATGCCGCTGGTGAAGCACAGTGACGACATGCATGTGCGCGGGAGGCCGTGGAACGAGCTGCAGTCATCGGAGATCACAGGCCAGGGTGTGGCGGGCGCCTTCGTCTCCACCTCCTCGGGGCACCAGCACACCCCGGTCTTCTCGTTGTACTTACAGTACATCCTCCTCGACTGCCACGCGAAGCCTGGGCACAGCGTGTTGATGCACGCGCCGTGCTGGAAGTTCAGGTCCTCACAGCGCTCCACGGGCGGGCGGGTTGGCGGTGCAGGCGTTGCGGGCACAGGCGTTGCCGGTGCGGATGTCGGGGGTGCGGATGTGGGGGGCGCAGACGTGGATGGGGCAGGGGTCGGGGGTGCAGGCGTTGCCGGTGCAGAGGTCGGAGGTGCAGATGTGGGGGGCGCAGACGTGGGTGGAGCAGGGGTCGGGGGTGCAGGCGTTGCGGGCGCAGGGGTTGGCGGCGCAGAGGTCGGAGGTGCGGATGTCGGCGGTGCAGGGGTAGCCGGCGCGTCTGTCTCCACTGCGCACACACGGATGTTGTCCACCTGCACCTGCGCCTGCGGGGATCCGCCGGCCCACAACGGGTAGATCCACAGCTGCGTGTAGGCGTATGTCGCGGTGTAGTTGAACGAGATCTCGGTCCAGTCAGGGAAGACCATCCCGTTGGAATACATCTCCTCGCTTCCTGTGAAGGATGGAAGCGGCCAGATCGTGTTCTGCGTCACCAGCCCGATCACCGCCTTCACGAAGAAGTGCCCAGACACCGAGTTCTTTGTTGTCACCCACATTGACACGTGGTACGTCTGCCCATTGACAAAAGGGACATTCGTCACAATCCCCTCGCCGGCCCCGCTGTGCGACCACATCCACGCAGACCGCAGACCCTGCCCCGGGGCACCGCCCATCACGGTAGGGTGCCCGTGCGACACATCCCACGACTGCATATGCCCATACTCCAGCGCCGACGCGATGCTTGTAGTTGTGGAAATATTCTCGAAGCTGGGGTTAAGCACGAGCGTCGTCTCGTTGCACAGCGGGAATTCGGGTGCCTCTGTGGTGGGCACAAGCGTTGTTCCGGGCACAGATGTTGCCGGTGCAGGCGCAGGCGTTGCCGGTGCCGAGGTCGGAGGCGCGGGTGTGGGTGGGGCAGACGTGGGTGGAGCAGGGGTTGCTGGTGCGGGGGTTGGCGGTGCAGAGGTCGGAGGCGCGGGTGTGGGTGGAGCGGACGTGGGTGGAGCAGGGGTCGCCGGTGCGCCCGTCTCCGCAGCCTCGGGGCACCAACACTTCTTCGTGTCGTAGTTGTAGTTGCACGGCACGTGCTGCTGCGGCAGGAGGGACGGGCACACGCTGTTGATGCACGGTTCCAGGTCCCCTGAGTACTCGGCGCAAGAGCGCGGACACCCGCAGGACTCTGCCGCCACGTTCCACACACAGTACTGTACGTCATTCTCACACCGTTGCCCCACACAGTCTGACAACGACTCATAGGAGCTGCACGGCCGTGACTGTGCCCATGCCGCGCTGGTGGCCAGCGCCATGACACATGCAACCCGCCCGACCCGCATCGTCATTCTAAATGGGATGGATAATACCTCTTCTATCGGTTGTCCCCGTTGTGGAAATTACTCCTGGCCGAGGGGTGGTTGTGTGGGCAAGTCGGCTACGTTGCAGGGGCAGGGGGGTGGGGGGACACGGCGCGAGAGAAGCGTGTGGCGTGGATGCGGGGTGGGGGGCATCGATCTCCAGCTGCCCCGCTTCTGGATGGAATATAGAGGGGCTGCTGAGAGGGGCGCGTGTGTGCGCACGTGTGATGGCCCCCGCTCACCCCACCCCACCCACCCACCCCTCCCCACCCCCCCCCCTCTTTCTCGTTCGATATGAAGGAAAATACACAAAGGCGGCGACGGGTGGGTGGACACCCAACCACCGACACCCCCTCCCCGCCCCCCCCCCTCCCCTCCACCCCTCGAGATCCCGAGCCACCGCTCGCACCCCCCCCCCCCCTTTTTGAGTTCCACCGTGACCGATCGAAAACGGCCCTCCGGTTGGGGATTTTTTTGCACCAACGCTGGCCCGGACATTTGCCTAGGTTGCAGAGGCTGCAGAGCGGAACCCAGGCCCTCCGTGCTGGACCCTCTGTGTCGGACGGCACCCCTTTCCAAAGGGACACGAATCATAGCAAAAGGAGGGAGGGCTGTGTGAGCTGCCGAGGTGGACTACGTGGGAGGGGGGTTGGATAGGGGGGCGGGGCGCTGAGCTCTAACTCCGAACCAGCGCACAGCCCGGCTGGCGATGGCTTGACGAGTTAAGCTGGCGTGTGCGTTGGGGGAGAGGGGGGGAGGACGGTGGGCGGTTCTATGCGGTGGAACAACAATCCAAACGCAGCACACCGGGCACAACCCTGCCTCACCCCACACCGCACCACAACCCTGCGCCGGTTAGCGGGCCGAACAAGGGCACGAAGGTGCCGGGACAGATTCGGCAGATCTGCCAGCATAGGCACCGAGGCTGAGCTGAGATCATATGGGCGGCGCGATCACACCACCCGCCATACCGGCATGCGGTGTGTGGTTGGGGATGCGCCCGTCGTACCGCACAGCGTGTTCCGCCTGTGGGGGGGTGTGGGGGTAGGCAGTGGTGAGCATTGGGAGGGGCTTGGGGCCTTCGCTCAGAAGCGCGTAAAAAAGGTGTATGAATTGTTCAGATGGTTCCGGGCATGGAGGCGTGTCGTGCTGAACCCGGTTGTGCGCAACAGGGAGGTGGCTCAGGCAATCAGGAGGCATACCATGGGGAGGTGGCCGCGCAGGTAGGGGGTGTGTGGGAACACAGCGTCCTTCAGGATGGCTCGGTGGTTGTCATCGCTGGTGCGCTTGTCGAACGCCTCGGGGTTGTACTGCGATTCGGGGAAGAAGGGGAATTGGTTTCCCGCAATAGCCCCCATGTGCGCGGTCTGCCGGCTGCGCTTCGAGTTCGGGTAGCCGTACCACAGCTTCAGCAGGTTACGCGTCTGTTTCCACGAGGTTCGTTTGATCTCGTGGGTGTCGTGCCTGTCGATGTGCTCCCGGTACTCGTCCTTCACACTGCCCCAGTGCTTCTCGAATTTTTTTGCCGCATTCACACACTGGTAGTAGTTATCCAGCTCCTGCACGCAGTTGGATGCTGGGAGATACGCGTGGCCGCCACCCGCCCCATCCAGACACTTCAGCACCTGGTTGAACAGCCCTCTGCACCCTGAACCTGCAGGCGTCAGGTACGCCTGTTTAAACCACGGCAGGATCTGCTTACCGTGGAAACGCCAGTTCCGCCGGTACTTCGGGTCCGGACGTTCCATCAGCCATTCGTAGAAGTCCTTCTCCCAGTAGTGCTTCCATTCTCGCAACGCGGGGCTTGTTTGTTTAAACATCGCGTGGCCCCTTCAGGGTCCGCCACCCCTCCTGCAGCAGTGGTGTGGTGTGGTGTGCTGCGTAGAGGCGACCCTCTCGCAAATAACCTTGCCGGAGAAGGGGCGGGGAGGGCGGGGGCATAACCTAGCATCGCTTGTACCCACCGACAAGCCACACCCCCTTTTATAGGCACCAACCTTGTTAAAGACGAACAACTCTCTCTCCACCGGGCACAGCCACCAGCAAGCCCCACCCCGCCCAACCCTCTGTAACTCCAACACGCACAGACCCTGAGGATTCGTTCTTTCCTTGTTGTGCCGGGTGAGGCAGGGCTTCTCCACCGACCTGTTTTTTCATTTCTTTTTGTTAGGTTACTACTTTCTACGACCAGGCACCCGAGACAGCTGCCCGAACTCACCCCGCTCTGTGGACGATAGAGGCCACCCACCCCCACCCCCACCTCACTCGGGCTTGCTGATTTGTTGAAGCGCTGCCGGCGGGCCTGGCTGCTGGCTGAGCTCCGGCGCAGCCGCCGCCTCATCAACTGTGCCATCCACGGCAACGCTGTGGATTGTCGCAAAGTCTTCCCACCCCGACTGCATCACAAGCTTGAGGAAGCGGACACCGCTGCCGACTGTGGAGTTGATTTGGAAGGTTTCCGTCTGGCGTGACGAGCTGGGCCGCTCCCCAAGCTCCACATCGAGAATGGCTTTGAACTTGATGGGCTGTGTCTCGGAGGAAGCCTGCACGACCAGGCGCCGCACACCGCAGGAAGACGTCTTGAGACGGGTCAGCGACACGGTGTTCTCCTTAAATCCCAGCAACACCTCCTGCGGGAACATCCCCGTCGTCGTCCAGAAGGTGTTCGAATCCCCATCCAGCATATTCTCTCCGGAATGCCGGCTGTCATTTGATGTCGTCATCAGCACCTCCATAGGTATTTGCGCCATGTTGCCGCCTTACCAGCAACCCTTCGTTGCGTCTCCCCTATTCAAAAAATACCCCCCACCCCCCTTCCCCCGCACCGCCTCAAAGAAAGAACAGGGCAGAGGGGTTGAGAGAACAGAGATCAGATAACGGAGATATCCCACACGCAGGCAGAATACAGAGGGGTTACCTGTTACCTTAAATGAGGGCGGGTGGGGTGCGCGTGAGGACCGCAGACCCTCCCCGGCAAAGCAAAGGTGGCGGAGGGGAGGGGGGGGGGGGAGGGGACTCTAGAATTGGAGGTCGGGTGGACTGCTCTCTGTGTGTGTGTATATATGCCTCCTCTGTGCGAAGGGCGTGGCAGACAGTGTAGCTCCTGTGGGGTACGGGGTGTGTGGTGTGGAGCGCCAAAGGCCTGAACAAAATCACGGCAAAAAAAAAGCGTCATCCACCCTCCCCCTCCCACATGGTTTGGAGCATAGCATGCGGCAATGCGGCTTCGTCATGGCAAAGGGCTGGAGGGGCGGGAGCGGTGGGGAGCGAGGTGTGAGGAGAGGTCAATCTAAATTGTTGAGATCGCGACATCTAAGCTGAAGATCCCCGCACCCCAAGGGTGGTGTCTACTGAATTACGCGTGCGTGCCCGGTAGACACCCCCCTTGTTTGAGAGAGGAGCTACTCTGGTGGGGTGAGGGAAGTGACACAGGTCCCCCCCCTCTCTCTCCCCCTTTATATCTACTCCCCTGGGCCCACAACCTGCGAGAGGGAGTCCAGAGGCGGCATGTCTGGGGCGAGGTGTATGGAGCCTGCGGGAGAGAGATACTTCGCAACTGTCCACAGCCCGTGATCGAGAGCTGTCAGGCCGGCACACACTATGCCATACACGCACCCCATGGAGAAGCCAGTCGCGATGCGATCGGCGAGGCGCGGGATGGGCGTCACCTCTGCACGGTTGTACACCCTCACGGTGCGCTGCGCGATGTCCCTCCAGTTATACATCGACGCGATGCGGCTGTGATGCCCCCAGGGCCGCACCTCCGGGAATCGCTTGAGGGCTTCGTCCAGCCCGCTGGCGAGGGATGCGGGGGACGGCTCTGCCAGGATCAGCATGTCGGAAGGCAGCACCTCCGGCACGCCCCCCACACGCGTCGACACCACCAGCAGCCCGCAGGCCGCCGCCTCACATATAGCGATGCAGAACGCCTCCGTGAGTGATGTGTTCAGAAAGATCTGCCCCCGCCGCAGTACCCCCGGCACCTCCTCATGCTTGACCTCCCCCAGCAGTGTGACACGGTCGAAGAGGTTGTGCCGCTCCACCATCTGCTCCACCTGCAGCAGGCGGGGGCCGTTCCCCCCGATAATCCAGTCGACGTTGGGGTGTGCCGCACACACCATCGGAACAACATCCACCAGCAGGTCCGCCCCCTTCCGGTAGACCAGGCGTGTCACCGCGACAATCGTGACCCTTTGGGATGTCCTCCGCTTCAGAATATCGCCCCAGCAGAGCCCTTCCCAAGAGGGGTCTGGGGTGAACTTCGCGGGGTCCGTCGCGTTGGGGATGACTGATATATTTTCCGGGAGGATTTTGGCCCGCAGCGCGGTGTTGGCCCTGCAGGTGTGTGATACGCATATTACATGGCTCACATGCGAGAGGGACCACTGCATCACCTTGTTGATGTGGATGGAGGACCCGTCGTGAAAACCGAACAGCGAGTGGTCTGTGAAGACGGTGGGAATCCCCATCGTAGTCGCATGGAGCATTGCCTCGTGGGCCAGGTTTGAAGTTGTCTGATGCCCGTGCACCACGTCAACCCCCTCGCGGATGAAGATATTCCGCATCACAGGCAGCAGGGAATACACCGTCGGCAGCGTGATGGTCCCAGGGGGGAGTTGCAGGGCAAACTGCGTGAGGTAGTACACCTTGATACCCCCCGTCGCCCAGCGCACCCCCTGCCGGTCGCCGTGGCTGCGGGTGATGATCACGACCTTCAGCCCCAGCTGGACGAGGCAGTGCGCCAGGTTGAAGATATGGATCTCCACCCCTCCGAAGCAGGGGAAGAAGAAATCAGACACCAGGCAGACGCACCGCCGCCGTGCAGCTCCCGGGGCACCGCATTCTTCTTGGGCAACTCCCTCGGATGCTTGAGGCTGCGCATCCTCTACCTCGCCTTCCCTTTGCTGCAGCTTAGTGACATCCATGCTGTGCAGATCGGGATATATTTTGGGAAGGGGGGGGGAAGGGGAAAATATGAGCCATTTCATGGATCCGCTGGCATGCCGATCTATCCCCGGAGTTGGGCAGAAAATAGAGGGGATGGGAAAGGGTGTGGAGCGTGTGGAGGGATGTGGGGGGTGCTGCCTGCTAGCCTA
The DNA here is from genome assembly GCA_963210315.1 of Rhynchopus euleeides. Lineage (NCBI taxonomy): Eukaryota > Euglenozoa > Diplonemea > Diplonemida > Diplonemidae > Rhynchopus > Rhynchopus euleeides. The sequence continues at coordinate 1,884,041 of OY723263.1, read as the reverse complement.
ACTGCTAACTGCTGCTGCTGCCGGGCGAGAAGAAAAGAACAGGGCACTCCCCCCCCCCCCCCCCAAACACCCAACCTCTGCTGCAGGGCGTCCCGCGAATCAACCTCAGCTTGCCTCGGCAAGCCGGGAGGGATTGCGGGACGCCACCATCACCACCCCCTCCCCCTCCCCATTTCTTGGGCTCAGCCCAACCCCCTCACCCACCCTGGCGTGTGGTAGTATGTGGGAAACGACCGTGCCCCTCCCCCCCCAGTACCTCCCCTCCCCCAAGAAAGGCGCTGTTGCTCACCGGAGGGGAGGTGCGCAACACACAATCATATTTTTTCTGGATGATTGCTGGGTTGGGGGGGGGGGGGCGGGGAGGGGGAGGGGGGGGAGGGGACCCTCTATGAAAAAAAAAGGGGGGGGGGGGGGAAAGGCATAGCCCTTCTCCCCCCAGGGCCCCCACCCCATCGCTTTTCCGATTCATCCCACGAAGCCCTCGTTTCCCCTCGTATTCCCGCTTTCCACCTCACCTCCCATCCCACCCCACCCCCAAAAGGCCGGCTGCAAAAAAAAACGGGATTGGGTGTGTTCTGGTGGGACACACGAAGCCCAAACGGATCACGCTTGGGGGGAGGGGGGAAGACAGGCTATTTTCCTTACAAAAGACTAAGAGACACGGCATACAGGAAAAAAAATGTACAATGTGCGGGCGCTGGGGTGGGTGGGGGGATTGGTGCAGCGGAGAAATAAGGTAAACCCCCCTCACACCTATTGTTTACCTACAGCTATTGTTTACATAAAATTATTTACATGTATTGTTTACATACGATTATTATTTACATGGTGCCCCTGACGACCCCATATTGCGTAGTTTGTGCGTAGTGAAAAGGGGGGGGGGGTCTCATTTTTTGATTTACTCAGCCATTCTCTGTCTCTATGCCGGGACCCCAAACTCAAGGAGTTCTTGCTGTTCCGGGGTCAGTGAGGGTGCAGGCGCTTCAGGTGCTGCAGGTGCTGCAGGTTCTTCAGGTGCTGCAGCGCTGGCAGCCTTCGGTGCGGGTTTCGACGCAGTCTTTGCAGGTCTCTTTGGGGGTGCCCTTTGGCGCGGTGCCTGATTCAGCTCGTCGGGTGGAAGCATCAACGCATCATTAAGCGGTGCCTGCTTCAGCTCCTCCGGGTGGAAGCGTCAACGCATCATTAAGGAAGAAGGAAGCACAGTTGCTACGCTTTTTTGCAGCTGCAGGAAACGACACCATACCCAACAACAATCCCCAGACCGTCGAGGGAGAGTGGGCGCCTGGATCCCGTGACACAGATCTCTAGTGCCGTTGTGATCCCCTCGGATAACGTCTCCTGGACGTTGTCAGCGGAGGTTGCCTGTGTGGCGGTGACCTCCGTATACCCCGCGGGATCCAGTGCCAGTAGCGCCTTCTTCAGCTTTTCGTCGACCCCTCGGCCGACGCTCTCCTTGATGTCAAGGGCCACCTTCAGGGTGGCACCTCGCATCGCCCTGAAGGCTGTGATCGTATCATCATTCACAATCTCGAGGGTGTTCTACGCGGCTCCTGGAACTCACTTCCTTCTCAGGTGTTTCTGGGCATGGGGCAACCTTGCCCAGGTGTTTCTGGAGTCCCGCCCCACATGTCGTGCGTTCTTTCGTACGGTGTATAGTGAGTTCTGGCAATAATTTTTTGCTCGGTCAGCGCAGTGCCTCCAGTCCTGTCTCAGTAGCCACACAGAAAGGGGGACCAAAAAAAACTGGGGGGGGACCAAAAAGCGAGACCCCCCCCCCAGATTGCGTAGTTTGTGCGTAGTGAAAAAGGGGTAAATCAGGGGCACCATTACATGTAATTATTTTTTTTTTGGTTTTTCGAAAATTTTTTGAAGGTGTTCTAAAGGGCCAGACTTGGTACCTCGGTCACCAAAGTGACCCCACCACGATCCGCATGGATTCCAAACAATGCAATGGAGAGTTTTTTTTTGTCGGCAGCCAACTGCCTCCCGGCCCCCCTCGGCCAAGTGGCTTGTTTTCCTTAGAGCATTGTTGCTCAGAGCCCGTAGAACTGCCAACACTATCGACACATGTCACTGAACACGGCGGAATGGGACCTTCGCTGCATGAGGCGCAGGCACTGGAATCCCTCTTCTCAACTGCCTGTCGTGGGAGACGACCAGCCAGTGACGCGTACCTTGACTCCCTATCTCCTGCAAGGGATCAATGGGTTTTCCCTGGGTTGCACTTCGGGCCCACTGGGTTGGGCCCGAAACCTTTGATTTTGCACTATGTACGACAACCCCCCTCCACATTTTTGCTTGCCGGTCGCCCCCCCCCCCCTCCCCCGCACCTCTTTACCCCCCTCCCCCGCACCATGCTACCTCCTCCCTAGCAACCTCTCCCCACAACAAAACTGGAATCTCCCCACCAACTGCCAGATTATGCAAACCACATGGAGCAGACCTTAGCAGACGTACAAGAAGAGGTTGCTCGAGAACGTGCGCTCGTCACGGAGGAGGTCTGCCTTCAAGACGAATTTAGCGATGATGTGACCACCTACGACGAGTCCGATGAGGGGGAGAAGGATGAGGCGCTGGCTGCGTGGCTTTGCGGTGGCGGTGCCGCGCAAGGTGTAGTGCAGATGGAGGAGAGCGAGGAGGGTGACGGTGACAGTGAGCGCGGGGACAGTGAGCAGGAGGACAGCGAAGGAAGCGAAGACCACCCTGCTGACCCTGCTGCTGCCCAACCCGCTGCCGCTTCCCAAGCCGCTGCCGCTGCCGCTGCCGCTTCCCAACCCGCTTCCGCTGCCGCTTCCCAGCCCGCTGCCGCTGCCCAACCTGCGGGGCATGAGAGGCACTTCCGCGGCAGCCGGACCAACGCCCTCGGCAACACCATCCGCAAGGAGCCCAACTTGGTGTTCAAGGGCAAGGTGCGCGCCAAGTGGGACCAGCTCTCCGCCACCCCTTCTTCTGCGACCCCTGCCTCAAAGAAGAAGGCAGACATGAAGGCGCTGAGGGAGTACGCCTTCTCCCTCAACCCCGCCCTCATCATCCACAACCTGGCCCAAGTCCTGAAGTGGGATGCCACTTCGGCCAGGGGGGATGCCCGGAGGACCCGGAAGCGGCGGCGCACGGACCCGCGCCGCCTGAGCGTGCTCGACAACCTCCTGTTCGAGTACGTCGTCGGCAAGAGGAGCGCGAACGGCGTTGTGAGGGTCGATGAGCTGCTCCGCAAGGCTGTTTCACTACTGCAGGACGAGCAGGTGAGGGCGCAGTCGCACGGGAAGGAGAGCGTGAAGTACGGTTACATCCGTAAGTTCATGCGGCGCAAGGGGTTGCGGCTGCGGAAGTGCAAGAAGCGGACAGCACTGACGGGGGATGAGGTTGCTAAAAAGGCGCAAACATTCCACGCCATGCTGTACCGCTGCTTGCCGCTCGTCACAGGTGTGGTGAACCTCGACGAGATCCCGATGAGCCTCTCGGGTTCGATGGGTGCGCTGAAGACAGTGGCACAACTCTGTGATCAGAGTGTGCGCTGCAACTACGACGCATCTGTCTTTAAACGTTGTTGCACGGTGATGGCCGCAGCAGGGGTCAAGCTCAGCAGGGGGGACGACGCGCACTCGTCGTTCCCCATCAAGCCGATTGTGCTCCTGAAAGGAGAGCCCAAACAGGCTCGCATCAAGAACGAGTTGTACGACGACCGGGTGCGTGTGGTTTGGACAAAGGCAGGGGTGGTGACAGCCGCTGTAATGCTGTCAGCGGTGATCGACACAGTCCGAGAATCCTGCGCTGCTGCTGGTGTCGAGAGGTGCCTGTTTGTGGTGGACAGTGCAAAATCTCACCTGACTGAATCCGTGGTCAAGAGCTGTTACGCAAAGAACCTCCCGATGGCAGTGATCCCGGGTGGCTGCACTTCGGACTTACAGTGGGTTGATACCGACTTCGCATCAGTGTACCGTGCGCATCACTCCCGCAACTTCGAGGCTTGGGCATCTACGAAGATGACTTCCAGTCAGAAAAGAAAACTCCTCATCCGACTGGTGGCGGACTCCATCCCGCAGTCCCTTGGGAACGTCGTGGCGGCGTTTGAGAGGTTGGGGTACCTTGACCCAACACAGGCAAAGATCAGGGGCTTGCCTGAGTACGCCTTCGCGCCCCCGTCATTGGCACCTTCTGAGAAAGAAGAAGACGCTGCCAAGATGGAAGGCCGGATCAAGGCAGCGAGGGAGGACGGCGTCGCAGCAGCAGCACCAGCCGACACGCCGACGGCAACCCAGGCACTTCCGAAGCGGGGGCCTGGGAGGCCTTCCACTGCCTCTCGGCTCCGCAAGGCTGGGAAGACACAAGACATCAGGAGTTTCTTTATGCCAGCGAGGGGCCCTGCACCTGCAACAACAACGACTTCAAAGGCGGCTTCTTCACCTGCAACGGCACCACCGACGACAAAAGCGGCTTCTTCACCTGCAACGGCACCACCGACGACAGAGGCGGCTTCTTCACCTGCAACGGCACCACCGACGACAGAGGCGGATTCTTCACCTACACCAAAGGCTTCAACTCCGGATACCCCTGCAGCTACATCCACTGCACGTTCGGAACAGAAAAGGAAGCGCGGTGGAAGCACCATTGACGTTGACAACACGGATACAACACTTCCTGACGTTCAATACAAACCGGGTCATTGGATGACGGAATCGGAAATCACGTCCATCATTTCCCACTTCTCCAGAGACACGGGATTCTTCACCTTCCTTGGCGTAATGGGGTACGATCTCCTTCCGATTGAACGGGTTCTGAGCTGTCGGCTGTCTGTTGCCATATTGAACACAGGGAGTTCTGCAACACGTGGGATGCACTGGGTGCTGTTTGTGAGTGAAAGTAGCTGCGACCGCTCGACGTATCGGTGTGCGGTGTTTGATCCGATGGGGAGATCTGGTCTCACTGATGACTGCGTCCGATTTGTCCAGACTTCCCTGCCGAACTTTAACTGCAGTCTTGTGCCAACTGGACAGCAAGGCGACACATGGAGCTGTGTTTATGTTTGCGCGTACTGGATGTTGAAGATCGTCAAGATAGACGCCTTTCCTTCCGAACTTCCTGCACCACCTGACACATGGGTTTCGCGTGTGCTAACCATCCTTGCGTTGGTGCAAGCTTCCCGTGCTGAATTGTAACCCCCCCCGCCCCCGCCCCACCCCACCCCCCACCCCTCCCATCATTGTTGTTTTGTTCCTTGAGTTGTCTCATATTGTAATGAGCCCGTTGTACATACCGTATACGTAAATATTTTGGAACGTAAATATTATGGAACGTAAATATTTTGGAACGCTGGTGGGTTGGCGTTCCAGATTTTTTTCGTTCCATAATATTTACAGGGCTTTCTGCGACTCGGGGACTTGGACCAGGTGATCGGACGGCATGCAGAGTCCCTGACGGGACCTACTCGTGCACTTTTCGCGCGATTCCTGACGCAAGCCGTCCTCACCACCGAGTCCCCAACTGGCCCTGTAAATATTTTGGAACGTAAATATTATGGAACGGACCGGCCAAAAATGGGCCCGTTCCATAATATTTACGTATACGGTATTTCCCCTTCCCTACCTCCCACCTCCTTGTTCTGGGGAAAGGCATTTCCTTTCTCCCTGTCTATTCGCCATGGCCTCCTGTCTCTGGTGGCCACCGGTATGTTGTTTCTCAGAGCCCGAATGAGCAAAAAGTACTTGCTACGCTAGCCCCAAGACCCAAGGCCCCCGTTGTACATGGGGTGGCCGCAGAACGCAGAACGCACAGGTACCAGGTACAGCTGAAAGGTAGACCCCCCCCTCCTGTCCCGCAAGCCCAATTTTTGTTAGAGTCAGCGTAGCCACCTCAGGATTCACCGTGCAGATCTTCGCGAACACTTCACACACCCGACAGGTGGGATGTTCAGCTTTCGCTGACCACCACTGGCCACTTGACAACGCAGGGAACGTTGCCAGGTGCCTACCCCCCCCCCCCCCCCCGTGTATATGTCACCCCCCCCACACGGTGGTCTTATGCAGAAAATGCATATCATTTTGCTAATCAAAATTTTGCATATCAAAATTTTCCGATTTACATACCGTATACGTAAATATTATGGAACGTAAATATTATGGAACGGGCCCATTTTTGGCCGGTCCGTTCCATAATATTTACGTTCCAAAATATTTACAGGGCCAGTTGGGGACTCGGTGGTGAGGACGGCTTGCGTCAGGAATCGCGCGAAAAGTGCACGAGTAGGTCCCGTCAGGGACTCTGCATGCCGTCCGATCACCTGGTCCAAGTCCCCGAGTCGCAGAAAGCCCTGTAAATATTATGGAACGAAAAAAATCTGGAACGCCAACCCACCAGCGTTCCAAAATATTTACGTTCCATAATATTTACGTTCCAAAATATTTACGTATACGGTATGTAAATTTTGGAGTTTACATATGGGGGCCCTCGCTACCAGTCACGGGTCGTCACGGCTCGTCAGTGAGTCAGGGGGCTTTTTTGGCTGGCCTGGGGAGAAGGGTGAATTTTCAGGTTTTTGGCTGACTACGAGTCACTACGAGTCACTTGACTGGTAGCGAGGCCGGTCTGGAACTCCGGGTAGGGACTTGGCACAATATGAGAAAATTCCACCCAGAGGTCCAGACCGGCCTCGCTACCAGTCACGTGACTCGTAGTGACTCGTAGTGACTCACAGTGGTCCCCACCTCCTGTAGGGGCACTCCCCGATTCCCCCCAGCAAATTAGTGTACTTGGTTGATTCCCCCCGATTCCCCCCAGTACACTGTCGTACTTGGACGATTCCCCCCGATTCCCCCCAGTACATTGTCGTACTTGGACGATTCCCCCCGATTCCCCCCAGTACATTGTCATACTTGGACGATTCCCCCCGATTTCCCCCAGTACATTGTCGTACTTGGACGATTCCCCCCGATTCCCCCCAGTACAGTGTCGTACTTGGACGATTCCCCCCGATTTCCCCCAGTACATTGTCATACTTGGACGATTCCCCCCGATTCCCCCCAGTACATTGTCGTACTTGGACGATTCCCCCCGATTTCCCCCAGTACATTGTCGTACTTGGACGATTCCCCCCGATTTCCCCCAGTACATTGTCGTACTTGGACGATTCGCCCCGATTCCCCCCAGTACAGTGTCGTACTTGGACGATTCCCCCCGATTCCCCCCAGTACATTGTCGTACTTGGACGATTCCCCCCGATTCCCCCCAGTACATTGTCATACTTGGACGATTCCCCCCGATTCCCCCCAGTACATTGTCATACTTGGACGATTCCCCCCGATTTCCCCCAGTACATTGTCGTACTTGGACGATTCCCCCCGATTCCCCCCAGTACAGTGTCATACTTGGACGATTCCCCCCGATTCCCCCCAGTACATTGTTATACTTGGACGATTCCCCCCGATTCCCCCCAGTACATTGTCATACTTGGACGATTCCCCCCGATTCCCCCCAGTACATTGTCGTACTTGGACGATTCCCCCCGATTCCCCCCAGTACATTGTCGTACTTGGACGATTCCCCCCGATTTCCCCCAGTACATTGTCATACTTGGACGATTCCCCCCGATTCCCCCCAGTACATTGTCGTACTTGGATATGCAGCAACAGTGATGAGAAACAACACAGCAAACAACAGCAACCAAGCAGCAACAAAAACCTCGCGCGCGCTCCTCCCTATTCCAAGTCTCCCTGACCGTGGCGAAGCCACTCGACTAAAGGCGTTCGTGGGGGGAATCCACCAAGTACACCAATGTCCCGGGGGGGATTGACAGGACATCCCCTGCCGGTCGGTTGTCCTGGTAAGCGTGGGCCATAGCAACCCGGAACCACAGTGCGTCGTGGGACGTTGGGGGTCCTCGCGCCGAGTCACTGTGAGTCACGAGTCGTCAGTTTTCAGCCAAACATGGCTGACTTCTCACTTTTTATCACTCGGCGAGGGCCCCCGTTGTGGGCCTCCCTGTTGAGGCGGCGCAGCTTCTCCCGTAGACGACGGATACCATCCTGCTTCGCGGCCTGCTGTACTCGCGTCGTAGCCGTCCCCCGTGCCTCCTTCCTGCTCCGTGCCTCCGTGAGCGCGGGGTGGGCCTACCACGCCGCTCAGCTCGCTTCTGACCAGGCGCACCATCGCCTCGGGGATCAGCCCCTCCGACGTTGTCCCTTAATACACTTCGCCTCCCCGTGCAGCGGGAACCGTCTCCTGCACCGATGTCCCACATTGGCCTTGGTGTCCGCACCCCCGCCATCGCCTTCACCAGCTTCTCCATGAAGCCGACCGCGAGGGGGGTGAAGGTAGCGCGTCGATGACCTCCGGGCCGTCCTCCAGCGCCCCTCTACGGGCGGATTTGGAGGGTGGCCCGGAGTCGGCGGTGTTGGACATCGGTGCGGGTGGATCGGCTCTGTACTCCGAGTCGCGGACCCACTCTAGACGAAGAGGGTGTCGCGGCCGTGTGGGGAACCAAAAACCTGGTGAAGGTTAGTGCCGAACGCCATGACAGCCTCGCCCGCCTGGAACACGTTGCGCCGTGACTGATTGCCTTGACCCACCCACCAAGGGGCCCCTGCACGTGCCTCCGGTACTGCGCCCCTGCTGGCCTCCTGTGTCCGACCGCCACGAGCTGCACTTGTGGTGTCGGCCAGCCGTACCACTGGCTCTTCGGACCACACACCTGCATGCGTGGGACCAGGGGGTTCCCTCCCCAGGGACGTCCGAGTCTCGTCGTTCGCAGTAGCACGTGGGATTTTCTCTGAAATTTGCACCAAATCGCCATGTTGTGAGTCAACCCTTCGATCTGAGCCAC